>OY740770.1:47362528-47962528 GCA_963513935.1 Aphrophora alni | reverse complement strand
TTTCCAACTGAAATTTTCCTCGATGGTGACACAGGAATCTCAGCTTGTAGATTAGATTTCACTTTAAATGAAATTTCTTGTTAAAATGGCTCAGGGTTTTTGAAATATGCAGAAAGTCGCAAAATTAAAATATGTGTTCTTTGGTTTAAGCCAACTTATTACATTAAAATTATATTACCATTATAGGAATTAAAGCAAGGGAAAAGATAACCCTACAAAACCCATTTTATAGAATAAATGAAATTTAACAAAAAATTAAATCATGAGTAGTGGAACATGTTCGCTGTGCTAAGACCCCAGCAGCAAATTGACTGATGTTAGCTCTTGATAGCTTCTCTATTCCCTTCCCACCATGTAATTATTGCATTCAATGTATTTTAGTCTATACATAATTTTGATTTTTATAAAGTTGAACATAAATGACCTCCTGACAGTAATGTAAACTGTATGTTTTATAACTTTAATGTTTTTTATATGATTTTATATATAATATATACAATAATGATACATATAATGATGGGTTATCACCAGAAACCATGGTGGAATAAAATAAAGAATATCAAATAAGAGAATGGATTAGTAGACAAATAAGAATTTTTGGATTTAATTATTTTAAATTTTGGATTTTATTTATTTAAAAGTCAAGCTTGTCTTTTGGTAAGGAAACTCAATTTGTGTAAAAACATATTTATTTATTTAATCCCAACTTATAACTGAAGTTGTTAATTGAAATGTATGATTCATTAAAAAAAACTGTGCCCTTAATTTGTGTTCTTCAGATTAATTTTAAGGTAAAATGGTTAAATTTTAAAAATTGTTGTCTTTTGTTTGTTTTTGGTCTAGCAAATGAAACCAAAACTCTCAACAAGACATGATATGAGACATACAATCTCGAGTCTTTTAGCTTATTTCATTGTGAAATAAATTGTGCACAAAACTGTATTTAATTCCATAGTCACTATAAAACACATTCCATATTCTTAGGTAAAGATAAAAAACAGAACTTCATCAATATCAACATTTTTCATGAAAATGTAATAAAAATATATTCATTTAAAATGTGAATTTATAGAAAGGTTGATCACTTACGAAATTTTATTTTTAGTCTTTGGTTTCATGGAAAACCATACACAAGTTCCTGTCAATTTAAAAAATTTAAAACACCTCTAGTTCCTTTTCTCCTCCTTTAGTGTTTTTTGTTTACTTCTCTAGTAGTTAGTTTTGTCTCTATATCTACCTGTCCTATCCATGATTCATAAACCATCACCACTATAGTTTTCAGAATATTTATGTGGTCAAATCATTTTTCGTTAATATGGAAGAAAATTATGAAACTTAATTTGGGTAGTGGCATAGAAGATGCCATGCAATTACTTTTAATTTTTGAGAAATAAATTTAAACCCTAAGAAAAAGTTAAATTTTTCACCCCAAACATACACCTATGATGTAAATAACAAAAGTATTCATATAATAATTTAACTATAACTAACCACATACATAAATGAAAATATGGACATATTATTTGTGCATATTGTGTGTGTGTGTGTGTGTGTGTGTGTGTGTGTGTGTATGTGTAATGTTGGTTACCATATTATGTGTGTGCATGTATGCGGGTATGTGTGTGTGTGCAATGGTGTGGGTATGTGTGTGGGCGCATGTGTGTATGTGTGAGTGGGGTCGTGCATCTGTGTGTGGGATAAAAGCACAAAAACTTGTTCACATGAGAATGTGATTTAGGGACAATCCTGCACATGTGCAGGGAGGAGATTCATTGATGTATTTGGCGAGAATTCTTTATTATGATGATATTAAAGTATTTTCTTTCTAAATACATTGGTGAATCAAAAATTCAATATACAAGAGTGATTATGTGTAGGTTGAGAATTGAAATAAATTATATAAATTGTAATGTGCATATTTTGAATTTTTGAATATGAGATGAAACTCGCGGTAAAATAGATGCGTGATGTAATTGTATCAAAAGCAAACGGAAGTTAATAAAGTCAAGCAAAAAATGGTCTTCATGGCTGTTTCTAGAATAACGAAATAAATCAAAACAAATTTCCAAAAGATGTATTTATATAGATAGTAATGTTTAATTTTAAGATTAGCTTAGAAATTGAGTGAAATATTTGTTGTCATGTGGTTCTGGGTTTGAGGCTATAATCACGTGATAGGTGTGTGATATCCGGAACTTAAAAGTGTGCTTAGAGTCAGTTGGAAGACAGCGTCTGAAATAGTCACACGTATTTTCGATTAGTGAATGAAATAGTCCGAGGACAATGGAATTTGTATTAAAGTGATTTTTATATAATAAACAATGTAAAATACTAATAGTTTTGAAGTCAGTTAATATTAGAATCAGTTACTGGACAATGTCGGAGATGGACAGACGTATTTTTTGTTTGTGAAGTGGTTAGTCTTTGAGAGTGAACGCTAAGCACATGGTGTGATTTAGGCTTTGTTGGAAGTATGGACGATTTAAACAATATTTCCAATCTGAGAGACTTTGAATATTAAAACATATAATAGTAGAGACAAAACAAGCAATAGTTATGAATCGTAAATTTAAACCTGAGACAATCAACTTAGGCACTACGTTAAAAATGACGATCTTCAGTCAGCAGGAAGGCGGCTTCACGTTGCAAGGAAAGTCTACCTTGGAGAGGACTACAAAGTGGTAACACAAATAACAGACAATCTTATTTTATCTTTTTTGTAAAAAAGGACTAATGATAAAACTTTAATTATGATTAAGATATGTTAAAATTTTATTTCATAAGTAAATTTAAATGTCATAAGTATTTCAAGAATGTCTAATCTAAAGTTTCAATAGAAATATTCTAATTTAATAATAAAGCATTATAATTTAAAAAATATGAGACAAAGATGCTCATATAAAAGTTGATTAAGCAAAGTGCAACTAATTTTGAAGTAGATTCATTTACAAGAAACTTTGTCTCTTCAAGACAAAATAATTCTTTTTATTTTTTATTAACATGATATAATTTCAAATAATAAACTTATGTATGTGTATTAATAATGTATTTTTGAATAAATAATATGTTCAGTTTCAGAAACACAAAAAGGATTTCTTATTTACCACTTTACCATTTGGGAGTACACTTTTAAAAGAAAATACGATCCTGAGAACTTTTTAATTAACAATAATTAAACTTTAACTTTTCAAAATTGGTAAGCGTAAAGCTTCCTGGCGCCCATAAAGTTGTGCAAATCATTTTATTTAAAATTAAATTTAATAAAGTAACTACACCCCGTTAATAATTAATATTACTTCAAAATCAAATGTTTTTTATTATTTAAAAAAATATTATTATAACAGACTAGTAGAAAGCTGTACAAAAGACAGTAAATAGGTAGATATTCTAATTATTGGTTATCATATTTGATTCAGTCTTTCTTGGACTCTGCTGTACACTCATCAACAAAAATCTTTGTCATTTTCAATCTCGCTAAACTAAATAGGGTTAATAACATAAATAAAAGCAGTTGCAAATTTTCATTCTTATAAAACACAAGCTATACAAATAAAATCATTAATTTTGACATAATTAGAGAACCCCTGTATTTTCTTATTACATAATCTAAGTTTCCCAAAAATGGGCCTAATAATTTTAAGAAACAATAACATTGAAAAATTTTTAAACAGTTGGATAAAATATAAATCTCAAAATCTATATAATTTTGTTTCAGTATGATTAACCATATAATATGAATTATGGAATAAAAAAAAAAAAGAATAATTCAGGGCAATCAAATAACATATATGATTTATACAATATATATATATATATATATATATATATATAATCATATATGGTTTTTTTTATGCTCTCGTAAGAGATTGTGATTGTGTAGACGCTTTCATATTGGTCACAATATGGTGCGCTTCTAATAATTGAATAATATTTTCTAGAGAACAAAACAAATAAATCAGTTAAAAGATTTATTTGTATACACAAGTGCCAACTCACACCTGACACAGATGTTACGTAATAATTGACGAAGATGTATCAAACAGGTACCGGTACTTGGAATTCTAAATCAGTCTACAATAATGAAAGCTAATAGTGTTCTTTTAGAATATACTTTATTCTGTTTGGTAAGTAATAATTGATAACACTGCATTTATAAGAAGCATAATGGTATTTCTAATATAATTATTAGTAGAGTTTATAATTATATTGGAAATAATAAAACAATTGTTTAATTCCACAAAGAGTTAAAAATATTAAATTATATTTACATTTTAACTAAACAACTCATGACTTATTATGAATAGTTTATGTAAAATAAAGAAATAGAAAAAATAAGTACTATATTCCAACAAAACCACCAGTAGAATTATATGAAATTTAAACAATATGATTATAATTTGTATAATGTTAGTGTCAAAAATAAACAAAAATAATTGTTCACGTAATACAATTATTCTAATAAAACACACACAAATTCTTTTTTAAATTCTACGTTTATTGGGTCTAGCCGACCATGGTTTTGTCAGTTATGGCATGATTGGCATGATGAGGGTTATACAAAGACTAAATAACCTAACAAAATTACTGTACATATTTTGTGACCAAACCTACCGGCTCTGTTTCGAACATAAATTTGAAATCCTCCATTTAAAAAATCATGCCTTACCTGATTTTTATTCTAATATTAAATTTGAAATCCTCCATGTCAAGGGTAAAAAATGAGACATTTGAGAAATATAAGAGACTTTCTCTTAATAATCATGCTAATTTAGTGAAATGATCAAACAGAATTCTTGTCTTTTTATTCACTACTTCAACCTTTATCAAAGCATGACTAAAATTGTTTATAACTTACTGGTTTTCCCAACTAAAGGTTCCATTGTCATGTAACGTGACTGGCGAGCTTGGTCTTAAAATGTGTACAATAATTTCTTCTTGGGTTATTTAGTCTTTGTATAAGCTTCCTAACTGGCAAAACCATGATTGGCTAGACCTAATAAATGTAGAATTTACAAAAGAATTTGTATGTATTTTATTTGAGAATAACATGGAATTCTATCAAGTACTGTTGCTCATCAGTATAAACAATATTAATCACAATTATGTACATAACTGTGACACTCAATTAACTAACACTGGGAAAAAGCAAATTTATTGATCATAATTTCGTAGCAACATCTAGAAATTTGAAATTAAGAAAGCTATGTGAATACCAACATATAATATTTATCATCATAGTAAAAAAGGATATTATTTATTTCTCTTTTTTAATATAAATATTTCTTAAACAAATTAAAGAGATAATTCGATGGTAAACAATATAATTGTTTATAAAGTCAAAGAAATGATAAATTACACATATTTTTACTTTTTTGTATTATTTGTTTACTAGATATTTTGGTTTCCTACCGTAATAGAACAAGTTGACAATATTTCAGTTGACAAGAGTAAGTCTAAATATATTAACCTAATATAAAAAGTAAACTGACATTATGCTAAAAAGAGATTTTATACATTAAGAATTTTGACTAACATGCTTTTAACAATGACATATAGTTAGATTATTTTTAACATAATATAATTTATTTTAACAATGAATGTATAATAAAAGCATAGCACAATCAACAATAATTCAATAACACATATTTGGTTTATAAAACTGATAAAACAATCATGGTACACTGATCTAAGAGAAGTTTTTCATCTTAAAAATTTACTTCCAGGACATTATTTAGGTTATGATTGTCACTTTTGATAGCTGTATAGAATACTAAACCTTAAAACTTAATTAATATTAACTGACAAATAATGGGACTCTGAATTAAAAAATATATTTGATGCCTTGGTTGAATATTTCAGTTATTAACCTTTCATAAGTCACACATTTTAAATTCAAATCTGCACCTTCACGTTGGAAATTATTTTTTTATCTTGAGGCACTGTCTAGCTGAGATATGGTGAATTAGGAGTAGGAACTCTTACTTCTAAAGTTTAATATCAACGTCATTTTGAATTATGTCCTTCATTATGGGTACACTGTTGTATTACTGAGCTTTGAGTTCACTTAAAACTGATCATGTGGTTTTTTTGAACTGTACTTTTCACACATTTTTTTATTTCTTCTCTATATTTAAATATTAGTAGTGCTTTTTTAGTTTACATAGAGTTTGTGAACTTATCAAGTTATTATCAGCATGTTGAAGATATGGTGCACAGGATGGGTCTGCTCCCAAAATATTGTAGTGTAATTATGAGCTACAGTTTACTTCTGTTGAGAGCTTTTTATTTTGATGAAGCTGAGACAAAAGAGGCTAGGAAGAGTATAGACAAGCTGGTGTCTATGTGATAAGGCTTTGAAGAATTCGTTCAACAATGTGTAAAGAACAATTTATACATCAATTTTTGTTAGTCCTTTAGACAAGTTTCTTTTGTATAAAACAGGTCAAAGCAGTTAAGCAAATAAACTACAATAACAAGAAATTAAAATAATTCTTAAAGTAAAATATATAATCAATCTACAACATAAGCTATATTTAAACATAAATTTACATAATTTACAACCTACAACCTAAATATATTCATTAGCTCTCGAAAGATAAAATGTGGATGAAATGCTTGAGACATTTTGCGGAAAATGCAGTTTTAGGCAATAAATGGTAAATATAACCAATTTGGCTCTGACAAAGAGTAGACATGGGTTTTGTAATAATTGAAAAAAGAGAAGAGAAGTATGCTGAACTTGAAGAGTTCTCAAATTTATTTTACTTAAGAAAAGATGAATTTATGAGTTTATTATTTTATCATTATATTGCTCAGAAATGGGCGCCAGACTTTCGTCATATTTTAACACACAAAAAATGAATTTAATGAATTTATTATCTCAGGGTCGCAAGTTCTTTTATTAGTATAATCACAGTGATTTTGGTTCCTTGAAATGAAACCACTTGCAGCTGAAATTGAACATAATTTATTGAATCAAGATTATACATATATATTCATGACACATTTCTTACCGCTATTTAAAATCTCTATGTTTTTAACTTTTAAAATTATTTTGCCTTGAAGAGGCTTAAATCCTTTTTTACGACAAAAATCCTTAAGTTTCTCTCTATCAAAATACGTCTGATCACTTCAGAAACACAACCTTACTCTGCTAAGCTCTGATCTCGACTAAATGAAAACCACGAGATACCTTACTTCCGTAAATGAGTCCTTCCGGTTTACCATTATAAAGGTTCAACACACTCCCGATATTTCATTCAAATTTATAAACACTTTATATTAAACAATTTATACTAAAATTAAACATGATTATTTATTTTGTTGTTTTGAAAATCTATTTTCATCTTAGAAATGAATTTATCGAATACAAAATGTTATTTAAACAGCCTATCCTCTCTTACTCACCCGCGTCTTTCAAACATACAAACAAACTTTAATTTTTCACGTTATTACAGTTTCCTTTGTTCCAAAAAAGTGTAGGAACATAATTCTGACCTCCACTATGCATGATTCATATTAAATCATTGAGAGAACAGGAGAATATTTTTTGTTGTTGTTATTTCATGTTATGTTAAAAAAAATGTTAGTCAACAAAATTTATTTCAATAATTAAATATCTTAAAAAATCACGAAAAACAAAAAGTTTGTGATAAGTACTGTTTAAAAGGCCAGCCAACAGGTCAGTCCCATGCTTTAACTCATCTGATAATATCACTATTTAACTGTGACCAATGAAGGCTTAAATAAATGTTGTAGTTTAGGGTCTAACATTTAATTTTTAAGAATAGCTTTGTCATTTTTCATCCTAGTTGAGTTTAGTACAATTTCATGGAGAATAAAAATTAGTATATTTTGTCCTACCCACAGTCTTTGTAACTAAAGTACTGAAAAACTATGGACAAAACACTATTTGAAAAACATATAGCCTACCTAAGTTTCTTTTTTTAGTGATTCCACATCTGGGTTTTACTATCATGACTTCTAACAAAGCTTTTGACATATTTTGTAGTAAAGACACTCAATCTACTGTTTTATTTTCCTAGGTTCATGCAAGACCTCTAATATTAATGTCGGACTCTTCAGACAATTCTGAAGAGTATACCATGTTCGATGATCAATCTCTCATAGAGAAACAAATACCTGAAGATATTGTATGGGACTTAATTGGAAGAGCGATGTTAATAACAGAAGATGTAATCACTGAAAAGAAGAACACATTTCTTTTAAAAAAGGACGATTATGGGTTTCCATATGTTATAGACCCTTATGTTCTTAAAAAGTATATAATACAATATAGCATTATACGCTCTGATATTGATATTTTCAAAGTACTTAATGAGTTGAAAAATGGTGAAATGATTGTAGTAGATCCAATAACAGATAGATTGTTTATGGCAAGCCTTAACAAATACAAAGAAGTTGATGTAATTCCTATAAAAATAATTGGTTCTCGCAATTACACAGTTGACAATGTAAGTAAATACAACTAGAGTTACCATTTTATTTATTACTAAGTATAAAGTTTGCTAAAAAATAAAAGAATAATCATTTTATCAATTTGTTTTGAGAAACACATTTTTCTCTAATAGAGATATTTCACAAGTGTAGTTTGTCTTGTTATAAACAAAATTTAACCAACAACAGCAATCAAATTTGGTGTTGTTTCGTAGTTAAACAAACAAGACTAAAAATATAAGGTGACTAATCTCAATGTAAGGTCCATACTATTACATAATGGTACAAGCTGTTCATGGTGTATGTTCATGCTATGCTGTTAGATAACAGGTAACTTAACCTAACCTTATCTAATCAACGGGCCTCATAGATGTGTATATATTAAACCGTCTCAACTTGCTTTGCTTGTGCCAATGTCTCAGCCCTTGTAGGCTTCGAAACTATACATTTATACAGAGAAAGGGCATCCACTCACTATGCTTGTGTCAGTAAATAGGCCTTACTGGATCTTGTAACTATATCACATTTTCTTGGGTGACCAAGATTCGAAATTACGGGTTGGTACCATTACATGCAGAATTGAAATCTGAAAACTTATATCTAATTTAGTGTGCTATAAGATGAATAACACATGAGGTATGAACAAAAAACTGTTTAAAATGTTCATAATTTTGACATTTTCAATTAAACTTTTCTAAATTTCAATGATCACACTATAGTCCTGTATACCAAATTTCATGTTACATATTGACAATGTCAATGACAACAATGGCAGCATATTAAAAATCACTTTTTTGGTTTCATGAGACTATGAAAAATGAAGACCAGTCTAAAAACGGAGGCTGAATTTTTTTTGCGATACCATACTACCTTGTAATTTGTGTGTAGTAAATAAAAAGAGAAACAAACTTGAGATTTTCTTTATATTCTAACATTTAAAATTGTGATTCAATATTGTACTACATTTTCATCATGATTTAGAAAACTATGAATAATTGTTTGATTTTCTTTTTCTTTTACAGATAATAAAGCAGACAAGAAAACATAAAAATGACCCTGTAATGAATTTAAGAAAAACCATTGGCCTATAATTATAAATTATAAAATGAATTTCAAAATTATTCTGTTTTTAATATAAAATGTCCATTGTGGAGAGTTGTGAAAAAGATTATGCAAAATCATGTTTATAACTAATTATTTAGACTAGATGATAAGAATAATGATGACATATTATTTAAAAAATAATATTTATGCATTTTATTTTATTGCCTAAACATTCGAATCTTGATTTAAAAATAATACTGCTAACAATTTGCATGTTTGAATAAAGAGCAATTCTTTCGATATAGTATGAAACTAAGGTGTAAAAAAAAAAACACTTTGTATGAAGATTCCTAACTATAGTATACAGGAGCATTGTCTGTGTATATTTTATTAATGTTAAATTAATTATACAAAATATTTAATAATATGGCCTAAAAAAAAAATAATTAGAATTATTACATAAAAATTTTAAAAAATTTTAGAAACTTGTATATATACATTTTACATTATAAAGTTAAGCTTACGGTAAACAGGGTGATTCAAAATTATATAGTTAAATGTACAGGAAATGAGCTTGTAAAGAAGTAAAATATGATAGGGTATGAAAAACATGTAGATTAATGTACCTAAAGTTTTGTTTTCCATCTGTCATTTTGTTTGTTTTCTTCTAAAACAACTTATAAAAATTGATAAGGTATTGTGTTCAGATTTGGTATACAAATTTTGTGCAAAAAACAAAGTCTTTATTTTTTATATTTTCAAAATAATGACAGTGTTAGTGAAATTTTTTTATGTAAAATATCTTGAAAGCGTTTACTTTTACAAAAAAAAACCAGAATATTTATCCTCCGTTTTTAAATGACAATATGATGATAATTTTTATTATAGTTTGAAAGATAACAGATTATCAGTACAAAATTACTTTTAGATTCTTGGTAATTTGCTCAATACCTTGAAGTTTATGATTTTTATCGTAAAGTGACATCTTATTTACCCAATAATAATCAGAAATAACAGGTATCATAAAACATTTGGGTACCCTAGTCGATTAAGAAATCAAACTCGTTCTTATATCAATTATTCAGTGATTGTTTGACCTGTAATAAAATGAAGATATCTTTGTGTTTGATGTAATAGAGTTTGATGTTTTTTGTTTGCTTGTTTTGTGTTTCAAATTCATTATTATTCAATGAATATGAATAAAGTAATATATGAATGAATAAAATATTAAATATATATTTTAAACCACTGATCTCAATTTCGACAGAGCTCAACCTATAAAATACTAAATGGCTACAATTTTACATTTTTATTTTCTAATCGATGTTTAACAAATTAATTTTTAAAGTTTTTATAAGAGTTTTATAATTTGTTTTATACTCATTACATTTTTTTCATTTTTTAACCTGGTTTTAAATTAACTAACATTTTTTATATAAGACCTGTACTTTTTTCTTGTTGAGCAATTTTCAACAAATAATCTTGAAAGAAATGAATGCTTAAATTGGTTTAAGTTTCATGAGTGTGCATCATAACAGTGTACAAATAAACCAATGCAGTTTAAAAGTAACAAAATACCTGATTTCAGTGATATCTGATTTATCAAGCTCAGCAAGTGCAGTCCGAGCAGCTTCTAACTCTGGTAGAGCTTCAGCCAAAGCTTCTTCTGCTTCACCTTTTTCAATGGCAATCTCTTTTGATTGTATTTCTATTTCTTTACTCTTCGCAGTAGCTATTTCCTTTTTAGAAGTTGCAATATTTGTTGCTGAACAAAACAATTAAATTTTCCAATTACTTGTAGGCTATAATTTATATGTATAACTTTCAAAGGAAAATTTGAAAACTTGAGAAATACTTAATGGAAGTATTTGCATAGGTATTATATCACTGGGATTTTAAGAGAGAGAAAACATTTTACCATATATGCATATAAATTACAATTTAATTAGGATTAAACCAAATAGTCAGATAGTAACCAAATCAAAATAGTTCTTACTTGTTTTAAAACACCGCTATTAGGTTATGATTCCAAGCAAGGAATTAAATTTTGCAAGAAGTGAAATAATTCAAATAAGATTCTGGACATGTCATAATATCAAAATTGTTATCAAATTTACCTCTTTGCACATTTACCTCTTTATAAATGCAAATTATATTTTAAAACAAAATTATTTATAACATAGGGTTTATAATTAAATGTAACAGTCTATTGAATCAATACCTACTACAATACTTAAAATATCAATTTTGATTCGACATAAGAATGATGAAATTTTAAATAAACCATTCAAAACACCATTACTCAAACTTTATTGCACACCTATATACAAAATAAAATACTTACAAACAAAAAAAAATTGTTATTTTATATAAGTATATCTATGGACATTAAAAAAAAAAAAAAAAAAAAAAATGCATTGCAATAGTAAATGTAATTAGTTCAAAGTCCTCTCCAAAAATTACTAGGTCAGAGTTATCTGTTAAAAAACAAAACTGAACCATAGAATGACTCTTTAAAAGGTAAACCCGTTTTTTGAAAAAAAATTTGATGAAAAGGAATATTTAGGACCCAAATCATATGTTAAATTGCACAATTTACAAAATCCTACGATCGGATAGGATTCAGTTTGGTATTTTTCAATTTCATGGAAATAGTAATTTTGGTTGCATGCAATTTGGGACTGGATTATGTCATAAACATTCTCTTCTATTAATTCATTGATTTTAATGCTTATACTTTCTTTACCAAGCTAGTATTATTAATTGAATAATTATTTCAAGTGAAAAATATACAACCTATACTGGGAAATGAACCCAGGACCTTTGGCTTTTTCGCCCCAATAGCTCAGTTGGTAGAGCATTGGCGCGTAAAGCCAAAGGTCCTAGGTTCAATTCCCAGTCTAGGTCGAATATTTTTCACTTGAAATAATTATTTAATTCTCTTTTAATTTAAATTTACTTGAAATGACTACAGCTGGTTTTGACATATTTAATGTTTTAAGGTATCGACCATGGTTTACTTTAGTTTCTTTTGCTAAAACTCTCAAATCGTCATGTTTGGGGAGATGGGGACTGGGGAATAATACATTTTGTTTAGGACAAGCGCTACAATTTAACAAATTATCTTTCAATAAAGTCAATTTTGAGAATATTAAAATTTTGCCTTTTTTTTTATCTTATTACAGATACAATAAAATATTTAACACTTACAAGTACACATCGGTCAATTTGACCGATGGGCATTTTCGTGTTGTAATATTGGCTGAACTGGTTGGTATTTCCGTGCGTCGCTCACAGTACCTTCTTCCACTCCCCACCCTTCTCACTACGCAGAATATCGATTAGTTTCGCTTGGGCGCTTGACGTGTATGGATGTTTTGTTGTTTTGTTAGTCGGTCCGAAATACCTTGTGTGTTCTTTACTGTAATTTTGCTGTCGGTCAAGTTGACCGTATGTGTTCCAATACGTTGGGTTACATATGTGTATATTAGTTAGTTTTTGTAAATATCTGTACAGTTTCTGTGTTATAAACGTCTGACAATCTGTACATAGTTAGAGACCTTTTTATCTAGATTTTTAATAGTTTTTCATATAAAATGAACCGACCCAGTACCAGTAAATCTTACAAAGTGAACGATCCTAGTTTTGAAGATAGAGTACGCATGATGTTGGAATGTGACGAAGAAGTGGACGATCCTGATGCAGTGGACGATGACGATTCGGTAGTGGATGATTCAGACGCCGACCCTGATTATGTTATAAGTGGGGGTGAAGAAGAGTACAATAGTGAAAGTTCAGATGAAGAGACAATGCTACAAGACGATGATGGTGAGTCAACAGATATAATAAATGCGGTAGCTCTAAATGCTCCGCTGCCTGATTACTTCATTGAGAGAATGAGAAAAAATGAAATTGGTCCTCCAAATGCTTGGGAAAGTAGACAACCCCCTAGAAACGTAAGGACCCCTGCCCGAAATATTATAACAGGCGGGTTGCCTGGTATAACAGGTCCAGCTAGAACTTTAGGAGAGAGATCTAGTAAAACGGACGTTTGGCAACTGTTTTTTGACATGGACATTATTTCGAAAATAGTTGCTAATACTAACGCAAAGTTAGCATCTGTTCGTGAAACAATTCCACCTGGCCGAACTAAGTCAAATTATAAAGACACCACTTTTGAAGAGGTAAATGCGCTGATTGGTTTGTTCCTTTTATCGTCAATTCTCAAGTCAAACAATGAAAACATGGAATCCCTTTTCTCAAAAGACGAGTACAGTCGACCAGTGTTCCGGGCTACTATGTCCCTGAATCGTTACAAGGCCTTAGTTGCCTCTCTTAGATTTGATGATACTCAAACAAGACTGCAGAGAAAAGCAAATAACAAAGCAGCAGCTATCTCGGAGATTTTCGATAAAGTCCTCAGCAACAGTCAGGCTGTTTATCGGCCTTCGGCATTCGTCACCATCGATGAGATGCTGATTCCCTTCCGAGGACGATGCAGCTTCCGAGTATATATGCCGAAGAAGCCCAAAAAGTACGGCATAAAGGTCATGTGTTTGGCCGATGCTAAAACTTCATACTTATGCAATGCATACATTTACTGGGGAAAAGGAAGTGACGGAGTTGGCTTAACGGAAAATGAACAGAAACATAGCATTCCGACACAGTCAGTCATTCGTCTGTGTAAGAATATTGAAGGAACTAACAGAAACGTTACGGCCGACAATTGGTTCTCGTCCATGGAAACCGTTGAACTACTCGCTAAAAGGAAACTCACGTACGTCGGGACGTTGAAGAAGGACAAACGTTGCATTCCAAATGATTTTCTGCCTAATAATCAAAGACCAGTAGTATCTACACTCTATGGTTTTCAGAAGCATGTGACACTTCTGTCCTATGTACCAAAAAAGAACAGAGCTGTTTGTCTTCTATCGAGTATGCACAATTCAGTCGACACAAACCAAGAAAAGAAAAAACCAGAAATAATATGTTTTTATAACAGTACGAAAGCCGGTGTTGATTTGATAGATATGAAGTGCGCCATTTACTCGTCTGGGAGAAAAACTCGCCGTTGGCCGCTAGCTGTATTTTATAGACTTGTAAACATTGCTAGTGTCAACTTCTACATTGTGTATATGTGCTACACGAGATCTACAAAGACAACTCGTTTTAGTTACATCAAGAGCCTCGCCTCGGAGCTGATTTCTCCCCATCTTCGCAAGAGGATAACAGAAGTAGTCAATCTACCAAGGGAGTTGAAGGAAGAGATAAACAAGATCCTGGGAATCACTGCCGCCCCCCAATTGCAATGTGTGCCTGATGATAGACTACTAAAAAGAAAAACTTGTGAAAAGTGCCCCCCAGGATCTGACCGAAAAACGCAGCACAGATGTATCAAGTGCAGTCTTGCCATATGTGGGCAATGCCAAAAAAGGGTGTGTACAGACTGCGCCCAAGAATGTATGTAAGACTTTGATAAAACATGTAATTTTTCTAATTTAAACTTTTTTTATGGCAGTTTATGTATTTATAGTCCTGTCTAATAAACTTAACTTTATACTTAAATGCGCTTTTTATTTATGTTTCCCTTAGAAAGCTTTTAAATAACATAAATGGGCGAAAACCACAAAAAACACCTTAAACGGTCAAAATGACCGCATGTGTTCTTTTGTGTTATAATAGACATGTGTACTTGTAAGTGTTAATATAAAAATGAAAAAAGTTCAAAATATGCTAACATACCAAATTTTATTGATATTAGTCCACACATTTGTTCTGTTGTTCACTGCATTGGACCACAGACAGATATTTCAAAAAGAACTTTTTAGAACTCATGGAGCCTCAAAATAGGTAATTCCAAAAAAACTCAATATTTGAACCATTAAAAAACTTTCTCAATATCAAGAGTATGTAAAAAAGTAATCATCAGTAAAGTAGAGAAACACTTTGTGAAAAGTTTATACTACAAAAATATATCCAAGGTTCTTAATGTATTTTACAATTTTATTTTGTTGTTAATTATTTATTTATTTAAGCATAATCTATAAAACACTTACCTTCTGTAATTTCTTCCAAAAGAATCTCACATGAATGCGTCTTCTCAGCAACAACAACTTTCTGAACGGCAAGTTTCTCATTCAGAAAATCCAATTCCACCCGCGCTTCAGCAATTTTCTTCATACCTCCACCAAGTCGATCACACTATATGTAGAATAAAACAAATATTTAAATAAAACAATCTTAATACTTTGAATTGTGAGCAAGTACATAGTCAATGAACAGTTCTAAATTTGTGAATTAATTTCCAGTGGTATGAATGTATTATCCATCTTCTTGAGGATATTTTGAAATTGTAACTGCCAACTTTCCTCACTGTAATGGTCATATCCTTCTCGGAAAACAACCCCATGCTCCATTGTTAGTTTTTTCAATTCTTAAAAAATTCCATATTTCTCTTTTTTTTATACTTATCAACTTCATCTAAATTATTGTCTTTTGCTTCTTTTCCTAAACAGCAAAACTTTATAAATTTTATCCTTTTATCTTCCTTTTATTCTTTTATAGGATTCTTCCTTTTATCTATAATGCCCAAACCATTTAAGTTGCAATTTCGTATTAAGTCCTTAATTAAGAGAGCCAGCTAATCTATCTTTAAAATTTTTATTTCCTTCTCTATCCTTCACATTATTTATGTAATCTTAGTTAATATTGTAGTAGTCATTGGTTACTTTTCTGTACCACTTATAAGCTGTGATAAGTAAATCTATTTTTTTAATTTGTACATTGTAACAGCCACCATTGTATTTTAAATACATATTATCAAGAATTAATGAATTGAATATTTTTTCATTAAGCTCTTCAACTTTTCAAGACTGACCTCTAATTTTTCACATTTAAATTAATGAATTTTGGACATTAAAAAAAAAAAATCACAACACAAGATGTGAATTAAAGCAATAACAATATTTACAAAGTGCTTTATAAAAAAGGAGTTCATTAAAAACAAAATTATTACTGATATTTTTCATTTTGTTAAAGATAAATTTATAATGCAATTAACCTGTTGGGAGTAAGCGTAATGATCCCAAAAAAGAGTGCATGGCAATTGCTGTAAGTTCACAAATGAGTATGCACGGTATTTGCTGTTTTTGACATTACTTTAAACCTATTTTATTTGTCAATGGTTTTGACACCTAGCAGCAGTATCTTGAACTAAATAGACTTCCTAAATATTTATTTATCACAACACATGTGCCAGTAATGGTATCAGTGCCACCTGGCATGTAAAACAATTTCTTGTTTTGCCACCTTTATCACATATGTTTACAATGTTTGGCGCACTTTATTACTAGTTAGCTGTGAGAAGAGTAGTTTAGGAGCTTATTTGCGGTTGTTTACCTGTGTTTATTGTAAATTTTTATAAAGATAAATAACTATATAGATTTCTTTCTTCAAAGTAGACTATTTACTCCCTATGTATAAATCCTTGTTTCCAAGAATATCACGCTTTAAAACAATATTCTAAAAGTGAATTTTTTTTTTTAATTTTAAAAATGCTTTTTATGTAATTTTAAATTAAAATAAATAAATTTTCACATTAAAAATTTTTTGACTCCTTTGTGGTTTGTTTGTGGTAAAATGTGTACTCTAATGTAGCATGAATTAAAGTACAGCATATGCTGTGCAAACTCGCCAACAGGTTAATTATTAACACAGAAATACAAAACAAAAGTGTTTTTAACATAACAAGAGTTGTATGATTACTTAATCTAAGACATCAATTTAAGGACTGGTTAGGAATGAGGGGTGGTGATTTTAATAAGATCTTATGGATAAATAAGAATGGCTAACAGACCACTTGTCTTGTAATTTTAAAAAATAGCGAAACCAAATTAAAGTAAAAAATAATGAAACTGTGTGATTTATCACATTTACACATCCATTTTCTTGTAATCATTACTGGAGAGAGACACTGCTGTCATATCTTTAATAAGTTTGAGAATTATTGAATTTAAGAAGATACACCATGATTGGACATTTTCCACTCATTAAAAAACGGTGTGCAACCTTGAAATATTCAATCTGAAATGAATTCAAACTGAACCATAACTTTTAAAACGAAATCTGAACAGAACATCAATTTATAAACTGAACTAAACTTTAAAAAAAATAGAACCTGATTGTTCAGTTAGATTGTAAAAGAACAACTTACTTTCCCTCCAATGGAGAGAAGATTGTAGTAGACATGATTTTGTCTGACAGGACTGATAAGACCCATTTAGCTCTATTTCATTCTCGTTCACATAATTCTGTTTGATGAGTGTGTTTATCATTATGTACTGTTAAATGTATTAGATGAGTACGTTATATTCCTGATTTGAGGGGGTTGTGGTTAGAGACTCACTTCTGTACATGATTGAAAAAAATGGTGATTAATTTAAATTAAAATGTTTGCCAATGGCTTTGACAAACATAATTTTAATTTTGATTTTTTTAAATATCTGAAATTTGGCTAATAATATAAATTTAATTTTGATATTAGAACCTAAACAAGTTTTTTGAAGTGTACGTTCAAAATTAGAACTGAAGCAAACATTTAAAATTTAAGGGTCTCCAGGAACTCTCAAAGGTGAGCACTCTAACCTAACCAAAACCTAAATTTCCATACTCCCACTAAAGACAGATTTTTGCACCGTACTTTAACCAATCTTACTGTTGAATGGTAATTAAATTTTGAATGTAATATTTTTTATATATATTCACTAATTAAAAGGAAAACAACATCTGCAAATTTATCCTTATCAGATGACTAAAATTAGACATTGTAATGGAACATATCCTTATTAAAAACTAATATAATTTTAAAATATAAAACAGATTTCTTTTAAATTGGAAACTTTGTAACATAACACATTAATTTAGTACAACTTATAATTTGAGTTATTTTATAAAATTGCTCTCAGAAATATAAAAATATCACGATGGAATTAGAGTATGGCGCTCTTGAGAAAAACTTTTAATTCACTAACTTCTACTTTAAATGGGAAGGTAATGTAATTTATGGTTGCTAAAATTAATAATTTCTTAAACTTACTTGAGCCACGATAAACGTGTTCTTTTCTTCTAGCATTTTCAAGTAAGTATTGATAAAATCCAAGTAATGTTTTGGTGTAAGATAATTCTTACGACGAAGTTTAACTAGGAAGTCATGTGTATAGTCTCCAACACTAGAATGTACATGTACAACATGGTCTACTATTGATTCAAGATACTGTTCAGGAATCTTTGGCTCCTGTAACAAGGAAATACTTTATTGAAATAAAAACCATTTGCCAGCTATTTTCCAGATCAACTTGTCATCTGTAGGTTTTTAAATGTTCAACTATGTAAATTTTCAGCTATAATCCAACTATAACCCATTTTCAGATTTGATCTAGATTAAACAAACGATGTAGAAAATTATGTACAAATATATAGCTATTGAGGACAGTGAAAACTTTTGGCACTGTTACCCTGCATATGACCTACTATGGGCTAGTTTTCCCTCGTTTGAATTATGGGATTTTAGTGTGGGAAAACTTAAAGGGTAAAAGCGTAAATAGAATTTTTACACTACAAAAAAGAGCCGTGAGACTTGTAGCTGGCTTAAGCCAAATGGAATCTTGCAGACAGGCTTTTAAGGAGCTGTTAATATTAACCTTCCCATGTATGTACATCTTGAAAGTCATTATGTACTACAAACACAAATACATGCCGACTGTCAAAAGACAAGTGCATTGGTAAAACACCAGCAAAAAAAAAAGACTTCCAACAAAGAGGGCATAGACTTGAAATGTAAAAATAATTGCCTAATCAAACTGGTGTTATCCTCTTTAATAAACTTCCAAACAAATTAAAACAAATTCAGGACATAAAAGTCTTTAGATATAGTCTGAGAAGGTTATACTTTCTGGATCCTTCTACACAAGTAGATGTTACATGTTGTTGCAACTTCATGTTAATGTTTTGTTGAATTATTTGTGTTCTAATGCTATCTGTTTTCTTTTCCATTTTTGTTGGTTTTATTTGAATTTTGGTTGTTAAATGTTTTTAATAAGAAATGATAGATGTTTGATTGTTGTAAAACACAGCAATTAAAATGATTAGAAATGAATATTGTTCTTAATAACTTTTATTTAGATAGTGTTGATATGTCTTAGACAATGCAGTGAATTATCTAAAGGACTAAATAAAGAAATGAAATGGAAAAAAAAAATTGTCTCCAACTGAAGCCATATTTCTTTATTAAACAAACAAATCTTTTCATTTAATTTATACTTTCTGTCATGACATAGCATATGCATAGACATTTCATATCTGAAATGAATTGTGAAGTGGCAGATGTGACAGAGGCAAAATTGAGCGGATAAAGAATTCAGACAGCAAAATGAATACTAATAACTGAATGTGTAATAAAAGTTTTTGTGATGTAGGGGTGAATTACACTGTGACCTAAAGAGATCTATTGTTTCACCCAATTATAACCAACTGGAGATTTTCTCTCCAGCCTCAATTATTTTAGCAACATTTGAAGGTGGTCAAGGGTGTGTAACCCCTTTACATCAATCTTGTACAAAACAATTTTTATGACATTTTAAACAAAAATAAAATCCCATTCAGTAAATACCAAACCTTGAGGTATGCAGGAAGGTCTGTACAATTTTCATAACAAAATGAATATATAGAATTTTAATTCAAATTAAATTACATTATGAACAAATTCATTATTATCTATTTCTATTCAATATTTTCTGTTATGGAAGATTCTACATTATAATTATTTTATTTATAGAAGAGCTCTGTTTGCAACAGATCAAACTCAAAGTGTACGAATAAATCTTGAAAACAATTTACCAATCATTACTATTTTTCACATAATTAGAACTTGAAAATAAAGAAATTGGTCATGATGAATCTTGATTTTGCTTGAATTAAGAGTTCAAATAATAGTGTTTGTACAAATAGTTTGATAAAGTAAGCCTATAAAAACTTTCATTAAAAATCATTGTATACACTGTTTCTCAAATTATTGATATTTTATTTTGTACAAAATAACATATTCAAATTATACGTTTTTTATAGAATACAATTTTAATTTGAAAACATTATATTAATTTTGAAGCTTGCTCTACTCCAGTATATTATTTGATGTAAACTTAGTGTTAGTATATTTACTTCTCAATGAAATAATGTTAATACAGTGGAACCTCTGTTAACCGGCCTCGGATTAACCGGTTCTCGGATTAACCGGTCTATATCGTAGAGTTTCCGAAAATAAATTGTAATTGAAATACGGCGGCGAGTCAAACGATTTTGTCGATAACGGTATCCCATTGTCGGCGGCGTAAAAACACTGCGGCACCAAAGCAGTGGCGAGTCAAACGATTTTGTCGATAGCGGTATCCCATTGTCGGCGGCATAAAAACACCGCGTCATTGGCACCCGTCGGTATAGCAGACATACAAAAACGTTTGATGGGCCGCTTTTTTTCCACAAATCAATTTAGTATACATTATGGAAAATATAACATTTCTTTTCAGTTTTCTTCTTGTCTTTGACCGGTTATGATCTACGTACGAAAACGGAAGCGTGTGTTGGTTTCGTTTGAGATACGGTTAAATGTGTCAAAAGACTTGACAGAGGGGAATCTGTAAAAAAGCTTTGTAGTGTTTAATTTTTTCATGTTTGATGTATAATATACATAACATAATATATACGATACATTTATGTAGAATAAAATGAGTTGCAATAACAACTTAATTGCATAATTCTTAACGCTACCTGATTAAATAAGCTTTCTTTGAACGAAAACAGATTTTTCACGGGAAATTCGGATTAACCGGCCAAACGGGCAACCGGCCCGGGAGTCAGTCCCGACTAGACCGGTTAAGAGGGGTTCACTGTAGTTTACTTCTTTAAAATATTGTTATTTTATATAATTTTTTTAAAAATACTTACATCTTTAAGAAACCTCAACGCAACTGCATAGAGAGCTTGTTGAGGCCAAGAAAACATCCAGTCTATACATGTGTTGTTAACAAGGCCAGGGAAGTTTCGACAACGTGTACGTAGAACATCACCTGATGGTGACATTGACAATACAACGTGCAAATTATCTTTACACTTGGATGTAAAGAATTGCCAACAGTTGTCTCTGGAGTAAGAAATATAAGGATTAGGTTAATATTTGGTGTGAGTGTGTATGTATGTGTGTGTGTGTGTGTGTGTGTGTGTGTGTGTGTGTGTGTGTGTACATTTCACTTTTAATTAAGAGTTTTCAATATACTAAAACAGAAAATCATTTTCTTTTTTCTATAATACATTGTTAATAAATAATAATAAATACGACTGTTATTACTAAAACTAAGTTCTTTTTTCCCCACACAATCTTAAAAACTTTTGAATAAACTAACTGTTAGATATCGGTTAAATTTGATACACACACTTTATTTTAGTAGTAGTTTATTATGTTTATTATTCATAAATAAAGGCCACTATATTGGAACAGTTTTTCATAACTCACTTCTTATCACATACTTATATCAGCTCATTTTTCACAACTATATGAAATGCATAAATTAATCCTAATGTTGATAAATGAAAGGAATGTGTTTAATATCTCTCATCCCAATCAACCGATGTAAGTAAAACAGAAATGCTTTCTTTTTAATAATATGAAGGCCATAGCAACTAAGGCTGCAGGTGAAGAAATGTTTGTCAATTAAAATGAAATATAGAAATTTACATTCTTTCACATCTGCTTATTAACTTTGTAACAAATTATTTTCTTCTTTTTCCCATGCTTAAAAACAGAACAAAAATTATTATTTTGTAAAAACCTACAAACTGTTTTCAAACATTAGAAAATTAATCTTATAATGTCTCAGAATGAAGAGAAATCTTAGCAAATATAATACTATAAAACTTTCTTATTTTAAAATATAATATAGAGTTACTTTGTAATCCCATATCCTTCAGCTTTGGCAGGATTGCGGACTTGGCCAATGATTCCATCCTTGTCTTCATCAGAGAATAAAGCCGGAATCATTCCAGTCATTAAAATGTTATTTATCATTTCCAAGAAACCTGAGCAAAAGTAGAAGCATTATTTCAGAGAACTGTGTTTCCTAATACAGCATATTTAAAGCTTCAACTAATGTAATATTTATTCTCTTAAAATTAAAGTTATATATTGGATATAATTAATATTAATCATACCCAATATTTTTATATACATTTATTTTAGGCAATATTAACGATGGGTTAATGGCCATTAAAAACAGTGTACAACACAAAAACTAACTAAACTATTTACCAATAGATGACATTAACTTAAAACTCTGTTGTAAAACTATTCTGCATAAACTAAAAAAAATATATATATATACCTTCCTCAGCTACTTGGGCACCAGTGAAGAGAAATACTGTGGGCTTCCTTGCCACGCCAATTTGTAAAAACAACTTCTTCATGTCTTCTTTGAAAGCAGCATCATTATAGCCTCGGCTCAGAGTAATGCCAAACATTTCACAGCCTGCACAATTATATATTTTATATTAACTGAATATTTAGACAATTTACTTTATAAATTAAACTTCTTTTTTTTTTACATGTTGGTTAACATTTGTCAGTATTCCAGATAGGTTAGCGAGAATGGAGAATAGCCTTATACACTGGGAGAACCCAACAACTTCACCAAGTGGTTTGACTTCACCTACAATCTGTGTTGATGACCCAGAGACAGATATGTTAGTTAGCTACACCAAGTCGCTCCTTTATTAAAACAATACTAATGGTAATAAAAAGGGCGTTACATTAAAATATACATGAAGGTTTCTGGAGGAGTGGTGATTCAACTGACTAGCAGGCTGTCTAGTTTGCTATTTGTCTAGTATCCCAGATCTGAGATAGTCAAAAATATGTTGGTTTGAGTGAAGTTACTGGCATTTAGTTTTTCCATCTATTAAGCTATTCCTTTGTCTCAATTAGCCTAATGGGTGTGAATTATAGACAAGAAATAAAATAAAATGAAGGCGTCTTTATATAAACTAAATGATTTAATTAAATAAACTAAATTTAGAATTTGTAAAGTTCACAATTTTGAGATTTTTGTATCAAGATATATTTTGTAATATTGTAGAAAAATTGGGTTAAAAGAAGACATGTGATTGAATCTAGAATATGTAGGTCAAAGATTCTGATTGGTTGTTGGCGCATAGGGGAAGTGTTGTAAATTAAAATTAAGAAAGCTGTAAACTTTTAACAAAAGACATCCAAGAAAACAATATTGTAAAATAAATAGGTTTAGTATGAATTTATAGTTAATGTTTTGGTAGAATATGATATAAATGTGTGAATGAGTATAATTAATAATTTTTTGCTGTGTCAGTGAATTGTGAATAAGACGCTTAGTTTGGAAGCGAGGGAAAGAGTCAGTTGCAAGCAGGTCTCTGACCAAGGTAGACGTATTTTTGTGTAGATAAAGTTTCACGAAATGTAGTAAAGAATGTTAAAAAAGTTGGGAGAAGGTCTCTGACCTAGAAAGACGTGTAATTTGTAAAGTATGGTTGTGAAACAATGTGAAAGCATGTGTTTTAAAAAGTTGGACAGGAATGTTTAATGGGTTAAGATGTGTTAGTAAAAAGTTGGAAACCGATGTCTAAAATAGACAGACATATTTTTGAGAGGATTTTTGTGAACAATGCAGTATTAATGCGAAATGTAAACTCAGTGAGAACAAAGAAAGAGACAATTGGTACATGTGTTTGATAATAGGACTATGCGTATAAATATTTTAAATGAACATTATTGCTTTTATAGTAGTCGTAAAAGGACAAAGAATTATTAAAGTAAATAAAACTGTCGGGCGAGTTAGGAGAGATTATTTTCTCTAGACGCAATTTGGAGAAAGGTCGTGTTCCGATGTTTGAATACTTACTTGATAAGACAGAACATTTTTTAAAATAATGAACAATTCGTTGAATCATTTTTAAAAAAAGGACTTTTATACAATTGTGCATCTGTACGAGCCATGAGGATTGGGAAAACAGTGATTGGGAGAATACCCCCGAGTCACAGGACATCAGGGTTCATCACTACTGATTTTTTTTTTTGTCACAGGTGTCGTGGTATAGACATCATAAACTATTTCTTATGTTAAAGATCTGTATTATGACTAGACTACTTTTTGTATATGTATGTTTGTTTTTATATTCCTTTTAGGATAAATTCAAGATAACTAGTTTGTTCTACCACTTACATAATTATGTCTCCTTCAGAGACATGGGACATTATTTATTTTTATGGTAACATTTTTTTTTTGTTGCAACATTTAAAACGTAAAATATGAAATTCATAAAGCTTAATTTTGATTTAAAATAAAAGAAGGAATTCAAATAAAAGATTTTTGATCAGCATTTAACGATAGTATATTAATATTATTTATGTTTTTTTTAATGATATTTGTAACATTATATGTGATCTAATAAACATTTTATGTACAATTTCAGCAAAACAAGACTTAGAATATTTCTTGTATCACCTATTGCAAAGTACCTCTTGAAAAGAACTTTTGACCTCGAGATACTATAATTTTAATTCAAAATTTTAATTTTTCAAAAATTGGTAAGCTAATGCTACCTGGCGCCCATAAAGCTGTGCAATTTTTTTAAAATAAATATTTAAGATTACTAGATTTAAAACAATATTATTAAAAGCAGTTCAGTTTTAAAATTCCCTGATATTTAAATTCTTTCAATTGTCGCATCAACGTGTGGCAATTAGTAAATGTACACTTCAGTATTAAACTCTTTTTATAATAATTCTTACAATTTGATTGGAAAAATGGAATAGTTGCAAGTAACGTGATTAATCAATAAATATAATAAACTTATAAAAGATTTTATTACATGGATTATTTGCGTTCAAGGATAGAAGACTAAGTTAAGTGTAGACGGATGGATGAGATTTCAAAGTTGTTGAATTTGCAGAACTATGTATGTGTGTGATTTAAAAAAACAATTAGAAAACTTATAAGAAATGTTAGTGTAAGATTTCATAATTCTAATAATTGTAATAAAATTAAGTAATTTTGGTATATCTAATTAAATTAAGAAAAAATATATATTTTGTAAAATAATTGGCTAGCGAATGGGTCTCCGAGAAGAGTGGTTCTGTTTTAAGAACGCTCGAACTCTATCAAAAGATGATTGCTTGATCTTCCAGAGCTACAATCGATGTTCACTGCAATAAGTGTGTACTGTAAACAGTTTATTAACTTTGAATTTTAAAATAGAATCAGTGAAAATTACGCCTTGGTATGAGCATAAAATTGAGTTTTTTATATTTTCAACATGAACAATTAACTATTGAAGTTTTTACTTTTAGAAGCTAAAACAAATAGCTATATAAAGGACTTTTGTAAGAAAAACAGTAACAATAACTTAAATAAAGACTATTGTTCTAAAGAAGTGGAGTAGAAATGAACTTTCAGTCTCAATGTCATAAGTAGAGCGAGACATTTTTTATCGGTGTGTGATAATTTAATTACGAGAGGTTTGATTTTAATTACTTTTTTTAATAAAAAGATTAAAAAGAGATACATAGCTAAGTGCTATTTCTTGTTGGGCGCCATGGTAATGCAATAATTACCAAATTGATATATGAATTTAAATTTACTTTAGAAATCTCCAGTGTCGTGAAATCTTTCAAAAGTGTACTTAAGTGGATATCTTAAGAAAAAGATAAGTCGTTTTTTATGCTGAAATTGTACATATTTTATTTAGGAACATTTATATTACACATACACAGATTTTTTAGATAGATATATTGAATATCTTATATTAGCTCATCATCATTGATTTTACTTGTTTAATTATTATTAATCATCCAAAAAGATCAGAATAATTTTTATTTATTAAAATTACTTTATTAGTTGCAACTCAAGAAAAAAAATGAAATTAGTAAGAAAATTAAAATTAACTTCTTTTGTATTAAACAATTTATATTACTTTACCTGATCATCAAATGCCTTCATTAAGACATCCTTTATCATTCCAAAATTCAATTTTTACTTATTTATTAAAATTTCTAAAGAATAAAATCCTATATCTAACATTTATCAAAAAACAGTTTATATTAAATACATGTATAAATATTTTTAAAAAAAGATTTTTGTAACATGTATACCAATCATGTTATAAAGTCACTGTCAACACTTTGATTCGATGAATTGGGATCCTGTTATCCAAACCGCCAAAATCTGGTCTCGTGGAAAATCTACTCCATTACAATAGTTTTAGTTGGATTATGTCTCCTTCTTCCTGACTGTAGCCATCAAGTTGTTAATAGCTAAATTTGTAAATTAGTCTCTCTTTAACATTAAAACTGTTCAATCTTTCTCACAAAATTTATTTCACTATACATAAGGCTAACTCAGCATTATTATAAAAAGCATGTGCACCATGTTAAGATCGTGCATTAAAAGTCTTTTGTTCAATTCTATTTTAGGTGATCTTTAGTACACTAAATACACTGAATTAGTTCATTACCAATATCAGAAATAATTAGTTCATCTAAAAATCACATAACTCATGTTATTACCGGCAATTCATTGTTTTCATCAAAAATCACACGAACAGCACAACACGGTTCAACTGTTCAGACATTAAATTCAAAGTTGTTCTGTCCCACCGTACAATTAAATAACTGTTTTTTACCTATTGTCTATTATATATTATATAACGTATGTTAAAAGACATATTTTCACAAAATCCGTTGTTCTAATAAAAATCACGCACATAACCATACGTCTGCAATCGTCGAGCAGTATACTAAGACTGTCTTAACTATTGAATAATTGTCTATATGCCTATTGTCTATTAAAAATGTCTTTTAACGTGAGTTAAAAGACATTTTTTGTGATTTCATTTTTCTATAAAAATTCACTCAAAACCACATTAATACGTCTTAACTGTTCAGACGTTGATCAAAGACTGTCCCTCCATTTCTCTGAGCTGGCATTATACCACGTTTTTAGTACATGTATTTGTTTCCGCCTGGCAACCGACACTTCACACCATATATACACGAAAATATACTTAATTATTAACCCTACATTTATTCTAAACACATTTACATTCAAATATAAATTCTCTAGATACTCCTGACATTTATTTTTCTTTTAAATTTATTAAATTTACTAGACTTTATTTGACTTGTGGTGTTTCTTTTCCTGTACTTTCAGACCAATCTCATTCTTCATTTTATTATTACTCGACCAATCATGTGCTGCTTTTAAAACTATATGTTTTCTTAGTTCTAATTTAAAAATTCAAAAATGTACCTATTACAGGAGATTGAAGTAAAAGAAAGAACTTTATGAACTCTTTTTTGAAATTTGAACTTTTAACTTTATGTGTACTTTTAATATAAAAATATGTTAGTCATTACAGTAATTTAGTTTTATAATTTGTTTATTTATAAATGTTTGTATTTCAGGAGGAGTTAAACAAACCGCCTAACAAGAATTTGTATGTTCAATATATATATATATATATATATATATATATATATATATATATATATATAGATTTTTTATTAATAAATGTATGTATTTCAGAAGTTTTTATGATCATTTTTCGTATATGAGTACATTCTCCCGAAATTTACGACCCTAGAAAAGAGTAAAATAAATAAGTGTTTGTGCTTTTCTTACAAGCTGGCGCCTGACAATTTTAAGTAAATAATTCCCAGTTTAAAATTTAAATATAAATTTAAAACAAATAAACTCAACCCTTCAAGTTTAATTGTAAAGTCCCTTTTAGGAATTTAAAATTATTAAAAATTTCTGCATATAAGTTACATTTTGAAACTGAAAGTTTGAGAATTTAACAAATATGATATAAAATAGTGAATTATTACTGAAAAGCATTTGCAATTCCAATTTTGATTTAAAAAATAAAAGAATCAGACTATATAAATTTAGTTTAAAGAAACCTAGTTAAACTAATTTAAAATGTTACATACATAGTAAATAACATGTATTAAATATTTAATTAGGCTCCTTCAAATATTTTATTTAACTTTCTAAGCAATATAATGACATACCCCTGTCGTTAAAGATAACAATAATTGATTAACATATCGAAATACACAATTCCATTATTTGTCTTTTCAACAAAGAAAGCCCCTATCAGACAATTTTTCATCACATCATACCAAACATTAACTTTAGGTGAGTCGTGCATTTTCTCAAAAATTGTATGTGGGTTTTCAGATCGCCATGCGTCAATTGTGTCTGTTAACAGACCCGTTGATACGGAATGTAGCTTGATCTGAAAAAATTATATAATCTAAAAATGATTGGTTTGTCATCAATCTAGTTAAACATTTCATCACTTCCCCTACCAGATGATTGCTGCTTTTGAACTGCTCCAGTTTCTTCGAATTGTGTGAACCAATGTTGTATGTTATTTTCATGTGGTGGATCTTTCCTGTATTCATACCGAAATGCATGTTGCACTGAAATTACAGACTAGAATTCAGTTGTAATAGTTTAATTTTAAACAGCAGTAAACTCTGTTTACATTGTTTGTGCTAATTATAAATTTTTCAAGTTGGGCGCCATTTTGTAACATTTGTTAAAAAACAAAATAAAAATAATAAAAAAGAAATACTCTTGAAGAGAGCATAGTAAATTTCTAATTGGGTCGTAAGTTCTTTAATATAGTGTACTCTGGAGAATTTCAAATACAAATACAGAATCCAATTTCTGAAATGTACATTTAATAATTAAGAAAAATATTATAGATTGCATACAAGTTAAAATATTTCCTGAAAAGAAAACATAAATCATCACATTTTTTATAACATCATAAAATTATAATTCATCCATACATTAAGTTTATAATTAATTTTGTGGTTGCAACCTAATTCAAATTAAAAACCTTTCATGTATAAAAATGCAATGTTTTCAAAATTTACAATATTTTTTATAATACCAAATTTCTTTTACTAAATACTTATTCTTTATACATAAAATACACTCATGAATGTTTTTATTAAAGTTTATGATCATTATTTTTTTCTTTTTCAAAAACACAGTTTTCTCTTTTTTGAAGCCACGTGATATCTCTGTAAAACATCCTATCCAAATTTTGTTGAAATGGACTGTAAGTGGTAGTTATTTTTATGTTTAGGTTTTTATAAAACATAATTTGAGCATGTCATACCAAGCATGCTAATCATCACTGAAGCTACATTGTACAAAATACTTAAAATTTTCATTCGATTCAAACTATTTCTTTGTTCAAACCACATGTCGTCATTTGAATTCACATCACATTTATTTAAAAGTATCTTATTGAAAACATCCCTTCACTCTAAAATGTAACTTATTCAAATTTTATGTCTAATTTCCGAGAAAATCACTTTTCTGTGTGTAAAACATCCTATACCTTAAAACACAATGTCTTGTCTCTAAAAACATCCTATCTCATCGAACAGCATGTCTTGTCTCTGAAATAATATCTATTTCACCGAACTGTCCTGCTTTGCCATTGTTCCCCATCTTTACCCACAACACACTGATGTCACATTTATTAAAGTTATATGAACATCTACACTGTTGTCATATTTCTCTTATATCTAATATTATATACGTTTTCTTATTATTAACATTTTTTTACAAATCTCTCTGACCATTTAGTACTAATTACCTTCTTTATTATTTGTATTCTTTATTTATTATTATTATATTCTATAACAAAATACATTTCCTCACTGCCTTGAATCAAACTACTTTTCTAGTCAGACCAAGTTTACATAACCGAAAATGTACCCTATTACACAGTCAGCACCAAAACACACTTTGCTTTTACTTTATTAGAAAACATAATAACACACTCAACACAGAACACTCCAGAAAACACAAAACACACTACCACAACAATGCAAGAACTAATTTTGAAGTTACAACAGCAGTTAAACAAACTTTTGGGTTAAAGGCTATCGACAATACCAATACACCACTACAAAATTTCTCTACTGTCTTTGTATAAATTAATGAAACCCATCAATTCTTTTATGATAACCCCGTATAGTTGTGAAAATATATAGTAAATTAAATTTTTAATATATAATTTATTGTTTGAAATGAAATTGTGTGTTTATACATTGAATAATTGATTTTGTCTAATATCAATTTACCAATTTTTTTTTTATTTTAATTTTATTTTATTTATTTTTTACAGAATGTTATTAACAGGTAAGTGATTAAATTTTTCATACTTTGGGGAAAATTATAAAAATGTATTTGTTGTATGATATATGGCATTTTGTAGATATTTTAGTTTGGCTAAAAACAACTGTTTTGATTCCAGACGTACTAACTCCAAACATTTAAACAACTAACATTTTTTAAATTATATATATAAACTTTATAGGCCTTTTTCTCAAATATGGTATATTATAAGTTTGATTTGAACAATATTTATATTTTTGAAGAATTTTTTAAAACAGACCTAACATTTTAGCTATTTTGTAGTTTTTTTTATTATAAAAACTGATTTTGTCTAAAAATTTTTACTGATTTACTAAATTGATATATTTTTTTTACAGAATATTATTGACAACTGAATGACAAGACTTTTTTATATATTGGGAAAAATTATAAAAATATATTTGTATGATATATATTATATATATATATATATATATATATATATATATATATATATACATGTATAAGACCTTTTGAGTGCCTGGCGATTCCTGACCTTGGAGCGGTTATACGATCAGACATAAAGGCCACCCTTTGGGTGGCTGAGTATAAATGTTATATCGTGTATACAATTACCACCTTTCCAGTGCCTGACTTATATTTTAAATGCATTTGCGTCATTTTGGGGGCTTGATATAAAGATACCGCTATTGCGACCTTTCCAGTGCCTGGCTTATACTTTAAACGCATTCGCGGCATTTTGGGTGCTTGATATAAAGATACCACTATTGCGACCTTACAAATGCCTGGTTTATACCTTAGACATATTCACGACTTTTTGAGAGATCGATGTTCGCGCGTTTTTTTTTATGGAGGTGTTTGTTATTTTGACTGACCTCCCCCCCCCCGTCACTTCCGCTCCAACCACATCTGTCTTTCGCGTGTAAACTCCGGGCTGCACTATACATTTTTCATGTATTTCACACTAACAATAATTAACAATACCTCATCATATTGAACAGAATGACTATAAAAAAAATAAGGAAGTGATATTCTTATTGTAGAGGTGTTCAGTTTACATATTGATCTACACTCTTCTAATGACCTATTATTATGAACTAGATCTCGTCGTAGTCTAAAAATTCTCATCGTAATCGTAAAACATCATAATTGAGGGGGGCAATAGCCGCCAGATGTAAGTATGGCCGGCGAACCACCACCCTTATATATTTTGAATTTTACGCGAGTTTTCTAGTTTATTACTGTTTTTAAATTCAAAAAGCCCCTTGAACTTATAAGATGTAAGAAAAACGTTTAAGTTTATCATTAAAAGAATAATATTTCACTTATAATTGCTAGTTATTAAGTTATATTAAGTTAAAGTTCTGATATAAAAAAATCAGACGACGCTTCCCGTATTAACGCTGGATGCGAGTATGTGTGCGCACGCATCTTCGATTCTCACCATAAGGCTAACATATATATAACAATACATAATATTGTCTTCAATTTTGGGATTTCAGTCTTGGGACTGTGAGTCCCGAGGTTCCCCTAATTTCCCGTTACATATTAAGGGTGGGCCCTCCGGGATAGGTCTCCCACCGTAAATTGACATGCTGGTCAAATCAAAACGAAAGAAGGAAATCATAATCTGACCTCGAGCGTCGCAGTCTAGGTCAGTAATTAAGTGGTATACCCTAGGTAGAAATAAAAGAGATGCGTAACGTTATAATTTAAGTTGGAATTAGTATTATAATTTTTGGGGGAAAACAAATTAATTTTGTTCAATATTTAGTAAACGTATTTCGGATTCAGCGTTAATTCGGGTAAGTCGCCGAAGAAAGAAGGTATGCTAATAAATCAAGTGTCGGTTGTAATTAGTCGCGGTATAATTTCTAAATAATGAAAAATTAAAATAATTTCAACAAAATAGTAAGCTCGGTTTCCTGGCCACTCAGGTATTGATGGTAATGAGAGAGCAGATGAATTAGCCAGGTCAGGTTCAGAATCCCCTTTCGTGGGCCCGGAACCGGTGTTCGGGATCTCCTATGGACATGCCAGAGCAGCGGTTGATACGTGGATACGGGAGGGGATGAATAGGGCCTGGACGAATTCAACCACTAGTAGACTTGCAAAAAGGTTATTTAGACCAAGCAAGAAACATGATGAACAACTCATCTCTCTCAGAAGGGATAACATAAGGTGGGTGGTTGGGCTCTTAACGAGCCACTGTCACCTCAGAAAACATCTACACAGGATAGGGATTGCTGCAGACAATACTTGCAGGAAATGTGGTTTGGCTGAAGAGTCCGCAGAACACATTCTTTTAGAGTGTGAGGCGTTAGGACGAGCCAGGCTATACTCTCTAGGCCTGCCGGGGAAAGAGATGGAAACCATCCTAGATAACCCTATTGGTAATATCTGTTCCTTCATAAGGATGACTGGTATCACTAGTTGGGTGTAGGAAGGAAATTGGGGCGGCAAAAGATCTTTAGGTCGACGCCGGTGAGGCCTCTGAAGGTGGCTTTCACAGCCCAGAACGGAAAAAAAAGCTCGGTTTGGTTAAAAAGTTGTTTGGTTAAATATTACAAGTTTTTGTCGTAAGGTTATGCCGAAATACCTGTGAATACATATATAGACATACATAATTCAAATATTATACATACATGGCTATAAATATAAAAAATAAATGCAAATGATTTTAGTTGAATAATCAGAACGTAATCATTACTTTAAATTAGGCAGAAGAAAGATTAGAATTAGATGAACGTATTTCCTTTGGCTTAGAGCCAAGAGATATTTATGTCTGTTAGCATCCTGCCATACATCTTATCTGCTGATAAGCGATTGATTGACAATCTAAAACACTATTCTTATTGAAGGTCAAATCTTTACAAAAATATATTGAAATACTAAACTGACTTTAAATAACTTTACTTTTATACAACTTCCGAAATAATAAATAGTTATTAAATAAATAATAGTCCATCCGTTTCGTCGGTGCTATCTGCGCGCGCATCACCCATTGTCGGTGTAATCACCACACAATGGACCCCACAATTCTACAAATTACTTTTTCTAGCATGTATATACTTCTACAAGAAAACCAGTAGTTTACCTTACTTATCCCCACCCGAGAATTTACGTATTTTATCGACCATTTTTATTTTTTCTTCACAGGTACCTTTTTATAAGGGCGACAGGAAGAAATAATTAACATCGTGGTAGTTTTTGAAATTTTCGGTATTCTATTTAGACTTAACGTAAGTATCAAATTGTATAAAAGTATAAAATTATGAAATTTTATATAAGTATCATAAAAAGAAAAAAATATATATTGCACAAAAAGAAATAAGAATTTATTCGAAATTTACTTATTATACTATACTTACGAAAAGAAATATTATTTTTGTGAAAGAAAAAAAAAAGTAAACAAGACTACAGAAATTTTTAGCATGGCTTTTGATTTTGGTGACGAAGATTTTGAACGTAATTATTAACAAAGATGCATATTTAGGTGTAGAACATATATAGCGCTTCACCGATTTAATAAAAGAATGTTTTAAAATTGATTTCTTTTGAATGGAAGAATAACAAATTTATGATATGATTACTCCCGCTTCTCCTGATAGATCTAGAATTCAAATTTTATTTCGGCCTTTAACAGATGATGACATGCTCGGAGGTCACTTTGAGTGCAGTTTTTTTGACACTGAAACTATTTATATTTATGACTCATTAAATGAAAAGAAAGATCATAGTCCCTTATAGATTAGTTTTGCTAAAATTATACCCATTTTATTTTCACTCTGGAAAGACTATAAAGTGTCCTGAAGTTCAACTTCAGAGTGAGTGTGATTGTGGTATATTCGCAATTGCTTTTGCGACATCTCTTGTACATGGTATTAGACCAGATTATGTGCGATATAACTGTGATAATAATTATATGCGACAATTTCTCTTACGTATATTTAGAGAGCGTTCTATAAAAAACTTTCCTTTTCATTTTATTCAAATTCCTTCTTGGCATCTTCAATATTCAATGATCAATTGTGATTATGATATCATAAAAAATGGAGGACGTCTAAATGATTATCATATTGAAAGATTTCATAACTTACTTTTACGGTTTACTATTTACAAGCCTCAACATACCGGAAGACTTCAAGTTCTTTCAAAAATCAAACCAATGGCTGAGTGTGAAAAAAATGTTCAAATTTTGTTTTCTAATTCTGAACATTGGTTATGTAGCTATTACGATGGTAAGTTATTATATATTTATGATTCTTCAAAATCTGATACATTAGATGCAGATTTTAATTTTTTTTTTCAAAAAGCTTTATCCATTTTATTTTAACAAAAATGAAAAAGATTATATTTCCTTCTGTAGCCCAGCAACTTAATGGAGTTGATTGTGGCGTTTTCGCGATAGCATTTTTGCCACTTCATTAGTATTTGGCCATGATCCGCAAAATATTACTTATACATATTCCTTAATGCGTAATCATGTATTTAAACTTTTAAGTGGAAATATCTTAACTTTGTAACTTTCTAAATACTTTGCCATCAAATACTGTTTGCTTATTACCTACCAATCAAATGTGCGATACCTTAAAGATGCTATGTTAAAAAAAATTAATGCCGAAGAAATTGAGCTTGTTGCCGAAGATACAATTCGAGCGAAGAATATGCACAAAAAAATTATAAAGTCTTTAATGAATGATGAAGCGGGTAGTTCACGAACTGCAGGATTAGCTAGAGTAATTAAAATAAAAGCTGGATCAAAAATTATGATAAGACGAAATATTGATGTTTCTATCGGCTTGGCTAATGGTACAATAGGTACTATTATTTCTGTAACAAGAGATAATAATAATAATGTTGTCGACACTATTAAAATTGAACTTACCAATAAAAGACAATATTCTATATAACGTATAGAATCTAAATTTCAATTAATGAGGAATGCTTTTATATAAGAAAACAATTTCCAATTTGCAATAGTTATGGAATAACTGTTCATAAAAGTCAAGGTCTAAACTTAGAAAATGCAGTAGTTGAAGCTGGAAAAAACTTTAACTTGTAAATAAAATATAAAATAATAATGCTCATGTTATCTTCTTTAGAAATATTTTAAGTTTTAAATTGAATTTTCGATTTTTAACTGCTCACTTACGTTTTAAACAAATCTAAATACTATTTTATGGTTGTTGAAGGTATTATGCAAGTTATATTCAAGTCTTTGTATAACACAACTTCGAAATGATTATTAATATAATATATGCTCAATAAATTTTATATTATTGGTTTATTAATAAAAATTGCTTTTCCAAGATGGTAGTATTTAGGAATTTATTAATGAATGAAATGTGGGGTGATTGTCGCCCACTGGAATAGTGTTCAGAGACAACCCCCATCCTAGTATGATTTCTCATGCTTTCGCTGCCTTATTTATTAAATTACTTCAGATACAAGGAAAAGGAAAATGTAACAATGTGTTGAGTAAGTTAAAGGGAATAAAACGCAAGGTCATACTTATGAAAGTTTTACCTTTTTGAAAGGTTTTTTTGTTGAGTACTATCTAAATTTATTCTAAATTCTGGACAAGCAGGGTGATTATCACCAGATCAATTATCATGGTTGATGAAATGAATGTTAAGCTTACATATGTCTTGAGTTGCCTAAATCATTTATTTAATGAACTACTGGACGGTGAAGTGCAATTTTCTCTCCATGTAATACTTAGGAAACAACAGTTTATATAAAATAATACAATTTATCCAGGGTGTTCTTCCCGACCGATTTGTTGAATTAATTCCGTTAAGAAAGGTAAATTAAATGGATATCACTTGTTTTTTTTTCTTAAGGGATCCTCGGCATCTAAGGGTTCTTGTCTCTGAAAAACAACATAACTTATCAAAGGCGTACTTACACCTCTATTCATTTCTAGAAATAAAAATGTCTGACTTTTACGTGGCATAGTATAACTTTATAATTTGAGTGACCCTCAAAAATAAGGTAAACAATAAATAAACGTTTGTCCTTCATATTCCAGACCTAATAATAGTATTTTTTTAATCAATTAAAAACATTATTAAACATTTAAAATATAGTTGTAAAGTTCCTGAATACAAATGTAGTCAAATTTGCGACCGGGCAAATATTAACATTGTGTCCAACTGTAAAATAAACAGGAATTGGCGCAGGTAGAAAAAACACACCATGTCTGTGACAACGTTGCATTACTCCCTCCTTACTCAGCGTAAGTGAGTCATAACTAGATATCCACAGCCTATTTCTACTATTTTTTTAAAATTTGCTACTACCTAATATTGTTTGTTCGAATTTCTATAACTAACTATAAATGTTTATCTAGACAATCTCAAAACCAACCCCTCACTTCTCCAACCATCAAATGTCAACCGATTCTTACTTCATAGAGCACAAGTTTATTTGTTGTTAAAATTATATAATATTTGTGGTGCAATTTTCCCTTTTCTGTTCAAATATATATTCTTTTACTGCTACAGTAAAAATATAAATACCATATTGTTCGTCATTAACAAATAAAAGTTTCACTCTCTTGTAATTAATTGTTTTATAAGGTTAACAAGTTTTCAATAAATACGACTTTAACATTTTAAAATGGAAATCATTTTCAAATCTCGTGTAAAACGTTACATGAAAAATGCGTTTATCAAATCTGAACTCAATATCATATACATTTCTAAAGTTATAATGTTATTTTATTTTTAAAAAATGGCGGATATTCGAAAACTAAGCACGATAGGATTATCCTACATGTTATATAGCATTTAATGTATATATTGTCGTACTTAATGTGTTCTATTGAACTGTACTATTGAAGTTTTGATTGTTCTGAAGTTTGATTGAGTAATTTCAACTTTTTTGTCACAAACATATCTTTTGGATGAGTTCGATACAGTTGTCAAAGAATTCTGATGATATTTAACCGTTTTTTTTTTAAATTCAATGTTTAATATAAATTACTAAATCCATAATAAATCGAGAAATCGGAAAAGCTTTGAACCGATTTTTGGGGTTTCAAAACTCTGGCGAATTGAGTAGCTCGCGTAATTTTTGTTCAGTTTTCTTCAAATTGTTTAACATATCTTAAAACGAAGTTAGATAAAATATATTTTGTTTTTGACTGTTTGTCTCTTTAACTTCGATAAATAAAGAAATGTGTCAAAAAAAAATCAACTATTTTAAGGCAAAATGTTTTTACGTGTTTCACAAATTGCTGAACAGTATTTTTTGTAAAGATAAATGTGTAAATATGTGATTAAACAATTCCTTGTAGACATCTTAGTTTAGTTCATTAGAAGCTCGATGTGTTTTTTTCAGTGACACTCCTAACAAGCTCAGTGTGTTCCAATGAAGGAAGAACTACTTCCTGACACAATTCTTCAAATGTTGATGAGTAACCTATAGGCTTACATGTAAACAAACCAACTGTGTGAACGGAAATATAGTTTATTCTCTGATGAGATGATAATTAATTGTGAATAACATGCGTCCGTGATTCTGTTTTGGATGTGGGCTGGGGGGGGGGATGTTTTTCTGTTCTTGTAAAACTGCAACCTCTATTATTTTCACGGTGTCTCATTATTGTATTTTCAACACGTACTTTCTTTGTAGAATCGTAATTAATTTAGTATTATAAATAGCCTTTCCTAAATAAATTGAAATCTTTAGGCTTATTAAAAAAAATAACGAGATTTAGATTCTAACCAACTACCTAAGATTTAGAAAAACAAAGATTAATATAGTTCCTCTATATAATAAAAATAAAGTCCTCTTTAGACTTCACTCTGGCTGTCTATCTTTCCGTTTTCAGGATAATATTGTGAACTTGGGAAATCACCAAATTTGTGCTTTAACTAATAACTACAGTACCCCTACTGTAATTCATTTATTGCTAAAATTAAATATAAATATAAGACACCACAATTAAAGATCCTTTACGAAAGTGCTATCCTTCTGCGCCAAAGAAGCCTATAACTTTGACCATACATAGGTTATTGAAATAAGTTATTGGAATTTTTGAGTTCTACAATATTCTGCTCGAGTTGTTGAATAGCTATAGTACGATTTATTGTTTAAAAACTTTGAAATATTTTCCAGGACTTCTTCAACTTTAACGTCAGGTAATTTGTTGTGCCTCCCACCTCTGACTCATCCATTTTAAATTTAGTACTTAAAAAAAAAATCCTTACCTATATAACACTCTTAAAGTGTGCTTCAATATATACATACACACAAACTTTCTTATTTAACAAGAAACAGTTCTTAGACAAAGTTCGTTATTGTTTTGATCCATTCACTTGTTTACAATTAATATGTAACAGTAGTAATATTAATTATCTTAATTAAAAAATGGCATCGTTATTACTAAGAAAATCAAGATTCCTAAAATGTAAAAGGCATACGCTATTTTTAATTGTTGGCAATATGAATTGGGATAGTGTTCGCTTTCTTTAAGTCTAAAGGAATTTTAAAAACAATGATTTTCCCGAAAAGATAAAACGTCAGGCTCATTTAAAATATATTTAAAAATGTCTCTTAGTGTCATAAAACTAAGAGAGGCTAGGTTAGTCTTAACGCCCTGGCTACCTGAACCTCAACATAGCAGTTAAGACAAAATAATTCCTGATAATGAGAGAGCTGTAATGGTCAGTCACAATATTTTTAGAAAACATAAATTACAGACTACCTTAGAAACCTTTCTATCAAACTTTCCTAAAATAAATTTTAGTTTTATTCATGTTACAAATTCACACACATATAAAAGAAAACAAAGGTATACATTTTCGGTTTAAAAGACAAATTTTTACGTCAGTCGTGAATTCTTTCCTAACTATTTATAATTTTTAACAGTTTAAGAAGTCAGTTTCTTTCGATTGAGTACATCAATAACAGTTATTCTAATCCACCTCAATGTAAAAACGGTAAACGGTAATTTTTTGGCCAATTTTAGGCAATCTATAATCACAAATCCTTAATATTTTTAGTAAAAGGATATAGGTTTTTAATTCGATCCTGACCATTCTGTTCCGGTTATACCAAATTTCTGTGGAAAGAAGTATTTATTCCATAACAATAATAATTATAACCTTAAACGGTCCTATTGTGCGATAACTTTTAGTTGAAACTTAAGCGTTTTAAATATTGTGCTGAAATTTGATACTGTCTCAATAATATGTGTTTAAAATAATAATGAAATATAAATGTCCAAAATTTAAAAGATTAGGATTAAAATTGGATTTAATTTTTATTATTGAAATATTTTCATACTGATTGTATTGAATTTTTGTATAAATGTAATTGCACTGCATTAAAGACAACAGATACTAGGCATTGGAGACATTAGTCTAAAACCGTTAACAAAACTTTTAGTTTCTTTTATAGATCAACACACTGTAGCCCCTTTGTTTTATTAGGGGCAGAGGCTACCTGAACGACTACTAGACTGCTAATTTTGCAGCTTGTTCAATTTTTATGTCTACAATCAATGAAACATGAAGTAATACAACAAAATATAATGTTAGGTAAACTCTAAACATATACTCAATAATAAACATAAACTCATGATGTTAGATCAATTTGGACGATGATCATAGATCATATCTGATTGACGTTTATGCAACCGGCCACTACATACCGGCCACCAAGTCAATGCTAAATATTACAAGGAAAGAAGATTTGTAGCATTATTTCGTAAAAATTTGGTATCTAGCCCCTCTCATAATTAGTTATAGATTTGGTTGTTAATACATTTTCCTAAGTAGGCCTTTGTCGTTTAAAATAGCAATGTCAATATATTTATTAATTAATTTTATATTATATAAATGTTATACTAATCAATGTTATATAATATATTTTTAATATCTCCAAAAAGTAGATAAAAACCTTCTCCATGAAATATTACATGTGTGTGCCAATTTTCATGTTAATCGGTCAAACAGTGTCTTAGTATTAATGTTAGACTGGGTAAGTAACATGATGATGTTTATAATAATTAGATAAAAAACCAACTCCATGAAATAATACATGTCTGAGCTAATTGTCATTTTAATCGGTCATACGGTGTCTTAGTAATAATGTTAGACTGGGTAAGTAACATGATGATGTTTATAATAATTAGATAAAAACCTTCTCCATGAAATAATACATGTGTGTGTCTAATTTCATTGTAATCGTCCAAACGGTGTCTTAGTATTAATGTTAGACTGGGTAAGTAACATGATGATGTTTATAATAAGTAGATAAAAACCTTCTCCATGAAATAATACATGCGTGTGCCAATTTTCATGTTAATCGGTCAAACAGTGTCTTAGTATTAATGTTAGACTTGGTAAGTAACATGATGATGTTTATAATAAGTAGATAAAAACCTTCTCCATTAAATAATACATGTGTGTGCCAATTTTCATGTTAATCGGTCAAACAGTGTCTTAGTATTAATGTTAGACTGGGTAAGTAACATGATGATGTTTATAATAATTAGATAAAAAACCAACTCCATGAAATAATACATGTCTGAGCTAATTGTCATTTTAATCGGTCATACGGTGTGTTAGTAATAATGTTAGACTGGGTAAGTAACATGATGATGTTTATAATAATTAGATAAAAACCTTCTCCATGAAATAATACATGTGTGTGTCAAATTTCATTGTAATCGTCCAAACGGTGTCTTAGTATTAATGTTAGACTGGGTAAGTAACATGATGGCTTTTAAAATAATTACGAAAAATTCTTCTCCATGAAAAAAAAAACACGTATTTGCCAATTTTCATGGTGATCGGTCAAACGGTGTCTTAATATTAATGTTGCGCTGGGTAAGTTGCGTAATAGCGTTTAATAGTTCGATAAATTATCTAATTTATTAAATATGGTATTAAAAAATCTAGATTGTTTTTTATCAATAGAAAAAAAGTCTAGTTAAAATATTATCGTGTGTTTCCACCCACAAGTCTATAGAAAAAATCGTCATACAAAATTTGATGTTAATTGTTTATTTTCCATCGATTTAAACTAAAATAAACCAAATGTTTTATGCCTATTGCAGAGAGAGATTTAGGGAGATAACAAAAATGAGAGTATAGAAGAAGGGAAAATGTTGGGGACAAGACAATGTTGGCAGCATTTGTTGCAAAAATCCGTGTTATGTTAACTCATGTTAAGGGGACAGTAAGTTATATATACTCTTGATGAGAATACACTGTCCTCCTAATATTCAGAGGTCAGTAACTGTGCTCTGAACAAGAGTATATATGCGAAAAATGTCCTCTGATCAAGAGCGAGAATGTCTTAAACACTAAATGTCTCAAACAAATAGTGAGGCAAAATAGCATGATTTTGAAAAAAACACAAAATACGCGACTACAGCCAAACGGTTGAGATCGGTCATGGGACCATATGAACTTTTTTATTCCATTTAGTGAGTAGAACATACTGGCGAAGTTAATGGTGTCAGTAGAAACTTACCCTGTATATATAGGGTCTATCATTGTTAGGTTAAACTTTGTGCCAAGTTTAAACTCAATCGGTCAGGTATAAATCATTTTGGAAAAGAAACAAAATGGCGGATGTCTGGAAAACGAAGCTTTTCTGGCCCTAGGTACATTTGAACAATTTTGATTTTTTTTAGGTGGACCCCTATCATCTTCTGAAGTTGTGCCAAACTCTCGCAAAACACCCTGTATGCTAAAAAATTAAAGCGTTTAATACAACCTAATCTACTGTATTTGAATAAGTAAGCAAATTCTTATGTAACTGAAAACGAGTAAAATTGAATGGTATTAACCTAATATGAACATAATATAGTATTACTGTAACTCGACTTATTTCCGGCGGGATGTGATAGGGGGCTAATGAACAGCAAATGTAACGGCTTTGTAGCTTAAACTACAACTCCAGCGACAGAGTTAACGAGTGGTTGTGAACAAGTGCGCAAAATAAGCCTTAAGCGCACTAGAATGGTTAATTTATAGTATAGATTAAATTTGTTGGACACAAGTTTAGGACTCCAACTTCTCTACAAAGTGTGCACTTGTTTCGTAAAATTCATTGTTAAATTGGTATTTTGGAAATTATCAATCTACAACTTTTGAGCTGCTCGTCTCTTAGTATTTGAACAAAAATGTGTTTGTATATTGTTCAATTGTACATATGTCAAATTACATTGGTGGATTACTAGGAAAGTTGTAGGGTAGTTTTTATTTCTTCCCCTCTCTATGTTTTAGGGGTGCTGAATCGGAATCTGAGGTTTGCTTACAAAATTTCGTGACGCAACATTGACAAAAAGTCAAAAAAGGTAACAAATCTCATTCTTGCTGGTTTTCTCTATTCTTTAATAACCTCTTTAGCATACTCAAAATGAAAGAACATAAAATTTCCTACATACTTTACTATTTAGTTTATTTCTCCGACGAACCGTTCGGGCTCAAAAAAACCACTTTTCCACACCAACACTCAATTTTACTATTAAAACTTTCATTTAGCGAATTCCTCCTACTTTTAAGGTGAATACATACATATAGGCTGGGTTCAACTGTTATGCCATCTCCTATAAAAAAAAAAGTTATCTAAGTATCCTAGTACATTGGTACAAGCCTTGACCGAGTTTAGGCATAGCTTAACCAATCTTTCCATAAATTATGTTTTTATATTGTATTGTGTTACATATGATTATATACAGGATGCCCCCGAACTCTCTGGTCCCCTTTTGTGGATTTGTTATCTGGGATCGAGACAAACATATTTCGCAATATAATAATGGGTCTACGGTGCTTACTTTATCGTCTATCTGTATGTAGGTTCTATGTGTTTTTAACAAAATAATAATTGATATCTATCTAGAGAATGGTTTGACCGATTCGGTTCAAACGTGACATGAAGTTATACCTAAATAAACGGTACCAGAAACTGGCACATACTTTCTCACATTTAAATTACTAAACAGATTCACTGTGACTTCACAATTGTATTAAAGTAGGAGAAGGAACACATTAAAGTAGGAGAGTTTTTAATAATAAAATTATTATTTTTATTATTACCTAATCAAGAATTTTTAGTATGATGCCGATTTTCGCATATGGTATGGTACGTTAAGGGCTAAAAATAAGCAAAATTTTTTCAAAATCGTTAGAGCCGTTTTTTTATAAAAAAAAACTGATTTTTTGGGAGTTTTTTGGCCATAAAGGGGGTTATTTTTCAAAATTTGTCAAAACCCTTTTTCGTGAATCTGAACAGGCCTAATTGACATGTTTGGTGTAATTTTTTTGAAATTGATCGAATAGTTTTCTCTCTAGCTTTGTCTACATACAGACATACAGACATACAGACAGACATACAGACAGACATACAGGCAGACAGACATACATACAGACAGACATTTTGTAAAAACCACTTTTTTGGACTCAGGGGGTCCCAAAACGGATATATCCACAAAAATCTCAACATCGATTTTTTTGCGATCACTATATTTATACTTTCTCTATACTGTAGTAGGATAGTGAGAAAGTAAAATGATCTACTTTAAGTAAAATAAAGGATTATATCCAACCTTGCGTTTCGTAATGGCGACCGTTTGGAAATTTCTAACCTAATATACCCAAAAACAGTACATTTTAACAAAAAAATTGAAGACACCTTTTTGTAGCACTTTTAATTCCCTATCGGATGTTGTAACTTCAAAAGAATCGGATGAAGGATAACAGATAAGTTAAAGATAATAACAGCGTACGTAATCACAATATTGGGATGTTTTGGATAATTTTAATAAGATTTTTAAGTATATGCAGGATGTTTTGTAATTACTCTGCAATATTCTAGGATATGATTCAGCACATAAGAATGAGAAAAAAAAAATCAATTAAACATGGGTCCGGACAAGCTTTGTTTCCCCATAGCCACCAATTTGTTTTTTCACTAAATAATTTTTATCTAGAGAATTATATGACAGATTGAGCTCAAACTTTGCACAAAGTTTAATCTAACAATGATCTATTTAAACAAGATAACCGATTATATACAATAAGGTGTTTGAAAATTTCAAACCTGAATTGACCAAAAACCGTAGGCCTACATTTTAACAAAAAATTTCAAGAAATTGTTTTTGTAGCCCTTTTCATTTCGTATCGGATGGTGTAACCGCCAAAACAATCGGATGAAGGATAATAGTTAAGTTATGTGTAATAATCGGTTTGTTCAACCCGGCATCTTATACCAACACAGTAAACACAACAATATATTGTGTGTACATATTATGCTTTTATAATCCTTAACTTAACAATTATCCTTCATCCAATTGTTTTGATAATTACACTTTCCGATAGGAAATTGAAAAGGGCAACAACAAAGATGTATTGAAATTTTTTGACAAAATAAAAGGTTTTTTAGTTTGTTAGGTATGACATTTTTAACAGTCGCCATTTTTAAACGCATGATTGGATATAATCGTTTATTTTATTTATAATAGATCATTATTATATATAACTTCAAGTCTAGTTTGAACTCAATTGGTGAAACCGTTCTATAGATATGAATTATTTTGTGAAAAAACGTACAGACAGACAGACGAAAAAGTTAGGACCGTTGACCTATGTTTATATTGTGAAATTTGTTTGTCTCGATTCCAGGAACAAATCCACAAAAGGGGACCAGAGATTTCGAGGGCATCCTGTATATTTGCAATTTATAATATAGCAGTTGTATGTATTAATACTATTATCTAAAGCACAAATAACAAGATAGGTTAATAAGGTCGGTTCCACTAAAGGGCCTAGGGAAAATTTTTATTATCTGTTTCCCTAAACGTGACGATCCTAAGGTGGCCATTAGCAAACTTTTTTTTTACATGTAGTAAGGGCGTGTAATTTCGGGAGTGTTTGTGAAAAAAAAACATATTTACTTATATTTATAGGTATGTCATTAACGCATGCTTTTAACAGAACCAATTAGTGAAAACCTGGTGGTCCTTTATGGCCGTTCGGGTTCAAAACCTTTCTATAAGTTAGGTGGTTTATGATATTTGTTAAGTGTGAGGATTTTCCAGTGTATTTTGCCGAATATCTCAATTTCTTGTCTTTCAATCCCCAGACAATAAATGCCCTAAGGCTGGGAAAAGTACTATGACATGTGTTTTGTTGTTAAACACTACCAAAAGTAACTGTTTAGGTTTCTGAATTAATTTAAGACACTTTTCTGCTTAATCGCATAACTACTATTAGGACTGTACAGTATAACATACATTTTAGGGCTGGGAAAAGTACTATGAATAGAATATAGAATAGAATAGAATAGAAAAAGTACTTTATTTTGACATGTATTCCATACAAAATATAAAATAAATTCACAATTAATTAATTATAGAAGATAAAATAAAATGAAATAAACTTAATAATATTCTTTCTTTAGAGAGTACTTTACAGCAATGGTCTTTTTGACCGTCAGCTGGGTTGGCATAAACAAAACAATATAGTTAAAAATTATACTATGAGTCACATATATTTACACATATAGACCTGTGTGTATATAACCTTCCTTCCATCAGTGCACCCATACATATATAATCATATAATCATACAAAATATTCAATATAAATTACTACAGAACTAATTAATTTGGCACCAGCTATACAATTAAAAATACTTACATATATAAATAGATTTACAGTAATCCTTCCAAGAACTTAGGTGTAACCCCCCTTCCCAACCAAAATTTTGTGTACTGTTACAGTTAAAAATTAAATTCATTTATTAATTCCCATCTAAATTTCCATGCAATCTTCATGAATTTACCCAATCTCCACCAATTTCTCCCATTTAATAAAAGTTCAAATTCCCCCCTATTTAAACTGCGTTTGAAAAAGCACAAATTTCTTATATCGGCTAGGATAGGGTAGCGAGCAATAAAATGGTAAACCGTCTCGTTTTCATTTATGTTGCATAAGGAGCATAACCATATTTTATCGTTACACCACGGTTTATAGTTTAAGTCAACAAGTTCCGCCCTTGCTTTGATGATCCAACTTATTGTTTGTATATCATATTTATCAAATAAAACAAGTCTACTGCAGAGTTGAAAGTCAAGGTCCCGGTACTGTTTGTGATATGTCGCATTTCTTGCCCTCTGTAAACATTCTCCCTCCCAAGTAACTCTGACCGCTTCAATAACACTAAGCATCTGTTCCCGTAGCCTATCAATATTGCTCATATCCACATCAATCCCGTATTTATATCCTAACACTTTCCACTCCTGGTACCAGTAAATGCCACTTTTTATTATTTGTTTAGCAAGAATGTTTGGCAATCTATTCTTTGGTAAAGCTACAACCCTTAAAAGAAAATTCAGGTGGATTCTCAATGTATACAAATAAACCTTTTCAAACCCTGTTTCTAAAAACAAGACATAATTTGGGGTGTTATTTGGCAACTTAAATATTCTTTTTTTTAAATAATCTAAATACCCCTTCCAATTTATCGCTTTCCTTGTAGCCCCAGACCTGGGAACTGTAGCATAAAATCGCCTTCACAATAGAATTAAAACATGTAAACTTGGCACTAAGTGGGACCCTGTCGTTACCTAAAAGGTTGTGCCATACCGCGTTTATAGCATATTTTGCAGCCATAGATTTGTTCTTAAATTGAGTATCCCATGACAATGACGGAGTAAGTATAACACCTAAGTATTTATATTTATTGACAACCTCTATCCGTTGCCTTTTGTACCATCACTTCTCATTTCTACACAACTGACCCCCTTTCCTAAAAACCATTATTTTAAATTTACTTAAATTAACCCGAAGATTCCACTTGTTACAATAATTTTCTAGTTTATTTATCATACTCTGCAAACTACCAGGAGTAGGAGACAGAATAACAATATCATCTGCATACAATAAAACACTGAAATTAAACCCTTCAATATCGCATCCTCCATCTAAAATATCAGCCAAATCGTTCACAAATAAAGAGAATAGCAATGGACTTAAAACACAGCCTTGTTTCAAACCCATATTAGTTTCAAAACATTTCGTTACGCCCGCATTACACCACACTCCCGATGTTGTAACTTTGTAAAGCTCTTTTATAATATTCAGCATATGAGAAGAAACACCCAAACACGATAACTTAAAATACAGCGCCTTTCTATCAATAGTATCAAAAGCAGAGGAAAATCTACAAAAAAAAACAATACAGTTTCGCCCCCTTCTTTGACAGTTGCAACTGAATCATACTAGTTAAGTTGAATATGTTATCTATGGTGGAATAACCCTTTCTAAATCCGACTTGAAATTCACTAATTATTTGATGACTGTGTACCCAATTGTTTAATCGATTGTGCAATAAACTAGCAAACACTTTCGCTATACAATCTATAAATTCCTCTGTAATTTTGCACACAATTGACATCCCCTTTTTTATGCAAGGGAAAAATTATAGATTTTTTAAAACTTTCTAGAACGCGTTCTTCCATATATATTTTATTGAAAATAGCCAATAGCTTTGAACTTAAAACTTGTATTTAATATCCTGTCTTTCGATTTTCTGACCCCTCTAATTGTACTAGTTACATTAATATAATTAATTATACATATCAGAATTATTTTGTTCGTTAGATATTCGGCCATTAAAATCTCCAATTATTATGAAATTTTGCTCTGAATTTGAATTAATAAAATTACACAAATTTTCAAAGCTGTTCTCCCATTTGTTATAATTTAAATAAATTGGCAAAACCAACCAATTTTTAATTTCAATTAATTTTATATTACGTTTGCATACGAAACTAACTTCTTTAGTAAAGGATGACTGTAAATTTACACAACAAATAATACCTCCTATTGCCCTTCCAAAATTAGCATTTCTTTCAGCAAAACTAAAAAAAATCGATTTTAAAATTAGGAAGACTCTTAACAATAAACTCTTCATCATGTTCAGATATAAATGTTTCTAATAACAAAATTAAATCGTAATTATTTAGTAAATGAAAAAAATAATCTTCACCAACCTTGGCTCTTAGTCCACATACATTATAAGACAATATTTTTAAATTGCTAACCGTCTGAGGCACTATAATATTGTCCAACTCCTTATCAGCTGTTTGAGAACATTCTCCTGAGAAATTGGTGTTTAGTCCCTAAGAAGATGTTGTCTTCACTCCATTCTCGTCCGTCCGTCCTTGTTGCAGCTTCCCTGGACCGTCCTTTCTCAACTCCGCTATGCGCGATGAGAAATCGTAGTTGAATAGATCCTTCAGCTTCACTATTCCATCCGTTCGGCCGGCCATCAGTGTGTTGTCCTCCCAGGTGAATTTGACACATTCTATTCTAATGTGGTCAAAAACTAACGGTATACGACGTCTTCCCAACTCTTTTTCTATCTCCCGTCGGACTGCAGCAAGGTAGGCTCGCTTTACTCTTACATCCTGTGTGTAATCCCGATGTACGACATAAGATGTTCCCTTTAACTTATTTACATTGGACATGATCCACCCAATATCGTCATATGAAGGGAACTGGGCAATTACTGCTCTGCCCTTTGCTCCTAATGGTTGCGCTCTATTGACCCACAAACTGTCATTACACTTTAACACTTCCACACAGAGTTGTTTTACAAGGGCTTTAAAGTCTGTCTGACCATTCCATTTAAGACCTACAAAAATTAAATTGTTACGTCTAGATCTACCTTCTAAATCACTTAGCTTATCCATAATAACCTGTTCTTGTTTTTTAATACATTCTATCTTTGCTTTCAAAACGTTGTTCTCTTCCGTCAGACTTCTCACCTCAGAAGACACAATTAAGAGGTCTTTTTTAGTAGCCAATGTCGATAATTTTGTATCTAGCAAGTTACTCAACACAGACATTAGCTGTCCATGCGTCGTGTCACCTACCTTTGCATTATCCATCTTGTCACAATGGGTTTCCGACATTCCTAACGAAACACTTGCGTCTTCCGAAAGTTCTGGCAAACTGTACGCCCTGAAACGTTTTAAGCCTTTCGGATTTTTTGGGGGAAAATATTTGTCAATCGTTGAGTCATTCATAGGCCCGAAAAATTTCTCAAATTCCGCAAAATACGAAAAATGAAAATAATACACACGTGAGAGGTCTATCACTAACCTGCAGAACGAAACGTTAACGGAAACTAAGGTTCTTCAATAACGTAAATATTTATGCTTCACACTATAAAATGCAATAATAATAATAATAATTGTAGTGAAATATTAATAAACTTTGATACTTAATACATGTTTTTGTAGTGGACTATACATAGGCTACTTAAACAGGCGGGACTGGGAAAGGCTATTTTAGGGCTGGGAAAAGTACTATGACATGTGTTTTGTTGTTAAACACTACCAAAAGTAACTGTTTAGGCTGCTGAATTAATTTAAGACACTTTTCTGCTTAATCGCATAACTACAATTAGGACTGTCCAGTATAACATACATTTTAGGGCTGGGAAAAGTATAATGACATGTGTTTTGTTGTTAAACAAATTTAACAATTTAACAAATTTAAACAAAAATAAAGCACGCCTAATTGACATGCTTCGTGCAAATTTGTTTGAAATCGATCGAATATTTTTCTCTCTAGCTTTTTATACATACAGACAGACATTTTTTAAAAACCACTTTTTTGGACTCAGGGGGTTCCAAAACGGGTATATCCACAAAAATCTCATCATCGATTTTTTTGCGATCACTATACTTTCTCTATACTATAGTATAGTGTGAAAGTAAAATGGTAACTAGTTAAAATATAGTTTTATTTATAAACTTGAAAAAATAAATACCGTAGCCTACTTGTTTGGAGAAATAAATGTAACTATTTTCGTCTTCTGATTAATAATGTGTAACATATTTTAACATTCTGGTAACTATATTATGAAAACGAGGACAACGAATGGCTGAACTGGAGTTGTACCGCGAACAGAAGATTATGTACCCACTAGTTATATTTAAAATAAATAGTTACTTCATTAGTATTTGACAAACAATAGTATTAATGAAAGAAAGTAAGTGATATGAGAAAATTTTTAAATCAAATTTTTTTGTATTAAAACTATACAATATTGTTATGTGACACAAAATTTTACTCAAATAATGTTTCAGACAAAGTAATGTCAAAATTAAGTTTATTGGAGAGCATAAGGTCTTCAAAAGGTTCTATTTAAATAATAGCAGGTCTTCAAAAGGTCTCTAAAACACGATGACTTATACCATGGTGATAACAGGCGTCAGAAAATAGAAATTAACAGGAACAGGCGTCAACTAAAGCCTTTAAAAGGTTACTTTTGTAACTGATCGTATAAGACTTCAATAGGTGGCATTTGTAACTGATCGTATATAAGCCTTCAAAATATCGTCTCCCGTACATTTCACACCAGGCACTCTAGGCATCCAAAAGGTTCGTTGACGTTTTCGCTTTATACAGAGGGCACAAAAGGTCGTTTTAGTGTATGAAAACAGACCTTTTGAATGCCTGAGTTCAAGCACTCCAGGCCTCCAATAGGTCGTCGCCCGTACCATTAGGCACTCGAAAGGTCTTATACATAAATCTATATATATATATATATATATATATATATATATATATTAGGGTGGGCCGAAAAAAGTTTTTATTTTTTTTTCCATAATGCTATACCGAAAAAAACTTGTCTCTATGATAGGTAATCAAAATGCAACAAAGAAAAAAATATATATACCTAACCTCCAGCCAGCGCAATACACTTGAAATTTCAAAATTTCACTACAATCACAGAATTATCAATTTTTTTTTAAATTATCCAAACCGCTAGATATTGGACTGCTATTGTAAAAATCATTTATATAAGAGTTATTAAAACACAATGAGTTATTGAAAATGTTACATTTTTTATATTTGAGGTAGCGCAAAGGCCTTCAATATAGTAAATTTATCACTTTTTGAGTGTTAATCGGCTGTAGTGCATTGCAGCATTAATTTTTTTTTAACCCACTACTCATGTGCTTTTGGATCTATAATGTTGATACAACAATTACCTGTAGGAAAAATAAATAATAATTAAATAACTAGGCAATTTACACTTCTCCAAAAGGGTTTATTAATTTCAAAATTTTTTGTTGAATACAAATTGTTAATCCCCACATTTCAAAACTGTATTGTGCTTCTCACAGAATAAGAATAGTCCTTTACATATTTGGAACTTTGAAATCACGTTTGCTTGACAAACTTGGCATTGAAGCTCTTGATAGCAGCGTTGTTCGGATGAAACCATCTCTGTTCTTGGCACCAACAAGTTTTGAGGAGGCTTCAGTCACCAATTTCACACAGCGCTCCACCGATTGCGTGTGACACGGGAATTTATGGAAGTTCCATTCTTTTGCTGTGTTGGCAGTTAAAATCTTGTCCCACATTTCTTCGTCAGATACTCTTCTCAACAGTGGTGGTGGATAAATAGCAGTAGTAGTCCAATCAATAATTTCGTAATATTTTTTTGCCTGGAAGTTGAGTTTTGAGGGTTTAAAAGTTCGGATTACCTTTTTTTTGGAAGCTGCGGCCCTTGCTTTTATGATTCTTCTAAGCCCTAACTCTCTGATATCGGCCCGTTCATCAACGATCATACTAAGGAGCAAGTTTTCTGGATGCACAAAAAACGCATTTCTTTCAATCACTGGATCAATCATCTTAATCAAGTTTTCGGGCAGGAATCTTGAAGATTTTATTAAATCAAAAACATGGTTTGGTCCATCTGTAAGGTACTTACTTTTTAAAATCTTAAGCCATACAGGCATGTACGATTTAAGTATAAATCGTACCAAAATGTGGTGCTCTTCAGAGGGACTTACAACACTTATGTACAGATGAAGAACTCTGTTTGCTGTTGTCAGCCATCGGGAATGGGAGATAGGATCTGGTTCACGAATTGCCAAGTCTACCGCGCAGGTGCCTGACTTTATAGCCGAACTTATGTCCAGGAGATATTGTTGGTCTTTGCTTAAAATAGATTGTTCAATATCTGGAATCTCACAATCAATGCTTTGAAATGTTTTAACTGGAGGTTTTTCACAATTTTTGAGTTGTGAGCCAATAGGACCACTAAAAGATTTTGGACCAGTCGTCTCACCATCCAAAGATTGAAACAAGTGCCTGAACAGCAATTCATTCAAGTGTAAAAGGCAAACTCCCCACTGCAGTGGTCTTTTAATTTCTTTTTCGATTGTACGAATTACACCAGTTTTCCAGCCTGTGTTAGTGACGGTACCATCGCATCCAATTACGTCAAGCTCATCTAGCGAAAAATTTGATTCTTTCAAGTAATCCAATATAGCACTGGCAATGTCCTTTGAAGTTCCAGTAGTTGGTGATACATGGCCAACATAAATTGAGCCAGGTTCTTTAATGATTGAGTAGTATTCCTCTTTTGTAGTTCTTCTGAAGCATTTGTTATTTACTTTATCAATTTTCAAAGTATTATCCTTTCGGCCATCAAAGTATAGCCCTTGTATCACGTTTGGCTCTTTTTTTATCATATCTTAGAGATTTGATCTGAATTAATCTTTATCCTTCCTAACCTTGTTTTTATCTTTTATGAGGGAAGCATTCTCTTTCGTTGCAAGACCAAGGTCATCGCCCGAACGCACAGTCGTAATCTGCACTTGACTCTAAAATTCGTCATTTTCATGTCCATTGCGCTACCTCAGATTAATAAAATTATACTTTTCAAATAATTTATTGTGCTTTTATAACTCTACTGTAAAGGACTATCACTATAGCAGCCCAATATGCAGATATTAAAATGCTTTAAAAAAATTTGAAAATCATGTGATTTTAGTGAAATTTTGAAATTTCAAGTGTAGTGCGCTAACTGGAGGTTAGGTATAATTTTTTTTCTTTGTTGCATTTTGATTACCTATCATAAAGACAAGTTTTTTTTCTGTATAGCATTAAGAAAAAGAAATAAAACCTTTTTTCGCCCCTTTAAAAAAAAATATATTATATATATATATATGCATTTATGTAGAAATTTTAGACATTCTAACTCCAAAAATTTGACAACTAACTTTTTTTATTACATATTTACATTTTATAGATCTTTCTCTTAAATATGGTATATTACAAGTTTGATTTGAATAATATTTATATTTTATGGAAAAATTTTCAAAATGGGCCTAATTTTTTAGCTGCTTTATAGTTTTTTCATAAAAACTAATTTTTTCTAATAACAATTTGATAAATTGATAATTTTTTTATAGAATCTTATTGACAACTAAATGATAAAACTTTTCTATATCTTGGAAAAAATTACAAAATTCTATTAATATTTAATATACAGGTGTTTATTTACAATTTTAGCTTTGCTTACAGCAATATTTTTGATTCCTGACATACTAACTCCACAAATTTTACAAAAAAACCCTTTTCTTATAACATAATATATGCATTCTATATATCTTTCTGAAAAAAAAGGTATATTACAAGTCAGATAAGATTAATATTTTTTTGTAAATTAAAAAATATATATATAAAAATGCCCTAAAGATGGCCAGCCACCTGGGGCTATAGCATTGGGCACTTCAAGGGTTGAACTTGTAATAAATATTATCTTTAATATTTTTAGAATAAATTCATCAAAAGTTTATTTTTATTTTTAAATATTGATTGATACAAGGATAAAAATCAATCAACTAAATTTTGTAATTTATTAAACGGCATGATAAATTATTCATTTAAATTGTATTTAATTTATTTTTTGGACATTTGAATTTGTTATTAAAATTCACCTTAAGTTTTACGATTTTTAAAAGTATGTCATCTTTAAAACGTTAAATGTAATGTGCTCTTTAATACGATTGGATACATATTGTAGCCAGTAAACGTGTAAACTATAATAACTGGAGTTTCAGGATAGGTCAGAATCTTACACCACAAAGTAAGAACTAATGATACTCTTTATCTTAATAATAGATGTAAGGCACAAAATAATACTACTAAGATAAAAGAACATTTATATATAATACACAAAAATAAGAAAATACCTGCAGTGAAAGCTGCAAGTCGAGTAAGGCTATTTTTACCACAGCCACCTACTCCCACTATCATAGAATGTCCTCGATTCATTCGCAACACTCGGTGGACTCTGGTCAAATGTTCTAAAGCATCTTCAAAGAGAACCAAGTGTATCTTGGTATAGTGCTCATTATACTCCTCTATTACCTGCAGAAAAGATTATAAAATTTTGTTTGCAAATATAACTATTGCCATAGGTCATCTATTATACAAGGGCTGTTGAAAAAGTAAGTCTTTTCTGTCTGGCACATGGAAAAGTGGGATAGTGGTATGATTTTTGCACAGCTGTGTAGCCTGGCTTAGCACCAGTCCAGGCAGTGCTAGTGGGAAGGTCATTCAGTATGTTCTCGTACCAATTCTGTTGTTTGAAATGACCGCTACAATTGAAAATCCATCTGATTTTGAAGTATGTGCTGTTATTTGTTTTCTGTGGACAAGGAACTGCATGGCAGTAGAACTTCGTGCAGTGTATGGAAAGAACATTATAAGTGATAGTGCAGCTAGTAAAAGGTGCCATATGTTCCAGAATGGATGGACTAATGTCCATGACAAAGAAAAAAGTGAATAACCATTTGTTGCAACATGTTTGTTGAAAGCATGAATTAAAAATCTATAAATACCAGTGTTTCAAAATTAAGGACTTATAGGATGTTTCCCCTCAGGTATCAAACATAGTTTTGTAAAAGTGTTAACTGACAAGTTTGCTTACAATAAGTTTTGTATCCATTGAGTACTAAAACTTCTCATTAATGACCACAAAACCAAGAGGATGGGTGTGGTTTTTACCATACCAACTTTTCTTTTGTGCTACGATATGAAAGGTGATGATTTCTTCAGTCATATTGTGACAGACAAAGAGTGGGTGGTCTTATGGGAACATGTATGTCAAATGGAGGGGAAAAATAAATTGATAGAGTGGGACAACACTTGCTCACCATGAACATTTCTAAAGTACTGGCAAACATTTTCTGAAAGAAAACTCTGGGTAACTCTTTTTGGGTCAGAGAAGGTGTACTCCTTGTGGATTTCATGGAACAAGGTACTTCAGTAAACACTCCAGTTTACTTTGACACTTTAAGGAAGCTGAGAAGAGCCATTTAGAACAAACAACATGGCATGTTGAGTTTTAGTATTTTTATTTTGCAAGACAACACTCGTCCAAATACTGCCACTTGCACACAAGGCCTATTAGGACAGTTTCAAATGGGAATTGTTTTACTATCCTTCACACAGCCCTGATTTGGATCCTAGTGATTATCAACCTGTATGAAAAAATGTTTAAGGACACAGCAGTGTGTCAATGCATGTCTTAACTCACAGGCGAAATTTAAGTAGAGGGTATTAAAAAAATTGTTGACCAATATGACTTTATGTGCCTTAATGTAGCAAGAAACTATGTGAAAAAAAAAACAAAAACAATGCATGTTGAACTTGTAGAACAATTTTAATTAAGTAAAGATGTGATAAAAGTTGTATTCAAAAGATGCAACAAATATCAGAGTAGCTTTTAACAACACCACTGAACATGAGTGTTGTCTTGGAATACTATAAAAATATTTACTTGAAACTATTTTATCCGAATGTAAATAAAAATCAAATAACTGGACAGTGGCTTGGGTTTATTTTACTACTCTCAATCTGTCTTCCTTTTACACATGCTTAGGTTATTGTTTTTGATCATATTGATACACATTATATTGAAACTATTTTATCAGAATGTAAATAAAAATCAAATAACTGGACAGTGGCTTGGGTTTATTTTACTACTCTCAATCTGTCTTCCTTTTACACATGTTTAGGTTATTGTTTTTGATCATATTGATACACATTATATTGAAATTATTTTATTACCATCCTATAAGTTAAATTATTTAAAACTTTAGATCAAATTATTCATAACTTTAGGTCAAAACACTGTTTAAAATGGCTATCATTTTGATATATTGCTGTTGTTGGATTTTTCTAAATTTTCAAAAGGTTTCTATATGGACAAACAAGAGCCCCATAACTAGTTTTAAGTAGAATATTTTTTATCTTAATTTATATGTATACAGATGACAACAAAAAATGATGGATTAAAACTAGAAAATCACTTGTGAGATTTTTAAGATCCCATTTGTGAAGATCATTAGAAAATGGATGTTGAATTTTGTTATAATTATCATATACAATACTCATTAGGAAAAATTCAAGACAAGACAATATAAATATAAAGAATATGAAGTATACAATACCTCTTGAAAGAGATGGAATACAGCATCATAATCCAGCAGGTCTTCGTAGTCTCTAGGTTCATCTTCAGACATGGCATTTCGATAATCTCCAAACAAGATTGGATCTCTCATGGAATATTCCAGCTGATCAGGGAAGTTGGTTGTTATTGTCTCTTCAATATGTTTATGCATAAGGTTTTGATCCTGAAAGATTTACACCAATTATTTAAATGTCAAATTATAAATATATGTATACATATACATTAATTATTTATAATAAAGATTGTTTTAGGCTTGATGTTCAATGTCTTTAAATTATGCCAGCTAATGAGACTGAAGGAACAGTAAAATAAAACAATTATTACTAGTTAAGATATTAATACAAATTAAACTTACTTCTTTATTGATAAGTCTGTCACAGATTACTCGTGTAAACTCATTTCTCCATACACGAACCAAGTGTTCAGGCAGACTATAAAATTTTGGTGAGGTAAGTGATAAACCTGCAATAATCCTGGACAAATCTCGAAGGTTGAAGATGTAATGAAATTTGGACGGAGTTGGTGGCAGTTCAACAATTACAATCTGAAATTATTTTTTTTCCTTAAGATTAATAAAAATAGCATTTTAAAAAGTAGTGATATAATAGTTAAAAATTTAAACTGAAATTTAATCTATATAAATAAGAAAAACAAATTTCTTGTTAGATCATCATGAATCTAGAGATATCAGTAGTCAGTGAAACATAAAAGATACTGTAATACCTAAAAAAGTGTTAATTTAAATTGAATAATAAAAAATAATCGGGAATCGAGATAGTTATATGGGGAGGGGGTAAATGAGTCGAAAACATGACTTGTAATAATAATTTAAAGTAAGGGAAATTAAATTAACTAGATTTCCAAATTAAAGTAAATAACAATGTATAAAATATTAGCTGTAATTAATAAATAAATAAAATAGATTGTGTGTGTTGTAAAATTAGTCAAAGGAACTCGTTGTCATGTCAGTAATATGAACAGTGTATGCAGTGAATTGCGAGAAATCTTATCACGGCGTCAGCGGGAATTGTCGGACAATCCTTGTTGCTAAGGCTGTGAACCCTGGACCAACAGGAAATATAAATTCACCATGCGTTCTAAAATCAGTCTTAGATCAGAGCTTAGAGGTGTAAGTCGTATACGAGAGTCTTAGTTGAGAAGTTGGAGGAACAAGGTGTAGTCTAAAGTTTGATTTGATTTTGAAGTTTTAAGACATATTAACTTGTGCCAAACTAATCAAAATGCAGAGTAATCTGAACAGTTACAGTCGAGTGTGTTAAAATGATTAGATTGATTTGAACAGACAAAGTGTTTATTAAAAATAGCGTGTTGCGAATTAGGACAATAGACAGTCACGTGCGCAATATTAAAACGGTCGAATGATGAACATTCATAAAGTGTAAAAAATGAACTAATTACGCTGATAGACATTCTTAACACAAACATGCAAAGTGTGATTGAAGTGATTTCAATGGACCTCATTCTCCGCAGACAGAACAAAGAATTATCATCGATGCCCATGTTACATACACCACTACTGCGTAATGGTTTTGCGACAACGGTCTGGTAAAAAAAGTGTTATTTAACACAAAGAACTTAATTTATGTATTATGTGAAATTTAATATGTTTTATGCTCTAAAATTTATGATTTGATACCTTAGTAATTACATTTTCTAAATGAATAAATAATAAATGTCTACTGACATATTTCTTTTTCTCTAACGTAAAATAAATTCAATATTAAGTAACAGATATTTTAATCTGTTTGTTTATTAAATATTTTTTGTTGCAACGTAAAGTTAAATTCAAAACTTTAAAAATAAAAATCCTTCTTCAAAGGAAATAAAAAATAAATTGGATAGGATGTTAGTTATAGTTAATTTGTTTGATATTTTTTATAACGATAAATGTCTTGTACTAATATTTTAATAAATTTATGTAAAATTTCAGCAGATAAAAGAGTATTCATTCACTACCAAAACAATCACTGTAAGTACACTTAAAAAAGAACTTACACCCTGAGATTAAAATAATTAAATTCATTTTCTAAATTGGTAAGCGAAAGCTTCCTGGCGCCCTTTAGCTGAGCAAACTTTTAATAAAACTTTAATGAAAATAACTTCATTCTTTTCTTTTAAAAAATATAAATAACATAAGTAATAAATTTATAGAAACCTTCAGTTTTTTATAATTATTACAATACCCACTGATGAGGTTATGTGTTTTCACATAACAAACACAAATAACTCAAACACTACTAAAACAAGCTTCTTTTAAACCATTGTTTTAATATCATTGTTTAAAATACTTTTATTTTGTTAACATTCATTAATAAAAATATATATTAATCTCTGTATGTATGTATAAAATATTCTTATTATTAAAGTAAATACTTTTAGATTAGTATCTATATGAAAAGAAATATATTTCTCCTTTAAACAAAACCAAAGAAATGGAGAAAAAAACGTTGATATTACAAATATAAAATGAAAAAGTTTATGTTAATAAATGAGCTTTAGCATATTTTACGGGAATATGAGTAGAATGTGAGCGTAAGGAATGTGTGATCTACTGGTGATAGTTTAACCTTACCCCACCCATCAGTATATTATCTGTTGAACTAAATGATAAATACTAAATAACTTGGTTTGTGTAGTGTGCAACATACACATTGGCTTGATTGAGTCAACTAAAGAGAAAATGGTGACAGAGAGTAGAAGTACTACCATGGAAATGTGAGCATGGTAACAATAGTCTTTGTCGCTGACATCCAAGTCATCTCATTACAGCACAGAATATTATTTCTGAATTATTAATCTTAGAATGGCCACCATGCTAGAATCTTAAAGACCTTGTGATTTTAGTTTTTGAGTAAGGCCTATCTTGAAGAATTCACTAAAATTAGGTACTTTATCTAAAATACTATCTTGATATAAATCAATTTTAAAGAAAGATGCATAGACTTCATTTGTGAAATTAGAAAAAAAATTGAGACTAAAAACATTTTAGTGTTAATATATCAAGAATAAAAAAAAAAAAAATTGTCTATACGAGGGGGACCCCAAAAACGGGAATTTGGTCATAACTCCTTTATTTTTCAATATTTTTATACCAAATTTTGATGACCTTCAAAGTAATTACAATTGACTACAATGCACTTCTCTAATCGTTTCTTCTATTGATCAAGACATTGTTGATATTCACTTAATGGAATGTTCTTTAGTATATCCAGCGATTTTGTTTCACCTCTTACACAGTCTCAAAACGTTTACCTTTAATATCCCTTTTGAGTCGGGGGAACAAAAAAAAAAGTTGTAGGGTGGGAGATCCGGTGAATGGAGGGGGGTGAGAAATCGGTGTCATACTGTTTTTCGTCAAAAATTACTTCACAGACTGCTTCTCATCTGTGAGAAGGCGAGGAACAAGTTTGGCTGCAACTCTTCTCATGCACAAATCCTCCAAAAAATCCTCTGGATTGAACTCCAAGTCAACCCAGACATTGCAACTAATTGATCAATGGTTCGACGATGGTCTTCATGAACCAGAGTGTTGATTTTATCAACGTTGTCATCAGTTCTTGATGTTAAAGGGCGTCCAGAACGAGGCTGGTCTACAGTCGACATTTCTCCAATTTTAAAACGCTGAAACCACTTGTAGACACGTGTTTTATTTAAAGTAGCTTCCTCACCAGCCCGATTCCCGTTCTTTTTGGGTCCCCCCTCGTATATGTTACCATATCTACAGTCTCAAAAACATCTTGTATACTATAAACATTTTGTTTTAACAAATCCAAGATGTACAGAAGTTTTAAAATTTAATTGGGAAGAGAAATATCTAATAACATACAAATAAAATATTACTATGAAATTAATACAAATTACGAAAAAAGTAGAGCTAATAAAATTTTTTTTTTTAAATACAGTATTCAAACTTAATCCAAGTTGAACTTATTATATTATATATGTAAGGTACTATAAGATAAAGTACAAATAAGAGACTTTAAGAGTACAATGTATAAGTGTATATATTGTATAAATAACATCTTTCAACATAGTGGGAAATTTTGAGTCAACTAAATTCTGAATCCTACAACTATTTACCTAAATTCAGATGTTTTTTGATATATTTTATTTTTTAACTGAGTAAATGGGAAATTACTATTTTATACAATTACATTGTACTACTCAAAATTTTTTTAAACAAATGTTATTATAATAAAAAAATTATTAAAATTGAATCAATCATTACAGAAACCCAATAAATCAAAGAATATAATTTGTAAAATCTAATTATATTAGTGAAACAACGTGGTAGAATAGGAAATCTGTATATATCACTCGAGTGATATTAAATGACTAACTACACCAAAGTGTCTTAGTGTTTGAAAAGCTAAAGGCAGGATCATTTGATCAAGGATTGTGAGTTGTGGGTTCGAATCTCAGGACACACTATAAATTTTTGTAAATTTGTAATTTTTATTTTTATAGATGTGATAAGTGTAAAAAAAAAAAACTATAAAACAAAATTATACAATTTATTTTATTGTACAAAATAAAAATGTGTAATACAAATTACTGAAAAGTTTAAACTGCATAATACTGAAATTTAATTTAATTTAAGGATAAAATAAAGCAATAAAGCTTAAAGTTTCAAAATATTTTAATAATATATTTTGAAACTAAGCTTTATTGCTTTATTTTATCCTTGAATATGGAGTTTCAACAAGAAATATCTGCTGTTACATTAAAATTAATTGAATTTACTTTACTTTATTAGTGTGTGTCTTATTGATGTGGTATTATCTCAAAAAGAGGTATCATAAATATAATATATATATATATATATATATATATATATATATATATATATATATATATATATATATATATATACTTATGGAGTTTCTGAAATGACCGATTCAGTTAAGAAAGTCTTTAAAACACATTACTTTGTATAGATGTAGAGTTGCCAAAATGATAAGTGGTACAATCTCTTGTATTTCTGGTGTGAAAGGATCAGTATGTCCTTTAAGTATAGACAGGTAAATGTGTGTCACTGTATCATCTGATGGAAAAGTCATGTTGTATACAGAAAACATTGATAAAAATCTTGGATCAACTTCATTGCGACCGCCTCCTGCTTTACCCATAGCAGCAAAGAAACCTATAACCACAATACAAAGTAATTTCTATTATACGTTACCACAGTGTGATACACAGATTATATAACAAATTAAAATATTGGAAATGCCTGGAGCAATTTCAACCACACTTGGTACACATGACTTACAATCTGGAAAAAATACTATTGGGGTAAGACACTCCTAGGGATGGCATGACAAGGAGAGTGATCTGTAAAAATAATAAAAATAGACTGATATTAGTGCCGATTCTATGTTAGTGTTAGTTTCAGGGCCGCTGATATGAATAGTGACACTTTCAATGCTGTTTAAACCCAAGTTCAGGGATTAGGGAGAAGAAGTGGTGAAAAATAAAATGATCAAGATTATGTTCCAGAACAACTCTGGAACGTCTAGAGCAATTTAAACCAAACTTGGTATGTACATGTATCACTTACAATCTGGAAAAAATATACTGTGGAGGTAAGACAGTATTCCTAGGGATAGGTTGGGAAGAGGTGATGTGTACAAATAATAAAAAACTACCGATATTAGTGTTGAATCAAAACTTTTTGAGGTCATTGAGATAAATAGTGACATTTTTGATGCCGTTTAAGTCCACATTCAGCCTGCATCGACATTAGGGGGCAAAGGGGTAAAAATAAAATGATCAAGATTAGCGTCAAAACTTGGGGTTGCCAAGCTAATTCGTGACAGTCCCGATGACATTTTAGCCCAAATTTAGCTACTATGATTTTACACTATAGATAGAATTCAGTTTTTCTTCTGTCTAATAGAAGATTGGGATAAATGAATACCTGGACAACATTGGGTAATCAACTAATATATAAATATATAAAACACAATGACTATTCTCTGTTTGAAGTTGTAACTCGCTCTCGTGCTAGGAAGATTAATACAACTAACAATAGGCCACTCCCCTAATAGTTTGTCACGCCTTCTGGACCACGTCACTTGTTGCTGTATCTTTGATACAACAACACGTATTTGACGTTAGTTGTGTGTTACCGTGATTGTGTTTTTTGACTTCTCAGTTTAAGCTCTGAGATGCATGCTTAGATATTAAGGTTGGTGGTATTCTTATTTAATTTTACTTCTTACATAGGCTTAGTTTCTAGTTTCATGTTTCTTTAGTTTTTAGTCACTTGATAACGGGAATTGATTCTTATTCCCGAAATGTCGTGTTTTGATTTCTAACACACAAATAATGGCAAATGTCCGAAAAATGTATAATAATAACAATGACTATCTGTTTGTAGGCATATAACTCAAAAACCGGTAATCAGATTTTCATGTTATTTTTTCTTGAGTAGGTACACATATCTAATCCATGTTTGAAACAGAATTTTCAACATATTTTACAAATTATCTTAAAATATTCAACAATATAATATCAGTGACAAAGTTTGTTTATTATTTGGATGCTAATTGAAATAGAGAATTTGTTTGAAATTGGTACAATAGTTTCAGACTTATAATAATTTTTTGCTTCTGAAAAACAGGATATCCAGGTTTATCAATACATTTTTTACATTTTCTTAAAATTTTCAGTAATAACATATGTTTTGTCATTAACAGAGTTGGTGTATGATTCAACACTAATGTGAATTGAAACTTTTTTTTAAATCGGTGTAGTAGTTTTTAAGTTTTAACAATTTTTTATTAGCGAAAAGTAAATCTTTATTCTCACATCATTTTTGTAATTTCAGCAAACAACGAATATTTTATAATACATAAATATTGAGCTTTACTTGTGAGATAATATAGATAGAAAAAAAACTCGAACACAAGCTCTCACAAAAATTACGTTTACTTAATGAAATGTGTTTCAACGACAAAGTCGCCATCCTCAGTGATACATGAGCTACAATAACTAAAGTATCACTTATTGTTATTATAGTTATTGTAGGTCATGTATCACTAAGGATGGCGACTTTGTCATTGAAATGTGTTTGATTAAGTAAACGTAATTTTTGTAAAATCTTGTTCGAGTTTTTTTCCTATCTAATATTTTATAAGATAATAAATTGTGTATTTCATTAAAATGTTATTTAGAATTGCAATGATTATTCAAATCATTTCTCAAAATTCAAAGTTAGAGGATGGTTTTAGTTTGAACACCATAATGGGAAGTAACTCGGGAGATTATAATATAAGTCTGACTTGTAATCTTTAGATGCTCCGAGGTATTGAGTCAAATAGATTGGTAGAGGGAATACATGATTTCAGTTAGTTGGCTACACTTCAACTAAGTGTATTGTTTCGTTTTTAGAAACATATTTAAAAAAAAGAAAAACATAGTTTGTAAATCTAATAGGCCTACACAATTGAATACACCAAACCAAAACAGACAAAGGGAAATTATAAAAGACAGCCATGATTGTTATTCATGTGTAAGAAGGTGAATGTTAAATCAATTCCATTTAACAGAAGGAGAATGACCTAGACTTAACTATTTACTTAAAGGTGTTGAAAAATAAGATTCATTTTAATAGAAGGACCTGGGCATCAAGAAAGTTTTGTGAGAGGTTATATAGGATATAACAAGTTTATTAACCCACAAAATCAAACGATAAATTTAAAAATGATGGTTGATTAAAGCATTTAAAAAATTAGTTTTGTGAATATAAATATTTTCACAAAACTAATTTTTAAATGCTTTAATCAGTCATCATTTTTAAATTTATCGTTTGATTTTGCTGGTTAATAAACTTGTTTAATTAACCTATCTGATTGATTATTAAAAGCAGCTAAGCAATTATCAGATTATTAAAATCTTAAGATAAGGATTACAGTAGTGCCCCGATTATCCAAGCCCTGACTAACCGAGTTCCGGTTTAACTGAGTGTTTGTACACTGTACCGTACCGTAGAGAGCAAGCAGAGTGGGGTGACCGCTCGGTCATTTTACTCGCTATTTTACTGTGCTGCAAAGAAGCGGGCCACTTCAGTAAAGCAGAAAACTCTGATGAACTTTTTCAAGAAGTAGGCTTAGTTTTAAAATTCAATTTTCATTGGTCAAGTACCAGTACAAAACAGTTTTTAATACTGTAGCTCTTTTTAAGATTATTTTCATATTCACCATTGACCTTGTTTTAGATTTTTGTAGGGTAGAATTTTGATTTACAAAAACTGTATTTTTATTTGCTGTTCAGTACAGCATATTTCTGTATTTTTTATATTATGAACATAATATTTAGTACAGTGCAGTACTAAGGGTTTCGTAATAAAGTGAACTCAATATTTTAATTCAATTTTACGTCTTTATTTATTACTGTATCAACCCCAAAATCTCTTTGTAACGCCCGTAACACAGACTGGAGGCCAAAAATGCACACGCTTATATTGATTTCAATGGTGGCGGGGGACGCTCTCGTTTGCCGGTCTGTCTGCCCTTGTTATCCGAGTGTCCTCTGGTCCACATTAGCTCGTATAATCGGGGTCCTACGCTATTACTAAAATCACTACTCAAAATCTACTTACAAATATCCTTCAACTGTTTCCAGTTCAGATCTTTTCCTCTGTCATAAAACCCACCCTTTTCAAATAGCAACTTTAGTAATGCTATAGGCTGCTGAGTACCATAACTATCAACCTGTAAATGTGAAATTAGATAATCAATATACCATATAGTAAAACTAAAATTCTATATTTATAAAACAACAACACAAAATAAACAGAGTTTAGGTAAAATATGGTGTCAAGCATACACAAAACTAAAAACCTAAACAAACATTGCCACCCAAACAAAATATCTTGGGGCTATCACCATGGAATAAAAGTTAATAGTCATTAGTCAGAAAGAATAAAATTAACCTTGGGTAACTTATTAAGTCAATTTAAATATCTAATTTAACCTTAGTAAATTTTGATGAAGTATGAAGTTTAATTGAAGGAACACATAAAAGAAGAAAAAGAATTCAGCTTACACAAGTGTTCTGGAAAATACTAAAATAAATCTTGAAGGTGGTCAAGGTTATGATTACTTTATCTGCTATTTATCTTAATTAACATTAAGGTAGCCTATAGTTGTTATATAAGTCAATAAGTGCTTTATTGATGGTAAACATTTTACAATGTAATGGACAAAAGTCAAAGAAACAAGGTACATCAAATTACAAATACATACTTTAAAAACATATTCTAATCTTAATATATTCAGAGACATTAACTTTATCATATCACATTTCATATATTCATTTAAAGAGTAAAATGCCATACTCTTAAACCAACCCGAAAAAACATTTTTAAATTGACTTTTAGACAACTCTCTAATTTCTAGTGGTAATTTATTAAATAATTTATATCACTGATAGATAAAACTATTATAAGATTTACTAAATCTAGCATATGGAGTAATAAGGTCTTGTTTATGTCTTGTGTTAAATGCTGCATGGGTAGAATTTATAGTATTAAAATCCTAAATATGATGTCTTACATAAACTAAATTACAGAAAATGTACAGAGCAGGCACAGTCATTATTTTAGCCTAATTAAGTTTTCTTTACAAGATTGCCTACCTGAAAGATGTTCTATAATTCTAATTGCTTTTTTTCCATAAAAACACACGATGAGCTGAGGTGGCATTGCCCCAGAGCCTAATACCATGTAACGCTTGTGATTGAAATAGACCAAAATACACTGTTACTAATATTTCCTTACTAACATAAAATTTCAGCTTTCTTAACATTTAAATGACACGAGACATTTTTTTACAAAGATTAATATGGGGTTGCCATGTAAGCTTGCTATCCAAGCATATTCCCAGTAACTTTACTGTCACAGTTTCATTATTTTTCATAAGAGCATTATTAAGAGTAAAATATATGTGCTCTGTTTTATCATCATTTATGGCTAGGTCATTCACCGCAAACTAGGTTTTAGCAAGCTGCAAGGAAATACTAAGCTGAGTTTCTATAGTCAAAATATCTCTGTAGGAGCTGAAAAATGTGGTCATCTGCATATAGAACTAAAAGGCATAGAATGTTACATTGCAAATCATTTACAAATATTATAAACAGAAACGGTCCCAAGACAGATCCCTGAGGCATGCCTGAAATAACATTATTTTTGAATATACATCCTGCAATATCTATAAACATGAATATAGTAAAAAACTGATAACTGTTATAAATTTGATGTACTTAATGGCTGGTGAATCGTGAGTGAATAGGTTTATAAAAAAAATGACTTCACCATCGATTTCCTCTTGAAATTCCACATTAAAATTATGTGTCATAGTACCCCATTCCCATTAAATTTTAAAAAGTTAAATTCAAGAAGGTGGCGGAAAATTATGAGTACTTAGAAGTAGAATTTTTGCATCTGTACTGATTTCTATCGGTTAATTTTTGATATGTGCAGCCATTTGTCAAATAATCAACGTATTGACTTTTAATATGTTTCAATTTTGGGGGAACTATTCTTTCTTAAAATTATTTACTTCTTATAAAAAGTTTACAATTATTTATTTATTTAATCTTATGGTATTGTATTAGTAGTAATACAATATTTTACGTTTTACATTCATACAAATCTTTTACCCACGGTTCTATAACACTAACCAATTTCGGAAACACTGTCTTCTGTCCATACAGGACCACAAATATACGATTGTAATTCGAAAGACGACGCAAGTTTCCCAACGTCATATTTCACTTACATCACAGGTCAAACCAAGTACTAAACCAACTCTAAGTTAGTTTGTACCAATGAGAAACGTTAGAACAGTTTTTCATTATTTAACCAGCTTGCCATTTTCCGAGTTTTTCTTGTTATAATTATATTATTTAGTTGTATTTAGTACTTTAAACAATAATAAATTATATGTAAATATAACTGGACCTGTGGCATATTAAGATCATCAATAAAGCAAATTAGCTTTTTGCCTATTGGAGGTCCAAATACATCTTTGGTTCGTTTTTCAACTGAAGCTTCCAAGTTACGTTGGACGTCTAGAGATGTTGTTCTTGAAGAGAAGTTTACCATCACTTGCATCTGTAATCAAATCAAATTTTATACCAAAAAATTTAATTTAAACATTAAAAATAATTTTTAAGTTGTTAATTGCAGGTTTACATTTGAAATACTTCCTGTTATTCCTTTCTTCATTCCTTTCAGGTAAACATGTGTTCCCCGAGTACTTAAACAAAATCCATTTTAAAAATAAATCCTACTTTTAAATATTTGTGATTATAATAAATAAACTGATTTAATTCTCACGATAGTCGACCACAGATGACTTTCCTATAACATAAAATAATACTGTGGCGCAACAGCTTAGATATATGCTCATCACGTTTAGTTATGTTAAGATTAGTTTCATTAAACTGCCTGGGTTTTTTTTTTTTTTTTTTTTTTCAATAATAGCTCAGTGGTTCAGTTTATGAACAATTTATTTATTTTAATCTTTTCTATTTAAAACACAATATGTTTCCTTTTTCCTATTTCCAACTATAATACAATATTTATATAGATAATATTATTATCAAGAATCCAGAATAACTCTAACTTAGTGACTTGGAGACTTGACTTGACTTTAATGATTCTAATGAGTGTTTCCCCAGATAATTACAAGTTTACCTGTATATTTCGTTTGCTCATCTTTCTCCTTCAAAGACTCCTTCCTGTACTTTGGAGACTATTCCTCGCCAATCACCTCTGGCTATCAGGAAAACCTCCGGCAGTCCTTCTTTGGCCAACTGACCCCCTCTCTCTCTCTCTCTCTCTCTCTCTCTCTCTCTCTCTCTCTCTCTCTCTCTCTCTCTCTCTCTCTCTCTCTCTCTCTCTCTCTCTCTCTCTTCTCTCTCGAGCTTATATACAGTTCTTGCTTAATGATGTCACTTCTTGCTTGCAAGGCAAACACTTATTACATAACTTTTTCAAATCTGTCACAATAATTGTTGTTACTCTGGCTTCTTAATAAGAACTAAGACAATTAATCCTATATTATACCTTAACAGTTACCATCACCACTATTAATTCTAACGTTTGCAATAAGAATTTGTTACTAATCCTAACATCCACAATGCTAGGTCAACATTATAACTTTTTGAGCCCAACACAGGTATTTAACTCAGACCTATCGACCAACCTAGCAACAGTGTTAGCCAATAGAGACCAACTTAGGACCCTGAATTTCCTATTCCATATGTAATAAACTACGCAAAAACGTTGCACAAACTTTTATCACACCCATAAACAAAATGAAAGTACAGTATGTTATCTGTTAAAAAGTAAAAATGTGCTATGTACATAGTTTTAGAAGATAAAATATCTCAAAATCAGCTTGTACTATTTCGATAACATTTTAGTAAAATAATGTAAAGGTTTACATCTAAAACCAATACGTCAAACTGCACATAAAGAAAAATTATGGTTCGAAACTAAATTGAAAAAAGCTATAAACAAGCTATCGGTCAAGGTTTATTTTGTTTTTTGTTTGGTCTATTTTTCAAGAACAAAAATCTTATTTTATATGGCTTAGGTCATAAATATTTTTTTTTTAGTTTCACCAAAAATGGACGATTATTAGAAATTTCACTTTGTTCCAAACTCTAATCATTCTGTAAGAATGACATCAACCTAAAACTTTTTCATCAACCGGATCACCTGTTTTGAGAAAATTAGTGACAAAAATTATATACACAGACCAATTTCATGCTAAGTGTGAGGGCCCAAAACATGAAGCACCATTGAAATAAACATTTTCGTACCATCACAATATTGTCCATCCTATATAAAAATCGATAATATCTAGTAAAATCTAGTAGGGGTAAATAATAAATATAGTACTCGAGTTTCTAATTAGTTTGAGTACAATCTTCTACCAACCCTAGCATTGTTTTATTACTTATATTTGTCGACACGTTTTGGTCTCCAAAGTTTATCTTAACACATATAATTATTTCAACGTGAGTTTCTGTTTTCATAAATTATTATATAGAGTTTTCAAATTAAAATCCAACTCATTATTGATTTAAAAATAGAAAACAATACTTACATAGCGTTCAGGTTCTAGATGTCGTAAAAACTCCATCATAGTCGCAGTTTTCGAAGTTCCAGTCTCACCTACTAAAAGCACTGGACGTTTTACCTGAAACCAGTGACAAGAATTGTAAATATAATCAAATAAATTTTATAATCAATATTATGAAATATTTATAATATAGAAGAATAAATCCAGTTAGATGGAACATAAATAAATAATATAGGTCATAATATGTTCCATGCTCCATTTTATTTTACTTTTTGACTGACAACTACTGAACTGACATTGTTCGTGATAAATGGTTTTGGTTAATTTTTATTTCATTTTGATTATGGAGTAGTGAGAAAGTTTGTGCAATGTTTTTTTGCATTGTTTATTTTATAACATATATATTTTAAAAATCTCCCTTACAAACTTCTTGGATTAAATGATTTTCAACTATTGTGCATTTCATATATATTTTATAATTGGTACTCATAAAATGTCATTGGTGCATTATTCTCATCATATGAACATCATACCTGGTGAAAGACTCGTCCTCTAAAATAATACTTGCCAGACATAGAACATAAAACAATTTCATAAATACACTATTAAACAATGTTTTAAAATATACAAGATTTTGATGATTTTTAAGTAGATATCATTTTACCTCATTCATTAATTTCAGAAGCCATGTAGTCCTGGTTGAATCCTCTGTAGGGACGAGGATTTCACTAAACTTTTTTTCAGGATCATGAACATAAGGTTCAACTAAATTCTTCCATGCCACCCATCCTCCTAGTTTTCTGTCCAAATAGTAGTCAAAAAGTGTTTGTTCTTTGCTTGGAAAATATCCTAGAACATAATGTTATTGCTAAGCAAAATATCACATTTATTGAAGTGGGAAAAGCACAAAATGGTTGTAAGAACTAATCAAAACAAAATATTTATTGTAAAAGGTAATATTATATTCATTTACTCACTCAGTTTGATAATAACTCTGTTCGGAAATAAAATTCAAATTTAGACTTTTTATGTTCAGTCAAAAACTTATCTATATTCTTACTCTATAAAAATATGCACTAGGTATTATGTATAATTGTAGTGTAATAATAGAGGACATTTGAAACACATTTCTGATTGTTCTTGTAATAATTTTAATATGAGGTGAAGTTAATTATTATTGTTATTAATTTATTAATTTGCTCGACTAGGGCGCCAGGTAGCCTTAGCTTACCAATTTTGAAAAAAAAGTTATTTATTGTTATTAAAATTTCTCAGGGGTCATGAGTTCTTTTATCAGTGTACTCTACAGTGAGTTTGGTTTCTGAAATGAAAACACTTGTCTCTGAAATATTAACATAAATATTTATTAATTATTCAAAGAAACATCCTACAAATATTATTAACAAAAAATCATCTTTATAAATACTAGTTATCATTTAGTTTTAATAAACAAATCATTGATTTATTATTTCCTTTATTTTATTACTTTCGAATTAATAAACTTTATCTTCAAAATGCTTCTATAAGTAAAATGTTGCAACAGGAATTTAATTTATGAAATTTTGAGTAACTTTGCAGCTCTCTAAAAAAAAAGGATTCTAATTTATTATTTAGAATTATATTTTTTATTGTTTTTTCTTGAAATAATCTAATATAAAGGATTTTTTAAGTAAAGAAACATGTACAAAAATTAATTTTAAACATAATACAGATTATTAATCAAATAGGTAATGTATAGCGTCTATACCAAAACGCCGACTAAAAAAAATATATTGTCTGAACACGAGGAGAAAACTGATGTCCGGCAAGTTGAAGTTTTACAGCTCCTCGTTGGTTCTCCATCATTCAAAAGTCGTTTTATCGAATAGTTTGAGAATGTTCATAACTCACTAACACGTTCAGTCTTTCTGAAATCATTTTTATCTCGCGGTATATAGTTTTTTCGTTTAACACAGTTGTATAGAATAATCGTTCTATATTCTTGTAACATGAATTATCAAATATTAATGTCTTGGAAAATTACATGAGTCTATTGTCCACTATAACTGTTCAGTTGTATTGTAATGAGAACTTATCACTTGAAAACACTCTTTACTTTTATAGTTCAATGTTCTAATTACAACTTAACAACATTTTTGTTAAGTTAAGCTCATTAGTGCAACTCAACGAATACATCTTACCGCTCCAACTTTCTTAATACGACTTTGAAAAACACAACCACTCTCCATCAGGCTCTGATCTCTACTGATTAAAAGTACATCTTACTCCACCAAGCTCTGATCTAAGACTGACTATTTGCCATGAGGCCAAAATCCTACATTGAGAGGCGTTACTTCCGTTGCTGTTCGCACTTTATAACACACTCCCGTAAAACACAAACAATTTACATATCATAACAATTAAAAACAAATTATACTAAAATTAACATAATTATTTATTCTGATTTCTTGAAAATCTATTTTTCTTTTATTAATGAAGTTACTAAATAAATTTATGATTTGAACAGCCTGTTTCCGGCGCTAACCCGCGGATTTTAAACCTATTATAAACTCTGATTTTTCACATTACTACATTCTTCTATGATCACAAATACAGTAGACTCTCATAAATCCGGACTATTGTGGCGGACGGCCGGTATTCTTTCTGGATATTAAAATCATCACACAACTTTGTAATCATGTTGTTCCTTATGACTGTCAAAATGTTTCCAGATACAAAAAGTCAGATTGGATGTCATCTACAGCTATTGAATACTTTCTCCAGACTCTAACTACAACTTCTACTAACAAACTCTCCCAAATAACTAACTTCTTCCAGCAGATATTTTTTAAAGTATTCTCTTTGCTCCCCTCCCCACATCTTTTTAATGGCTTGGTTTTTCTAACCAATCAGAAAGAGTTAAAACACACAGAAACATATTTCAACTTAAACAGCATATAATATAGTTTCTTACCTAATTTATATAATTATATATACAATATTCCTGGTAGTTTATTATACTAAATTAGACAATATGATTACATTTTTTAAATTTTTTGCTTGGATCTCCAAGACTCTTGTAGGAGCTAGTTTTGTTTTAGGCTGAGGATAGAGGTGCTATTGTTTAAGTATCAAAAGGGATTTGACAATATTCAGTAGGAATGACGAAGTAGGAATTGAGAAACAAGGGGATCAGCCGACAGACCACTTGGAGGTTGGAACGTTCAACCTGTAGGGATCAGCCTTCAGACAACGAACGTGGGAGGCCCTTGCTGCCGAGGAAGGAAAGACAGTTAACCTTTAACTAGTCGTCTGAAACATTTTTCACAATTGATCGTGCATGGAAGAATAAACTGGGTTGAATAAATAAATATACAAAATATGGTCACAAAAACAATCTTTATTGGTTCAAATCTCGTACAATCAATTCAATTCATTGTTAATTAGCTTTTAAATTTTTTACATGAAAATATTTACATTTGTTGTGGTATTGCTGATCTGACAGTTCATTTTTTGTTTTACCCTTCCTTTAGCAATTTCATCTGCGTTTCTGTCACTAGCTAAGTCATTGCACAATCAAGTGGTATGTCACTTGCTGATGCACCTTACACACGTTGAACATGAAACAACGGTCTTCCTATTTTTTTCCATGTACAGTAGGCACATGGTCCCGCCTCTCCTGCTGGGCGAGGTTGACGTTCTCTGTCTTCAATGCCTGCTGTTCTTTACTTGCAATTTCAAGAGTCTAGGAAGATTGTCTTGGTGAACCCTTCTTGTCACATAATCCTTACACAAATCTATTGCTAGGGTTTTCAAAAAACTTCTTCAAGGGATATTTTCTCCAGAATTTGCTAGATAAATTATATTTGCATTTATCCCTCCAATGTAAAGTAATGTATAAAACATGGAAAGAGGCCACCGATTTGTTTTCCTGCCAACATTGTAGGACACCTTCAATTTGTCCTGGGTGTCAATGCCTTCTTTATTTTTATTATAGAATATCAGATTTCACAATATCTCCATTTTCAATGTGGATATTGTCCGAGTCATGCATCAAAGAAAGAAGCAATACAACTTACTTGTTCTTTGATTTGTAAGAAACTAGTGTTTTATCATATCTATAGAGAAACAAGCTACTGTTTATTTGGCGGTTAGAGAGAAGTGTGACTGTATCAGGAGATGCTCTTATGTTTTTCTAACCGTACCAACAAGCAAACAATTTGTGATCCTCTCCTAGTTTGTCGCAAAGCGGAATGGAGCATAAGAAATTGTCAACTGTTACATTTCATCCAGCCTGTGAAATGGGTTGCACAAGTTGGAGAACAACATCTTTGGCTGCATTGCTTACTTGGAAAGAACCTTCTTGTTGTTTTCCACAGTAGACCTCCAATTTGCTTCCATGAAAAGTCCTCGAATCAGTCAGGGCATATATCTTTATACCATGTTTAGCTGGTTTTGATTTAATGTACTGTTTAAACTGGCAGCGGCCCCTAAATGGTCCTAGCATTTCATCAATGGTATAGTTTTCCCCTCGAGGTGTAGTTTTGGGTGCAGTTCTGGTTGAAATCATCAAAGATTTGGTGGATCAGAACCAGTTTGTCAATTCGTTGCCTTTCTTCTTGTGTTGTTGCATTATCAAACCGAATACTGCCCACTATAAAACTCATTTGCCTAAGCGACATTGTGGGATGGAAGAATTCCATACTAGTAAAGTCTGTTCAATATAAATCATCAAGATTTTCTTGTGATGATTTAAGGATTCCTGCCATGTACAATAGACCCAACAGTGCTTTAATTTCAACAGTGTCCATATCCTAAGCATCTCTATCCCTCTCATATCTTCGTCTATTTATTACAATTGTGTTATCAGTGTATTGAACAATGCTATCAATCATAAGCTGGTTGAAAAACAAATTTCAGTAATCAATTGGAGTTTTAGCATTGTGACCTCGTGTTCCAGGTAGGTGCACACGAAGTACATTGTGTGGTCTTTGTCTCATATTTCTAGTACCAGGTGGCCTGTAACAATACCACTCTGTTGTTCCATCTTTGCCTAGAATACCATTTGTATTTCTACGTATGTCATATACAAGACTGGTGCTTAGTAGTTCTTGATTTGGTAGGTCAAATGCATCATCTTTCGACTAATCAGAGTTATTTTCATGATCACTAACCTCTAAGATGTCCTCCTCATCACTATTGCTTGGTGCAATATGATCTCTCTCTCTGATTCTGGTTCTAATAATCGTTCCTGAATTCGCCTTTCTTCACAAGGATCTTTTGTGAAAATCAGACAAAGGATAAATAGCATATAAGGGTATTTACAAAGATGTAATACCTAAAAAGTGTTAATTTAAATTGAATAATAAAAAATAATCGGGAATCGATATAGTTATATTGGGAGGGGGTAAATGAGTCGAAAAGATGACTTGTAATAATAATTTAAAGTAAGGGAAATTAAATTAACTAGATTTCCAAACTAAAGTAAATAACAATGGGTAAAATATTAGCTGTAATTAATAAATAAATTAAATAGGTTGAGTGTGTAATAAAATTAATCAAAAGTACTTGTTGTCATGTGAGAAATATGAACAGTGTATGCAAGAGTTGCAAGAGACATTTATCGCAAACACAGCGGGAATTTAGTAGGCGTCCGTATGAAAGAATGCATTCTAAAAGCAGTCTTAGATCAGAGCTTGGAGGTGTAAGATGGGTTAAAGCAGTCTGAGTAGTAGTGCTGAGGAGATGAGAGTTTTAGGTGGAAAGGACGATGTAGTCTAAAGTCTTGATTTGATCTTAAAGTGTTTAAGATATATTAATTCGTACCAAACTAATATCATTCACAGAGTAATCTGAACAGTATAGTCGAGTGTGTTAAATGGTATTAGATTGATTAGAACGGACAAAGAGTTTAAAACGAGTAACGTGTTACGCGCAAAGACAATTGACAATTAAGGCGTCTCGTATTAAAACGGTCGAATGATGAACATTCATAAAGTGTAAAAAATGAACTAATAATGTTGATAGACATTCTTAATAAAAACATTTACAAAGTGTGATTGAAGTGATTTCGATGGACCTCGTTCTCCGCGGACAGGACCAAGAACTATCATCAAACACCATGTTACATGCACCACAACTGTGTAATGTGTTTTGCGACAACGGACTGGTAAAATGTGTTATTTAACACAATAAACTTAATCCATGTACTACATAAAATTTAATATGTTTCATGTTCCAATCTTATAATTTGATATTTAACACGTTCGCTACCAGCTGCCGCATATATGCGGCAGCCGGGTCACTCCCACAGCCCACGAAAAAATTCATGAACTTCCCTGTAGACTGGTCCTAATGGTTGTGACCGTCGCCACAGACCACGAATAAAAAATATTGTTCAAAATTAGTATGTCCAGTGACGTCAGCGATAGTCCTAGCTACAGACTAAGCGCCGCATATATGTGGCGGACTATCCTGTAGACCGTGCCTAAACGATCTAACCTTCAAAATAGACTGTTGCGAAGAAATTTCTCATTTAGTATCAAGAAATCAACGCCGCAGATCTGTGGCGGCAGTCTATTTTAATGAGCCCAGCCGCCGCAGATCTGCGGCGTTAGGCTAGGAGTAGGACACACCCGCAGCAAAATTGCGGCGGCAGTCTGTGGTTACGATTTTTTTTTAACATTGTGGTAGCGAACGTGTTAAATAAGTATATTTTCTATATGAATAAACAATAAATGTTGATTGACATTTTTTTTTTTTTTCTCAAAGATAAAGTAAATTCAATATTAAAAACGGATATTTTAATCTGTTTTGTTTCATAATTTTTTTTAGTTGCAACATAAAGTTAAATTCAAGTTTTTTAAAAAAATAGTCCTTCTTCAAAGGCAATAAAAAATTTAAATTGGATAGGATGTTAGTTATAATCAATTCATTTGATATTTTTGTCAAGATAAATGTCATGTATTAATATTATTTTAATAAATTCATGTTAAAATTTCAGTCAACAAGAGTTTCTCATTCACAACCAAAGAATCACTGGGAGTACACTTAAAAAAGAATCCATGCCGAGATATTTATAATTCATAAATTTGTTTGTTTTCAAAATTGGTGAGTTAATTCCACCTGGCGCCCTAATGACCGAGCAATATTTCAAATTAATCATAAATAAAATTCATAAATTCTTTTTTTTTTATAAGTAATATTTATAATTAAAACAGTAAAAGTTGATAATTTATATTTATTACAATTGTCGCCCAACCGTGTGGCTTTTAATGTATAAAGCAGTTTACCAGGTAATTTATATTTATTACAAAGATTTACAATATTAATTCACTGTACACAAGTATAAATATGTCACACACAATATCGCACACAGAACTTTTTCCCAGGTAAAACGTTACACAATGCGTCACACACAGAAGATTAAGATGGGACTTACAAAATATCGATATTGACAGCTAGACGGATGAAAGTTAACTGATGGAGACAGTTGGGGTAAGCACGGAAGGAGTGTGGGAAGAGCTGTTGGGACAGTCACATTCTAAGTGGTAGACCATGTACAGTCCAGACAAAAAAATGGACCCGGAAAAATCTTCCATGACGTGACTAATTAAAAATTAAGGAATAATAAAGAAAACAAGAGAATTTAGATAAGAGCAGTGAGAGAGAGGAGTGTTGTAGGTGACGCTGTGAAACCGAATGAAGCAAACAAGGCCTGTATTTATAGGTCATCTGGGGTTGTGCGCACTCTGCACAGCCTTGGTCAGTCTGTGTGGTTCTCTCTGTCTGATGTGCATAATTTATTTACAAGTTTAAACATTACAATTGAATACAACTATATTTATATATGCACAACAATTTAGCATAACGATGCAAAGGGGTAGCATATCACTACACTCTATTTTCATCTGTATATATATTCAATCAGACCATATACAGAACCAAAAGTAACCATTTCTCAGATCTCATTTTTCTTCTTCTGAAATACTCCACGTATATATAATTTAACCAAACTTCAATTTACCAAAAAATGTGAAATGTTAAAAGGATTAATGATTAACAATACAAGAAAGATCGACAATTATTTCATCATCTTGGGTTTTCAGAATAAAACATTGTATGATAGGATGGGTAATTATCATGATGAAGCTCATCAACTTGTTTTTCCTATGAAGGTACAATATTTGATCAGTTTTTAGTCTTTATTTGATTCAATCTGATTCCCAACTTCCCGAGTGTCAACAATATTTGTTTGCACAGGTAATTCGAAAATGTATGTGAATGTTTTATTCAATCCAGAGCAATGACAAATTATTGAATTTAATAACTCTTGTTTTCTAAACACATGAACCTGCTCACTTTTTCAACCGTGAAACTCTATAAACTGCTAGTGAGTCCCTTTCGCAAGTGTGTTCCTGGGCCACGTCTCTCTGGTGACTAGCAGCGCTTCCTCGTCCTTCCCCATGTCTCAGATCCAACTAACACTCTGGGCCACATATCTCTGCTGTCAGCATTGTCTCCCCGTCCCCACCAACATCTTAGATCCAACTGACCCTCTTTCTAGGCCACTAGAAGTTTATATAGAGCTTCACTAAAGTATTTTGTATGTTAATTTAGAAAAGTAAAGGGAAAATTTCTTAATAAATGACATACTTATATAATTCCTTATATGTTTGAAATGTAATTAACTTGACTACCAAGTCCACGAAGTTAATTAGTACACTAAATTTCCTTAACATTTTGTTTGCATTAAAAATCACTTGACAAATAGACTGTTTAAACAAAAATTAACAGTGCTTACATAAAACACTTACTGTAGGTGGCTATTTTGTCCGAATCATCTACAGACATGAATCCAGCTGTTTTCTTAATAAAAGCATCAAACTCTAGTTTAGACTCATGTACCAAAGTTGCACCCAACGAACCATACACTGCTTGCAGGAACACACACTCCATTTCCTCTATATTTATACCTTCCTGATCTTCTTCTACCACAATACTACCGTTGGGCACCAATGCGTCCAACATAAAACATAACTGGACAACCTGTAAAACGAATAATTAATGAAAAACATGAAGGAAACATATCAACAAAACTATGTTTCAGCAACTAAGTTGTCATCCTCAGTTGCAATCAGCACATAATCTCAAAAATGTACAAACTTCATAAGTAATTTCATACATGAAAATAATTTATCTATATTTATTTGTTCTAGAAATAAAGGAAGAGCAACACAAGTGCAATTGTACAATCTTGTAAGACACAAAAAGACTTCATAGAGTCATATACTGGCTTTATCTAGCATTTATATTTTCAAACAATAATGTATATGAAAAGATATAAATAGATCTGACAAAGACTTTACAGACGTTCATTCCTACAAAACAAGAAACAGATATAAATGGCAGCTTGACTCATAAATTTGAAGTATACAAAGTAATATATGTCAAAATGTATAATGACCTATCACAAAAACAAAATAAATTAAATTAGAAAATAACATTAACAAATTTGGAACTCTATGTTAAAATCTATTTTTAGAATAAAAGCCATTATATTTTATTGAAGAATTTTTTAAGTGATCAGAATGAGCAATTTATTTTATTTTGCAATTTTATATCTACTTATTTTAGCTGTACCATTTGTAATTAAAAAGGGTTGTTTAATATTGTTTAATAACTAGTCTTGTGTGTAGAACTAAGTGTTTAGAGGGGGTTTGTATCCTTATTTGATTAATTTATTGAACTTCAAAAAGAGCAATAATTATATAAGCATAAGTCTCCATCAATTGTTTTTAGACTTCAGATTTGATAAATTTTTAGATTTGGAATTAGAATGTAACCTTAAAAACCATATGTAAAGTGTGTCCTAAAATCCTACTCCCACCCCTGCTCTCAATAAGCTTGAAAAGAGTTTTATTACAAGAAGACAGCTAAAGTGATTATCAAGAATTTAGTCTTTGCCAGTGCTCATAGTCCATAGTAATAAATTATTTAGGATAGGGGGGAAATAAATGAATTTTTTAAATATGTTGTATAACTTATCATTAGAAATAAATTTATTGTAGGAAACAGTACTGTAGAACTTCAGCATAAGCCTGGGAATGCTGGCAACCATTTTTCAAGCGGAGGTGATTGCCCTTACAAAACGTGAGAGAAAAATATAGATAGGCACTACAATGAAAAGTCTATTATTAATTTCAACTCAAACAGTAGGTCATCACCTCTGGCTTTGGTAAAATACTAGAATAGTGTGGGACTGTCATATCGCCCTGAAAACCGTGGCAAAAACCAACAAAGTAAATCTATTGTTGGAACCTGACTGAGGACTATCCTATACCTTAGGACGCAGGGGTGACTCCCAATGGATTTTTAGGGAACACCAGAAGTTTTGGGAGAGAACTAATGTTAATGTACAGTCTAAGAGGATGCTCAAGGGTTCATTAAGACTCCACACAGAGGAGGTTGAACAAGACTGATCTGTGGAGAGTGATTGGATTTCTAACTGGTCACTGGATTTCCCATAGCCATTTAAATAAGGGGTTATGAAAACCCAGACCTTTAGTGTAGAATATGTGGTGCAGTTGTAAAAACTGCTCAACACATAGTTCTTGACTGCCTAGTTCAAGACAGGAAATGATTTGAACCTGTAGCCACTCTAAGGATTGGAGGAAAGATACAAAAACAGGATAACATCATCTGAAGCATCTTATGTTTCTCATTCTCCATCACAAAGTTCGTTGAAAAATATACTGCTTTAATTGATTCATCTTATAGTGCCTGTAGGTAAATCTAATTTCATCTAATTCCTTTTAGCATGCCACCAAGATGTCTTTGGCATTACAAGGAGCCACATAGTCCAAAACACATACTCTGGAATATATCCCAACGTACTAGATTCTGAGGATCTGGTAATGTAATTTGGAATTCCGACAGGGTTTTGCTCGAAAAAAAAAAAAACATTTTCATTATTGTTCTCAAATTTAACTGCCTCTATAATCAAACACTTTTCAAGATTAAGTACAAAATATGAATGCATAACTATTTTAAATTTCAAATGTTTGCTATTTTAGACAGGAGTAACATAACAACCTCTTGTCCATGCATTTTTTCTCTACTCGTTATTCTATTTAAAATAATGTATCACCCATTAGGAGTTAGCATTTACAACATTTCCCTCAAAATACCTACTTTTTTGGGTAGTGGAGGATTGAAAATTTTTCCCATAAGCCAAAGGTTGTCTTCTTTAGTACGACTAATCTCACAAAGTAGCTTTTTTTATCCATTCAAACCAAATTGTAGAAGAGAGGCAGAAATTTTGGGATATCTGATATATTACAAGTTTTATTAAAATATGCTAATAAATAAACATTTGGCAAACTTTAATAAAACGTAAAATTCAAATAATTCAATAATAAATTCAAAATTTTATGATTGTTTTGGGTTTTTATGGTACACCTCATAATTGGTATATAGTAGAGTAATTATAGATTGTTTGAGCTTAACAAAATTTGATAATAAATAGTTTTCCTTTTAAATTTTATGTATGTCTTCATTCACTTTATTAAAAGAGTAATATGTACAAGATGGAAAATACAGAATACCTATATGGAAAAAATAATGCTTTGTGATCAACGTTTGTTGAATATAGAGATAAATAAGGCTGTATTTTAACTGTTCAACAATTTTTAAAAAGCGAGTCATAATATGGTATCACACATTGACATACAACAAAGATATACTTAATACAATGCTTTCATTAAACAATTAAATAAATACTCTAAAGGAAAGAATGACAATTATAGTTTTCAATCTCTCCCAAAAAATCAGTTATTTAAATATACTGAATTGTTTTACTTTATATTTTTTATTTAACAATCATCACATAAACGAAAAACAAAATACAAGATTGTGAGCTATGGAATTAAGGTTATTTATTTATTCATTGTTTTACTTTATTGATATATATACAGACTTACCATGTTGAGTGCGGTCTGAGGGATTATAGTCCGAAGTGGAGGACCCTGCTGAACACCACTTATCCCTTCTAAAATAAGAAGCAATCCAGGAATAGCGTATGTTTCAAACAACTTACACAATAGCTCTCTTTCTTCTTCTGAACTTCGATTAGTAACCCAACGTTCCCAGTAAGGATTGTAGCCAAGATTTTTTGGATCTACATACACCATTCCTGCTCGAGAAACTGTAGCTGGTGAAGCATACTGTAGGTCTCCTACCTGTAAGATAAATTTTACCAGGTAACTAAAACTGTCTTAAATAGATAGTGCAGAACCCAACAAATAATTACTTTTATGTTTACATTGTGTTCACAAGTAGTTTTAAGATTTTAACAATGCCTCTCATATTGTTGTTGTGACTCAGTGTAAGTGTTGGTAGACTATACCTGACCAAGATACACATTGTATTATTTTATTTAATAAGTTGATTAAAGAATCAATGATATATGTTATAGTGAGTTACTCTTGCCATGATAACTTAAATGCACTTGTATGTTTGTTCTATAGTTATATAATTTTATCAGCTTTGTTATGAGCTTTGTATATGATTATAAAATTAACTACACATAACTCTAAAGTTATAACTAAAAACATGTAATAAAACATAAAGAAATCTGTAAATTTTAATTTTTATAAACATACTTATTTGAAAACTTGGAGAATTAAAAGAGGGTTTATCCTTTTTTCAATTTTTTTATTTAAAATCTGAAAATTTCTTTCCTGAAATAAGCTTATATTTTTATTAAAACGAGACCACGAAATCTTGAGATACAGCATAACGTTAAACATTTTTTGGTAGATTAAAGGTTGGTTAGATTATATATAGGTATATCAGAAGGCAAAGTTCGTTGTGTAAAATGTGATCTGAGCTGTGTTTATTTCTGGCGTTGTGTGTATAATTTAATTGGATATATGTTTGGGCAAGTGTGGATGTTGTAGAACCAAATAAAATAATAATAGAAAGAAGATTGATAATAATTGTTAAACAATTTATATATGTTAGAATAAAAAACGATGAGGAAGTTTTTTGTAAAATATAAATGTATTCTTAAATTGTTAGATATAGGTATATAATAAAAGTCAACGAATAGTGACGAAGGGATGGAAAAGGAGCTCTAAAAAAAAAAAAGTAGTTTCATGAGAGAGGATTGAGGACAGACATTGGAGGAAGAAGTTTTCAGTAAAATATTGGGACAAGTTGTCCAACATTATTAGAGTGGGTTCTTTTTTTAAACACAAAGTTATAGTCGACTCGATCAAACGAAGAGTCCAGTACAAAGAACACTTTAAAATCAGTGTTTACAGCATCTTTGGAATCATTGAATTTACGTTAATTATATATTTACTATGTAAAAAATAATTATACATAGCATAAAAGAATCTAAAGATTATTAGAGACAAAGGACTTCAAAATGACTTTTAAATGAAGAACATGTCTTTTGGAAAAGAACTTTTCAGTACCAATAAAAGTATTCACAAACTGTGTTTTCGAGATGAACTTATAATGATGAATGTTTCTTTGGTGCAATAATTCCAACAGTCATGCTAACAGTATCCAAAAAATAAATTGGTTACGAATAAATTCAGTAATATGTATGGACATTTGTAATAATTTATTAAAACAGGCCACTTTTATATTTTATAAAAATATTACTAAAAAAAATTATGAATTTTATTTTATTTTTTCTTGAAAAACGTTAATGATTTTAAAGTTATTGCTCAGCTAATGGGCGCCAGATGTGTTAACATCAATTTTGAAAAAACATGAATTTAAATTATCAAAATATTTCGAGGTCTCAAGTTCTTTTAAAGACGTACTTGGCATAGGTGATGAAAGAAAGATCCAAGTCTTTTTCTGATGAAATTGTACATATTTATTTATTTTTTATTAAACATCCTACAATTATTTTTTATTTTTATAAAACACATGTTATAAATTTTATAAAAATTCTTTGTTAGTGTGTTTTGTGTTGTATGTCGAAATCTTATTTATTGTGACGACCTCCTCAAATGAGCGAGATATTCTGAGGATGGATAAAAAGAAAAAAAACATTCCGAAACGCGTCAATGTAAGTAGAATTACTACATAATTAATAAGTCACAGAGACGGAAATGCATTCTAGTTATTTTTGTTCCTTCTGGTATTTGACTATATGAATCTATTAATTATTTATAAAGAGTACGTAGAAGTATAAATTCTACTAATAGAATTATGGAAACTATTTTTTAATAAAAATATTTAACAGTTACCTCAAACAGAAGGGCACAGTGATTCAGCAAACGTATCCTCTCTCCATTTGCCAATGTGAGGAGTTTATTATCATCCATCACAGAGTTCATGTTTTCAATCCATAATGCATCTACATCTCCATCAAACAAAATGTATCTACGCTCTGCTTTATCTGTAGGCTTGTTGATCTCTCTGAAAATATTTGAGAGTAGTCCATCTGTCCAGTCTCTGGTAGCAGGGTCTAAGATTCCATATAGTTCTATTACAGAGCATGCCTAGAACAAAGAACAAAATATGTAAAAGTAAAACTATAATATATATATATTTGATTATAATACTGTAATTAATTACTTTAAATAACAAATTCTATAATATAATTAAATAAATTTATTGAACACTTCCTTATTATTTATTAATATTGTAACATCCATATTACCTTTAACATTTAATTTTTGTCTATAGTAAATAATCTCACTTATAACTGAGATTATAGTAAATAAGAAAGTTATTGTAACTGTAACAACCAAAAATGTACAAATACAGCTGATACCTGAATAAAATTTCATCCACCAACCATCCTTCCATGCAAATTATAATTATGTTAATAACTCAACCATAGTAAAAACTTAGTAAAATTACTAACAAAAAATAAGTTGCAACAAAACCCTGTTAAAGATTAAAAAAGAAAAGAATATGAATGAAAGAATAAAAGTAATGTGTAGAGGAATTGTTCAAATAAAAATTTTAAAACTAATAAAGATGAAAACCAACCCTTAATATATGAGATTAAACACATTATACCAAATAAAACTATAACAGATGCTTACCATTTGTAATAATCTGGGGTTGTTTTTTATTTAGTTGTGTAAAGTAATAATAAATAAATAATTCTAGTATTGTATAACATGTTTTATTCCAAATAACCATCATGTGCATTTGCTCCAAATTTTAACTCAGATAGCTAAATAAACCCCAAAATTGGCACAAGTCATGTTAGATATCAAAGAACAAATTATCATTTATTATCATTAATAAATAACATATATATTATAAATTACACTTTTAAGTTGTAATGTATTTATTTTCACATAAACTGGATTTATGTCCAAATTTATATTATTAGGTACATTGTAATACACATCTTTTTGAATTTTTGAATATTAAAAATGAAAAGCTTTAATAGAAGAAACGACGTAATTGGATGAATGAAAGTAGAAGCGATAAGATGGTTGGTTCTAAAGAAGTGGGAAAGGGGTAATGTCAATCGAATATAGACTTAATGGCAATATTTTAAAATGAAAAAAATAAAATAAATAAAAATAAGTATCCAGAAGTATGTTTTTTAAAGATAATAAATGTCTAGATTTAATATAGAATTAGTATTTGAATGAAATTTTGTCTATGTAAAGTAAAAATGTTAGTTATCAGGTAATTATGGGGTAGAGACTATGTTTCGTGAAGGGACATGTGTGAACCCTTGGTTAGAAACCGCATGCAAGCGTGCAAAGAATCAGTCTTCGTCAGTCGTTGAGAGAGTTCTCCTGCAGTCGTCGCTAGAATCAGACGTGTACTCCTGTGATGTAAGTTTTGAAAGAACAATGAAATATCTTAAAAGAACGCTTTATAAGTGAGATAGAGAAGTGTTAAATAGACTATAAACATTTTTAAGTTAATCTGAACATTGGACAGTCTGTGTCTAAGTCAGACGTGTTCTCGGTAAAGCAAGTTTTGATAGAACAATGTGTTTTATACAAAAGACGTTTTTGTAATGAAGTGAAGAGATATGAACTAATTATTTGTAGTATGAACGATCAATGACAATGTGTCGTGTTGAAAAAATAATTTAAATGTCATACGTGTGAATAGTAACTTTAAAAAAGACAAAATGGACAGTCCAGTGATAACACGTGATATGGTCTACATGCTTTCTTTGTATGAACTATTCGTAAAAGGCGTTTCTAGTGAAAGGACAGTAAGCTATCGTTAAACAACCTTATTTTATAACAACAAGGAAAATATGTGGTATTTTATCAATATTGCACTCAAAAAGGAGACAATCATTCATAGCTCAGCATATAAGAAAATGGCGGATTTTCGCTAATCAACCTGTGGACATCACCTTTGCGAGGGAGAGTTGGAATTTATGCCACAACGTGGTAATATGTACAAAGCCAATACTAATACAATTGTGTAATAAAGTTAAGTCAATATCTTTTCCTTATTGTATATATTTAAACAATAAGATGTTTTAACATTTTCATGAAAAAGAAGCTAAATATTTCTAATTGGTCAAAGGATGTCTATTATAAAGATTTAAAATTCAACTTAAATGGATTAATCCAAAATAATTCAATGAGATTAAAGATGCTCATATAGCAATTAATTTAACAAAATAGAGTCTTTGTTTAAAAATTTTAAGTCTCTTATAGACAAAGATAACATGATGAAAAGTTAGAATTTTCAATTTAAGATAGTTTTTAAGGATAAGTTTGTATACATATAAAATTTAATGACATTAATAAACTTGTTCAGTTTCAGAAAGATATAAAGGATTTCTAATTTACTTTTATACCATTTGAAGTACACTTTTAAAAGAATCTACGACCCTGAGTATGTTTTAAGGTTAATTAAAATTAAAATTTCCATTATTCTAAATTGGTAAACATAACGCTGCCTGGCGCCCATAAAACGAGCAACTTATTCTTTTTCTTTTTATATAATATAAGTTAAACTCAACCCACACTTTTTTAAATCACTTCAACATGTATTGTAAACTAAAATATTATTAAATTTGAATTCATCTCGATGAGACTATTGTAATTTTAAAAGACATTTCATTTCTTTTATCAGTTGTAGGTATCGCTAAGCTAGACATACTCATATAGTTTATATCAACTATAGTAGGGCTCCGATTATCCGAGCCCCGACTAACAAAGTTCCGGTTTAACCAAGTGTTTGTACACTGTACAGTACCATAGCGAACGAGCGGAGTGGGGTGACCATTCGGTCATTTTACTCGCTATTTTACTGTGCTGCAAAGAAGCGGGCCAGTTCAGTAAAGCAGAAAACTCTGATGAACTTTTTCAAGAAGTAGGCTTAGTTTTAAAATTCAATTTTCATTGGTAAAGTACCAGTACAAAACAGTTTTCAATGCTGTTGCTCTTTTTAAGTGTATTTTCATATTCACCATTGACCTTGTTTTAGATTTGTAGGCTAGAATTTTGATTTACAAAAACTGTATTTTTATTTGCTGTTCAGTACAGCATATTTCTGTATTTTTTATATTATGAACGTAATATTTAGTACAGTGCAGTACTGTGGGTTTCGTAATAAAGTGAACTCAATATTTTAATCCAATTTTACTTCTTTATTTATTACTGTATCAACCCCAAAACGTCTTTGTAACGCCCATAACACAGACTGGCAGCCGAAAACGCACACACTACCATTGATTTCAATGGCAGAGGGGGACGGTCTCGTTCGCCGGTCTGTCTGCCCGTGTTATCCGAGTTTCTGGATATCCGAGTGTCCTCTGGTCTACATTAAGTCGGATAATCGGGGCCCTACTGTACTATCCATGAGGCATAAGAATAGATATACCCAGTGGCATAACTGTTTTTTTTGGACTACCCCGCAGAATTTTTTCACCCCCCCCTCCCCATGTTACCTATTCTACAGTTTCACTCTGTTGGGGTGTTTTTTTAGATTTTTAGATTTTGGGGTATTTATTTATTAAAATAATAAAAGTACTGCTATTAAAAATGGTTTCATATATTTACTACAAAGTACAAAGAAAAAAATAATTTAAAAAAAAGAAATTACTAGTCTGAGTCTATAAAGAATAAAAAAAATCCAAATTTTAGAAGTCTAATCAAAATGGTTTCAATTAATGAGTGTTATCACTCATAAATTGAAACGTTATTAACAGTTAATTAATAATTAATGTTATTAGCAGTATTGGTCACTGTTGTGAAACTATACTTTAACACTTACTCAAACAGTTTATTAAAATTTTCTTCATCATTGAAACTTCTGTGTTCACACTGAGTTTTGGGATGCAAACATATTTATGACCTCATTTACATCAATAAATCTTGTGATATCATTTTGTAAGCTGAGCCCCCTAAGCATTTCCTGAGATATAGTGCTCCGGAGATAGTTTTTTATCAACTTTAATTTTGAAATTGTTCGCTCGGCCTAAGCCACAGTTACTGGCAATGTTAGAAATAATAAATAAGCTGTACACACATCTGGAACACTACAAGCCACTGAGTAGTTTTTAATGAATGAAAAATCAGCTATCTCTTTTAAGGATTTCTTTGTCTTGATTGCTGGTTTTAAAGCACTCCAAAAATTTAATATTTTATGGACAAAATCTGATGTTTGATCATCACATACTCTGTTGAAAGTTCAGCTGCTTTTAGGATTAATTGTTCATCTGTAGATCATGATAGGTAACAGTAATATCCCAACTTGTGCAAATCCAGAATTACACAATTTTTGAATCGGATGATTCGATTCATCCTTGAGCGCCAGCAAACCATGTGTAACTTAATTTCCCCACTCCACCCGTACTAGTGTTCAGTGTGAAGTTCATTCATTTCAGTTTATGACATGGTAGGATGTGTTTCAAGAAGAGTTATGCATACAGTACATACAAATTATTACTGTACAGTAATGTGTGTTCGTTATATCTACAGAGACTTGATAGACTCTACTATGTCATCCAAATGAAGTGGAACTGATTCCTTTCCATCAAACAAGAAAAGAACATTATCTTTGGAATATAAATTTAACATTATCAAAGACTTAGAAGCAAAAATAAAAATTTGTGAATAGGCAAAGAAGTTTAATCTACTGGAATCGACAGTCAGAACAATTATAAAAACGAAGAAAAAATTCTTGAAGCTGTAAAAAAGGCTCAATCTTTAAATTCAACCATCATTCGTAAACGTCATGTTATTATCGCTAATTATGGTATGATAATCAAGTAAACGTGAAAAATTGTCCTGTTGATCAAAACACAGTGTGCTCTCAAGCTAAGCTGATTTTAAGCTAGGGAAGTGATGCATTTGATACCAATAAATGCTATCACTCGCTTTACTATAGTTCAAGCTAAAAAACTATATTAACTGAAACAGCTCTGTGAATGAGGCTCTCGAAGTGAAGCAAAGTCTGAGGCGATCAGCCTAATGAGAATTTCTGTATTGACAGAGAATTGTGCTTGCTCACAGAATGGCGCCCAACAAATCAGTAAGTTCAGTAATTTCAAACAAGTAAAATTAAACCCGTTTTAAAAGACAGACAAAAATAATTGTTATAATTAATAATAATAACAAATAAACCTTAGCATTTAAAGTGAACTTTACTTTAGGGTTAAGAGTGAAGAGTTTCGTTGGAAGGGCTAGATTTGTCTGAGCTTGAGACAATGTCTGAATAACTACACTTTTCCCACCTCCAGTTGGTCCTACAATCATTGTTGAATGACGAGTCATCATAGTTTCATACAATTGGACCACTTTGTCAACCTGTAATAAAAGCAGAAAATTTTACTTGTATGCTATTGATTAATAATTACATAATATGATAATACTGAACATGTTCATGATAGGAAAACAGAACAAAAGTAATTATGCAAATCATACAAAACACTGAAGAATTGGTTGGGAATATCTTTGTGTTATGTCTAATTATATTTTTATATCTGCAATTATTAACTTTGGATTAGAAATAAATTCTAAAATATTTTAAATATATAAGTTGAATTATAAAACAAAAAACTAAATCATTTAAAAAATACTCATCAAGAACTTGTTATTGAAGTAATTCAATATGTCGGTTAAGAAAATGAAGCTACTTTAAAGAGAATAATTATATGAACTTGAAGAGTTCTTACTTTATTTATTTAACTAATGAAAAATTTAATTTAACAGTAGTTATTTATTAATTATTGGGCGCCAGACTTAATGGTCATTATTTATCAAAAAAATAAATTTATTAAGTTTATTATCTCTGGGGTCGAAAGTTCTTGCAAAAGTGTACTCCACAGTGAAATTTGGTAGAATTGAAAACACTTTGACTGAAATATTAACATAAAGATTTATTAAACATAAAATATTGTATACAAGAACATATTATTTAAACATATTAAGAAATAAAATATGAATATTATCTTAGTTAATATACTTTATTTATTTTAATTTCTTCTCTGAAGGAGACTGTTTCATTTATTCCATGAATTTAAATCTTTACTTTAAATGTTGCAACAAGAAATTACTTTTTAAATTTAAATTACTTTGTAAATCTATGAAGGAGATTTACTTTTAAAATTGAAAATTTCATTATTTTATTAATTTATTTTTCTTAAAATATTTTTTAAGCAGATAAAGAAAAATCAAACATGTACAGCACATATATCAAAATATAATACAATTCATTAGTCTAGAGTTAACATAGGGTGTTTATACCACAACACCAATTTTTATAAAAAATTGTCCGAAGGTAGTAGTTCAAACATCCCGTATCTTGTAGTTTACTGCGATCGTGGCTTTCAGGAAAGTTCATGTTACATATATGCTCGCACATCACTCAAAGAAAATGTTTTTCTTATAATAGTTCATAGCGAGTTTATTGTCTTTAACGGAGAGTTTATCTCTACAAAATTCTCACTACGCGGAAAATGATCTGTTTCAAACTAGCGTATAGAAAACATCGTCTTTTATGTTCCCGCGACATTGTCATTGAACACACTCTTTACCAGTTTTTAAACACTTTCAATCTCTACTTGAGACAAAAAATCAAATATACATTGTTCTAACAGAACCTAGAAACTCTTTCCTAAGACTGAATAACTCAATCATGCTCTACTGAGCTCTTATTCATATCTTACTCCTCCAACCGCTAAACTGATACTCACTACGACCTGGTCTCTCCAGACGCTGGACTCACACTGCTTGTTGCTAACCACGAGATATATTACTTCCGAAAGCGTCTTTTCCGCTTTGCTGTTATAAATACTTCACACACCCCTATTTTTCACATAAACTAATAAACACTTCTTATTAAATAAATTATACTAAGATTAAACATGATTATTTATTTTCTTGTTTTGAAAATCCATTTTGTTCTTATAAATGAATTTACTGAAGACTGATTATTATTTCAATAGCTTCCCCCCCCCCATGTACTTTACCGCGTACTTTTAAACATATGATAGGCTTTAATTTTTTACATTATTACATTATACTGACATGATAATATTTTTTAATTTAGCCACCATTTTACAATTATATTTAACAAATAGAAATGTCACTCAAATGCTACTTTTAAAGTTTAGCCTAGAAGAGTGATTACTGATGAATCTTCTATTTTGAGGTTATGTTTTTATCAGTTTTATTTTGTCAAAATAAATATTATATTTTTTACCACATTAAACATCTATGTGTTTAATTGGATGCCAATTTTAAAGTTACATAAAATGAGCTAAAGGTAAAAGTTATCCTGGAAAATAGTTCCAAATATAAAATTTGAACAAAATTAATACAAAACATAGTGTATTACTATAGTGTTTACTAACTATTGAGTTGGAGTATTTACTAACTCTATATATCTGGATTAGACAAGATATATATAGCTAAAATTGTAAATTAATCCTTTGAGTAAGATTGGTGGACATTTCATAGTCTCTGGTCTCGGAACTTCCACGAGGTAAATCACAATTGATAAATTTAAAATTCACTAAAAACTTAGCTTTGTACATAGGCATGCTCTTTTCAAATCTAACTTTACAACCGTAGCCTGTATTGCTTATGCTATCATATTAAAAATAATGAAGTTAATAAATTTGTCTCTTATTTTGTCCTGGTTCTACTAATTGTCTCAGTTATTATCACAAAAATTTGAGAAAACAAAACATTACAATGTTTACTTACATTTCTACAGTATTATTTGGTATAAAAGTTGATAATTTTATAAAACACATCATTATTGACATTAGATGAGACGTTTCACTTTTGTTAAACAATTAAACATAATCAAATAAATAAATTTTAACATTAAATTTTCCAAAAGCATCTTATATTTCCTAAGTTAAATAAAATCTTACCACAGTTGATAACTCATATTTAACATGTCAATGTGTCATTAGAAAACTAAATTTATTTGTTTCTGAATATGGCTAAAACCGATGAGCAATGACAAATTGCTTTATATACACAAATATAACTGTCATCTTTGATATTGTCGCGTAAATATATATACATAGCAAAACGTAAGAACATAATAATCTCACTCAGTAAAGCAGTATCTGTATTAGTCTTAAAAATTACCTGTAAAGTTCAAGGTAAATTTGTCTCATTCTCTATATAAGAGATTATCTAAGACTGAAAAATCTTGCTCTGATCAACTGTGTTATAATTCAATAATGTGCCTGTCGTTATTTATTATTATAAGTGAAGCTATCTGAAAACATAAAAATTATTCTTTCGAACTTGAAGAGTTCCACTAAGTATTTATTTATTAAATTTTGAATTTAATTATTATTTCTTGCTCGACTGATGGGCGCCAGATGTGTTAACATCAATTTAGAAGAAAGAAGTTAATTATTGTTATTAAATTTCTCAGGGGTGAGTCCTTTTATCAGTGTACTTCACAGTGATCTTGGTTTCAGAAATGAAAACACTTGTGCTGAAATATTACATAAAGATTTATTAAACATTAAAATTTTGGTACATATGTTAATCAACAATTTCATAATCTTTCTAATCTAGACATCCTATTATCTATTATTATGATTACCTTTTAAGAAGGTCAAAAAGTTTGAATGTTGAATTTAGTTTTTTATGTTGCAACTTAGAAAATTCATATATTGAAAGAACAGATTAAAGTTATCTGTTTGTATTATTTTTAAATTACTTTTATTAAAAATTTTGTAAGTCAGTTGACTTTTATGATCCTTAAAACAAAATAATTATTTAAAAACATTAAATTTATAAAAATAGAATATTAAAAATAATAACATAGTTACACAATATGAGTTTCAGTGTTGTTTAACACTGGTTACCGTCCTTTGTGGAAAGAAGTTCATTGATTATGTGCACGTGCTGAGCTGTCCGTCGACGTTGTATCAATCGTGGATTTCGAGCCTTCCATTATTCGATAAATGTCCGTATTAAGAATGTCTATTAATCTTTTAGTCCATTTTAACACCTCACAATTGTCCACGCTTACAAAACATAAACCACTTTCAATACTTAAGTGTATTTAGGCACAATACGCATTGTTCTATTTTGTACCGGAAAACGTAATTGTCTGTTATCTCTATTTTCATAACGCGTTATTTTCACTAAAATGTTCTAAAACTTCTTTTAGACAAAAAAGAAACAACGTCTCTCATCTCTAACCACTGAACTGCTAATTTCAGAAAACGACTTGTACATCTAAACGTTTAAACTACATTTTGAAAATATTTGTCCAAACTGAAAGTACGTCTCACTTAATTGAAAGTTCTACCAAGACTGTTTGCTCGCCACGAGACAAATTCTTACTTCCCTTTTTTTTAATTGGAAACCAGCTCTAACCTCCTCCGTAATTTACATCCGCTGTTCTACACAGTCCACACACCCCTTTCTCTCCACACATTTTATTAATTATTAATGACAAAAAAACAACACTTGTACCCAATTATACAATACTAAAATTAAACATCTGTACATATTAATCTATACTAACACTAAACATCGTAGCTCATTATGTTGTTTTGAAAATCCATTTTACTTCCTTAAAAGAATTTGACGAAAGCTACATTTTATTCAAAAGCTTCTCCCACCCTTTGTATTTTTTATCTCGCGCGTTTAACACCTATTACAAACTTTGAATTCTGACTCTAATTTTTCACACTATTAAAACTAATCTTTCACATTATTACAACTGTAAGATACTAGTGCAAGTGAGATCAATATGAAAAGTGCCTTTTCAAATAAAAGGGTATAAAATTTACCTAGTTAGTTAAATTTAATTGGGCGTTTCTACAAAACCAAATAAAATAATGCACTAGCTATTATCAAATTTGGGATTCTAAATGATTTTAAAAGTCAATCATTATTTCAATAAATTTTGCTAAACATTGTAACTAATAATAATTTGAATTTACCCCTAACCACAATCACTGGAACTTAATAAAACACAAGGAGTAGGCCACCTGTTCTCATCAGCTTTGTTAGAGGTACAGTTATCTTTCACCCCACTCCATAGGTCAAAGACATATAACAATAACTTGACAAAGGGCCAACCCAAGCCCTTACTGGTCAACTGATATGTGGAGTGGGAGGGATTTTAGCCTACACTCAGGTTATCATGGTTTTAGGTTTAATTTTATTTTAGTAATAGATATGTAAGGTTAGATTTAGTTTATAAGCAAGACCCTCCGATGATGATAACCATGTTATCGAAATGTACATCAGGGCATTAAGTGGATATAATTAATAAAGAACAATCAATCAGATAATTGTGTTTTATTAAGTTCCAGTGATTGTGGTTAGGGGTAAATTCAAATTATTATTGTGAATTTCACCACAGTGCTCAACAAGATTGTATCTTGTAACTAATTTTAACTCATCAGCACTTTGTCTAAATATGTCTAGACCTTTTTAATACTGAATCTTAATACTTTTAATAATATTTAATAATATTTTAATACTTTTTATATCTTGTCTCATGTCAATTAACTCAGATTTCTATTTTAACTTATATTTCTTTCATTTATTCTTGTTAAAATTTATTTTCTTCAACACTTATTTCTTGAATGTTTACTTATGTTTTCCACAATTAGTAAAATTTGTAATTTAAAAAATTAGAGTGTAATTCATTTGATTCAATAAGCTAACTATGAAACACTAAGTTAACCAAACATTTTGAGTCTGCTTAATGATAACTAAATTTTATTTTTCACAGATTATACTTGTTCCAAGAATTTATTTGGAATAAATTAAAAAGGTCGACTCTATCATCCTCCTTCAAAACATCAAAGAGACCATATCACTTATAACTTCAATTATATTAAAATTAAAAACCTAAAGCACTTAATTGACTAATTAAAAAATATAGTAGATGTGACTAAAATTTATATACTTTTTAATATCATTAATAAAGGTGGAGCATCTAGCTAAAATTTAGGTTTTCAGCCCCTAAGGACTAAATTTTCTAACAAACATGTTTTTGGACTTACAATATAAATTATTCACTGGCCAAATCTATTTAAGTAAATTTTCTATATAAAGGGTGTTTATACAGACCTTCCCTAATGTTTAAACAGGAAAGTTTTTGTAAGACTTGTTAATATATAACTAAATTTGGTCAATTTGACATGTCCTTTTGTCGGGCCCAGTTCATCGCTGCTAGGAGTACAACAATACATACAAAAACATTAATCATATTACCTGAGAAGATAAGAGAATGTATCCACCATCCATAAGAGCTTTTTCAACTGCATCATTAAAGTCTGGATAAGAAACACGAGGACAATCTAATCCAGGAAACAAATCTTTTATAAGACCCAGAAACAGAGGCACATCATCATACACAAACTTTGGTAGATTCATATCTCTGAAAAAAAAAAAATATATATATATATATATATATATAAACAATACAAGTACATCAATATCAAAATGACAGTAGGGTATCGATTATCTGGAAGTCTGTGATCTGGATGACTGGTTAACCGGTTTGATATTGAGAAAATATTGCATAAATTAAAAACTAAGAAATGAGTGTTTTCTTTATGGATGATAAGTAAAGTGGCATTGTGAACATGTTTCTAAATATCACCTGCGTCTATGAAGAGCTGCGTGGATAAAATTTTTCCGTATTCCTCCTTCCACTTTCCATTGTCTCAGTGAGTCACCAGAGCTAAATGACCTTATATCTGTCAAACAACTTACGCCTTATTTTTGTTATGTTAATAATATAGTATTATAGTACATTGTATTGCAAGTAGGGTGTAATTTCTTCTAAGCATAAGCCTTTAGTTTTAAGTGTCAACGAAAACTTTAGATTTTGGAGTAACTGGAAAAGGATGCTAGTGGTTCTAGTGTAATAATGTGAAAAATCAGAGTTTGTAGTAGGTGTGAAATACGCGGGTTTGTAAAGAGCGGATAAGCTGTTCAAATAATATTTTGTATTTAGTAAATTCATTTATAAGAGAAAAAAAGATTTTAAAAACAACAGAATAAATAATCATGTCAAATGTTAATATAATTTGTTTTTAATTAATAGTGTATGTAAATTTTTGTGTTTTACGGGGAGTGTGTAAGATTTGAGTAACAATGACCGGAAGAAACGTTTTCGGAGGCAAGAGATGCCTCATGGCAAGATCAGTCTGAGTCCAGCGTTAGAGGTAGTAAGACGTGTTTTGTGGTTAGAGAAACTTTTTTGAAATGTATTTTAAGTGTTAAAAAACAGTCTTAAGTTGGGAGGTTACTATGATAGACGATCAATAGTGATCAGTAGTTGTCAATGAATAAACTTTTTATCAAAAAAGGCAGGAAAACGAGTTAAGTTGAGTAAAGTTATGCAATCTTGCACGTGGTTTTCGAAACATGGACAATGAAAGATTATATTCATTTGTCAGTAGAAAATGAACTTTTGAGATTACGACCACGACATTTTTCAAGAGTGCAGACATATTTCAACAGTGTACATCTACTACAAATGCGAGAATGGCTACGATGTTACTCAATGGACAACAAACTCAGCAAACGTGAATCACAGGTTCTATTGTTTCATATAAACTCTCTATAAAATGTTATCTGTATTTTCTTTGAATTGTTTCTGTAATAGACATGAATTTCAATTATTTTATAAAGAATCTATGTGAGTCTGAGTATCATGTAAATAAAGAACAAAATTAATTTTTATTTTATATATTTCTTGTATCGATTAAAAGAATAAGTAAAATACTTATCTCTAAATTCTTAAATTCAATCAATGGATTAAATACTTGCAAGTTTGATGTCTTAATAATATAATTTCAAAGTAAAGTTAAAATTTTTAAAGTTAAATATATGGTCGATCTTTTTCAGAATTGATAAGATTTATAAAGTAACAAGACTTTACGAAGCATTTATGTGTAATCAATGTATGTTAATAATTTGTTTTGTTTTGATTTATGTTAAAACTAATTGCCAAAATGTTTAATAAATCTTTATGTTAAAATTTCAGCTACAAGTGTTTTCATTACTTACCAAAATTCACTGTGGAGTACACTTTCAAAAGAACTTACGACCCCTGAGATTATAAATTCAGTAAATTCATTTTTTTTTTATGTTAAATAATGACTAAAGGTCTGGCGCCCAATAATTATAAAAGAACAACAGATAAATTCACTTTTCTTTAAATAAAATAAAAAGTAAGAACTCTTCAAGTTCAAAATAATTTTTTTCTTTCTTTTTCTTGTGTTGATAATTTTACAATTATCACAATTGGCTCCCAACCTTGGGGCGTTTGTAGTCGAAAAAAACAGTGATTTTGGTACAATGAAAACAGTTAACAAGGTAAGGACATTTTTAAAATAGGAAATATTCTCTTGAAATTTTTTTTGAATAAATTTAATAAATTAAATAAGAATAAGATGGAGTCAGAAACAATAAATAATAATAGTGAACAGGTAGGGTTAGAAAGTGAAATTCCTTTAGATAATGTAGCGCAAACATCACAAAATAATGAGCAAATGGATGAACAATTTGCGCAAGATATTTTAAATCAAAAAATAAATGGTAGTAATAATAATAGTAGACATTCAAGAATTAGTGAAAATAGTAGTTTAGATTCAAGTTGCCATGGTTTTAGTAGTGATGGGAGGGAAAATAGTAAAAAACAATGTGAAGGTATTAATCAAAAAATGATAGGAGTGTTAGGAGCAGAAATAGAAAATTCAGATGAGTAATTAAGAGCTGAAGAAGTTAGGGTAATGGAGCAAGATAAAGTAGAGAAGGAGGTGGTAAAAAATGATCAAGGTATGAGCATGGAAAGAATATACGAGATGTTAGTAAAAGGCTTTGACCAAAATAGATTAGAAATGAAACAGGAGAGTTTAGAGTTAAAACAAGAATTTAATACTAAATTTGAACAAAATAATTTAGAATTTAAGCAAGATAATGATAAGAAATTTGAATGTATAAATAATAAGTTTGACCAAAATAGTCTAGAGTTAAAACAAGAAATAAATAATAAGTTTGAAGACTTTAATAATAAATTGGAAGAAAGTAGTTTAGAGTTAAATACTAAATTTGAGCAGAATAATGTTAAATTAGATAATTTGGATAAGAAGTTAGATCAGACCAAATTAGAATTGAAACGAGACTATGTACAATTAGAAAAAGGGTTAAAAGAAGAAATTAAACAAACTAGGTTAGAAATAGAAAATGATTTTGATGAGAAAATTGTTAAAGTTGAATTAGACATGTCAGATAAAATATGTAGTGTAGTTAAGGAAATTGATAAGGTAAAATCTGAAACTGAAGTAAAGCTGTTAAGTAATCAGATAGAAGCTAAAAATAACCTTAAGATTGTTGAAAACAAAATTTGTAAGGAAATTTTAGAGGTTAAGAGTGATGTAAACAATAGAGTAGATAAAATTGAGATACAATTAGGGAAAACAGATGAAAAAATAACTTTGCTATACTTAGAAGTAGGAAAACAAAAGAATTTAGAGAAGCAGGAAATTTTAGAACTAAAAAACAATGTAGATGACCAAATTAATAGCCTAACCTTAAAATTTGAAGAAGAATTTATGCAGAAAATAAGAGAAAATTTTGTAGAACAAGGTAGCATAAGTCAAGGTACTTATACAAGTACGAATATAATTAATGATACCATAATCCCAGAATTTCAAAATGAGAGATTAGAACCACATCCAAAAGTATTTATCGAAGCTATTGAAACATTTAATAAAATAAATGGGGGACAATGGAAGATAAAGTTAGGTTGTTTAAGAAAATATTTTAAGGGCGAAGCAGAACTATGGTTTGAAGCACACAAGAATGAGTGGGGTAGTTTTGGAGAATTTAAGTTAGCATTTTTGGACAGATTTTGGTCGGAAGAGAAGCAAGAACAATTAAAAACTAAATTATTAGTAGGCAGTTATTTCCGAGGGCCAATAGGAGAGGTATTTAAATATGTAATGAGATTATACAATAAAACACAATTTCTAGATCCGCCAATGTCTATGGACACTTTCATAAGACATATTAGTAGGAAAATGCCGGAAAAGTTAGAGCTTATGATGTTAGCTGCAAGACCAAAAAACGTTAATGATTTAGAAAAGTTGATTTTAAGCTGGCAAGAAAGCCAAAAGATGTTAGGACCAGATAGGACGAGACAGGGTGATAATAGGATGAATGGGGACAGACCTATGTACACAAATTTTCAACAAAGTCAAATAGGACAGGAAGGGTTTAGGTTTAGGGGACCACCAAATTTTCAAGAGTCAAGAGGAGAAAATAGATTTAGGGGACCTACAAATTTCAATAGATTCCCACCACCTAATATGCAAAATAATAATAATAGGCCAATGTTAACTAATCAACAACATTTCATAAGAGCAAATGGAAATGGAATGAATCAGGGATTCAGACCAAATTTCCAACAAAAACAACATGACCAGGGAAATAGGGGAAACAATAATAGACCACAGGAAAACCAAAATGGACAACAATAAATAGGGCCCAAGCATTGTTGTCTAAAGAACAAGATAGGCCTAAAATAACAAATCACTTTAGTCTTGTGTATTGTATCGTGAAGACCGATTTTAATTTGCTCTCTCCATTGAAGAAATATTTTATTTTAAAGAAACTTAACCAAAAAATTCCGCATTGAAAGTGTTAAGGACTCTTATTGAAAAGTCTAATAGCAGAATGAGTAGTAGATCTTTCAAACACATTCAATTGTTATTTATTCCCACAAAAGTCATCTTTATGACGAGTATCATATAAATGCATGTCTCTGTTATGAATTAAATTACTTTTTGTTTTACCAAAACAAATAGTTTCTAAAATACTGAGACATAAACCAAGGTTTCTGAAAACATCTTTATCAGAATCAATCTTCCTCAATCTACATACAAGCCTAACAGTGCTTTTTTGCTATAAAGAACTACAATATAATTTTGATTTTAAAACTCATAGTGAGATTATATCCAAATCATAATCATAATAAGAATACCACTTCACTATTTGCATTAATTTTGTGACTGAGTTTTTTATGCAAAACTGAGAGTTTGTTTAATGATTAGATATTTCACTCATGAGAGGTTGTTACTCACTACAACTCACAATGGGTACACATTGTGTCATCTAAGATATCCAGAACTCAGTATAAATAATAAAAAATTGGGTCAGAGTCTGAGATTGAGAAGTTACACTTCGATCAATAAATAATCATAAAAAAAATATTATTCAAAAACTACAAATCAAAAAATCAAGCAATGAAAACACAATGACGCACATCAACGTATCAGCCTACTGCTATCCAGCAACGAAAGTGTCTACTGCTATCATATACTGCGCATGATCACTCAGCGCCATAGGTTGCAGTGCGCAATGTTGGAAGTCACTCTATAGTCGAAACTCCAAGAGGCTCGATGGGTGAATCAGTAGCGTACTCAACTTTCACCCGAGAGTCCCACGTTTCGATCCCCGGCTGGGGCAATTTTTTTTTTTTTTTTAATGTTACCGTCGCGGGACGGTAGAGAGAAGTGAAAACTTTAACTGTCAATTTCAAAAATTAATAACATTTTAAACTTGTAATAAATTAATAATTATATTTTGCATTGATTATTAGTGTGACTTGATCAGAATTGTAGTTTTAATATGTATGGGTATGTGAGAAAGTTTGTGCTATAGCTTTGCATTGATTTTAGTTTAACTATGTATGTGATTTTGAGAAAGTTAGTGCAATATTTTTCGTAGATTTTTAGTTTTAATATGTATGGGTATGTGAGAAAGTTTGTGCAATATTTTTGCATTGATTTTAGTTTGACTATGTATATGAGTTTGAGAAAGTTAGTGCAATATTTTTCGTAGATTTTTAGTTTTAATATATATGGTTATGTGCTATAGTTTTGCATTGGTTACTAGTTTGAGTCTGAAAACGTTATAAAACAAATAAACAAGTGACTAAGAGAGCGCCCGGGTAGACTCGGCGGCAGTCGTGAATGCTCGGGTGATTTCTCAGTTTTAGCGTGATGCGGTTTCTCGACCAACACCCCATCCCAACGAGCGCAAAGAAGTATAACTTCAAAAAATGTAAAGATTAAAGATCACCACATCGCTCAGCTTTGCTAGAAGTACAGAGATATGGGAAACACATCATTGATTGGGTACCTGTATACATATCATGTGCAAAAATTGTTTATTTTCTAGATGACCCTCATAGATGAAGAATCTCTGTTTTCATATTTTATTAAACTGTAGTAGTGAAATATATCTTTGAAATTATATAATTATGAATTTCAACTTCTGTTTACCTTAGTGCTCTCATGAGTACAACATTTTCTGGTAAATCTGGTGATCCACGTTTAAGTTCACCAGCCATCACCAGCACGGATTTCAAGGCTCGGAGACCAAAATCATAATGGTTCTGCTTCGAAAGCTGTTCCTTTGCTAACTTGTACAATACTGTCATCTTTTTAGCTAATACCTGTAAAAATGTATTCAGTGTCCATAACTTGTAATAAGATAAACTAACAAACATTTATTTATAAAATTAAAATAAATTAACATTTGTATTTTGTAAAAATATTAACTTTCTCATATTGGTAACAACAAAACGTGAAAACAAGAGATTACTTAAAACCTTATGAAACACATTTATATTGAATTAAACTCTTTTGTCCCTAATATAGAGATTGCGAGTATCTATCTGGATATACTTGGGAATAATTCTAATATGTGCGATTCTACATTATACAGAGTAATAGAGTCAGAGTCAAATATAAAGGAAATATTGGGCCTTTAAGGTCATGGACAAGTCTATTTTTAGGTGGGGAAGAATCCATATTTATGTTGGAGAGGTGATAGCTCTCTAAGTGTGATGAGTCATTCATCAGTTTTGCATTGCATAATTGTGGTACCAAGTCACTATTAATAATTAGTAATAATATTATCTTCAAGGTGTGTCTTGTGACTTCTTGTTGTATCTTTTATGACAACATGTTTTGGAGCCATAACTCCATTATCTGGTCTTATTCACTCCTAAGAGATCATCGCACATTTAAATAAATTACACATACACACAACACTGACACTAACACATGAAATAATAACATCTTAACGTGATTGGTGAGGTACTGACATTATTATGCAAGGAGGCCTACAGATGGTTATCTCTATTTATCTTTTGCAAACGATTAATAGCTGTATCATATAAATGATGAGAGTGGAACGAAAGTTGGTCATTTAAGATGTCATCTTATGTTCTTTTGAATGCTTTATATATTTCATATTCTTCACTAGCATTCATTTGCCTTCACTTTGTACAAATGTGTAAGGCTTCTACAGTTGAGTGGATGTTGCCCAGGCTATGTTTACATTCGGTGAGTTGTCGTGTACAATTAGATTTGGCAATGTTGGATCTGCTGTTCATCTGCTGGCAATGTATAAATTGGTTCATCACTTTGCTAGTGCAATAAGACTTGCGAGAAATTTTTTTAATGTTTTACATATTTTATTACAATGGATTAAGTAACTAAGTATTTGTTATACAATCGTGTTGAAAATAGTTGCATACAAATAAATAATTTGCTTAGAATAAGGCAATAAAAAATACCATTTATAGAAACTATTTTGTTTTATTCCAACAAAAATATAAAACAATAAAATATATTTTAAAAAACTGCATTTATAAAGGTTTTAAAATGTTTAAAATTGGTGGTAATGTTCAAAACAGTGATAAACACATAGACTGACAAGGTTAGTTTCCTCTTTTGTTCTTTTCTGATAGTATGACAGCATACAAAACCATTTTTCTCGGGTTTTTCTGTTTCTTTCGTCACTAGAAGTAGCCTAATATCCATTACGTCCAGATAAGCAAAGCAGACTGCGTTATCGACTGAGTTTTCATTATCACACTCGAACTGTGTGCATGTTATATCGATACACTCAAATTGGAAGCCTGCTTTTCAATGGCCGATTCCAATTGTCTGGTAGATAGTGCCACAGCCTATAGTGTTACCGCTTGATTATTAATATTTTGATTTTGGTTTTCTTGCTGATCCATGTAGATCCCAAGAAAAGTTCTCTTGGGAAAGAACTGTCAACCCAGCCAGAGCCCTGCATCCCTAAGCAAGGCTACTTACTGCTAGGAGCTCGCCTATCTTATGGAGATTTATTAATTTATTTATTAATTACAGCTAATATTTTATACATTGTTATTTTCTTTAGTTTGGAAATCTAGTTAATTTAATTTCCCTTACTTTAAATTATTATTACAAGTCATGTTTTCGACTCATTTACCCCTTCCCCATATAACTATATCAATTCCCGATTATTTTTCATTATTCAATTTAAATTAACACTTTTTTAGGTATTACACAATGAACTGAACTCTCCAATTTTATACTGTGCAAATAAATGTGATTGATTTAGATAACATCTGTAAAGATAATGTTTCCTGGTTTTCTCCTCTCATTACAGTTTTGAGAGTGTACTTTCATGATCTATCTAATTACTTACCATGATTTTGAAATTTCTTAATTAAATAAAAATTATTTCATCTCAATAACATTGCACTTTTAAAATAACAGAAATGTTATAAATAGGTTTTCACAACAAATATCCGTTCTCTTGCAGTAAAAGTATTACATTCCCTTGCAATTCACAAAATTACTAAAAAACATTATACATAACATTTATTACTTATACTACAATTAATTTTGATATTAAAACAACAATGCAGTACCAACTTAACAATATCGAACAATCATACCACCATTATAAACTGAAACAAATAAAAAATAAAAAGTGCAAAACATGCACACACTTTTCTCACTAAACCAACCTCAAAATGATATAAAACCCACAAAAACTAATTGTCAGTTACTAGTCTGAAACATAATATGTATATATTTAAATAGTGTATAAATTTGCTTCAATTATATACTATAAATGTATCCTCAGCATAAATTGGATTTGATTAAAATTGAGCTTTTAATGACAGTGGACAAGGTGTTTTTTGTTTTTTGTCAATTATTCCTGAACAGTAATAATTTTTTTACTTGAGGTTTTGCACACAAGTTTGGATGATTAATATGAGCTGGTTTTGAGATATTAACTTTTATAATCACACAAATGGCCTATTTTCACTTATAACTCATGAATCAGCATTTTTTAGAGATCACAACCAATAAATTTGGTTTTGGTCCTTAGAGGATATACTTGAGAAAAATTATTTGATCAAAATCGTTAGAAACAATTTTATCTTATTTGTTGTCACAGTCAACCTAAAATTTTGAATTATCAAATAAATAGAAAAAAGTCCCAAAATATCAGTCCACACATTTGGGCTGTAGAGCACTGCACAGATGCCTGGCATAGACAGACATTATTCCAAAAACTACATTTTTAGACTCAGGAATCTTCAAAACAGATATATCCACAAAAAAATTCGACATTGATTTTTTTGACCCATCACATAACTTTTTTCTATACTATGTATATGATAGATAGTAAGTAATAACTAGTAGATTTTGTAAAGTGCAATGACTTATGGGAAACTCGATAATATTGGGTATAAACTATTATTCAGTAAATATTCCAACCTAGTCATTCTTGGTTACCTTTGCTTGGAGAAATCCTTCAGAAAACAGCATAATAAGGCAAATAAGTTCAAGGTCTGGTACAATACAGACAACAGGTCGGAACAATGCTTTCACTGATTCAGGCAGTTCTGTACGTCCAGCATAACCAGGGTTCATTGTGATAAATATTCCTACTTTTAGATCTAAGCTGATTTGATGACCTTCAAACTGAAAAACTTTTTAAATTACAATCAATATAGTAATTAAATTTATTCATTATATACTAAAAAATTCTCTAGGTATTATTTAGTTCAATTCAGTTTTTAATTTGAAGAGGAATTGTAAGTAAAAATCAAGGTATATATTCCTGTTTAAAGACTTTTAAAAACCAACTGTAATAATACAATATAAGAAATCAGACTGTACAAAAAATAATCTTAAGTTGATGTATTTTCTCATGGAGAGGAGAAGTACATTTTACATTCCTAACTCATGTAGTAATAATAAGCTGGTTCAAAGACGGATCTAAAATAAAAGATGAAACAAGGGCTAAAATCCAAGGTGGCAGAATGGAAACATATCTTGCTGATGGAAATTTACCCAACGGTGTTTCAGTTACAAATTACAGCTTTAATGGAATGTGTCCGAGAAACCTAGAGCTTTGGATACAAGTATAAAGAGACGTTGGTGGATCTAACAAATTGAGGTTGATCGGGGATTTTTTCAAAATCACATCATGGCAAGGAGGGCTCAGCATTGTTACACTTGATCAGTAGTAAAGATCTTAGGACATGATCTAGTCTGTAGCATATCCAAGAGGCTGGTAAAGCAAGTCATCAGTACTTTGAAGAGCACAAGAGGAGATGGAAGTTTCTATCAAGAGTGAGAATGAGCAAGCTCTCACTTCACACTCCGTCTAAGTAAATTCCATTAGCCTTCCCGTGTTGGGCAAAGTCAATATGAAGAAGATGGTATGGTTCCATTATAGGGCATTGCCACCAAAGAGAAAACATATGCACAGGATGGGAATATTTATGGGGGAGTCTCTGTAGAGGAAATATGGCCTGGGAAAATATATTGCAACGTATAGGTTAGGAAAGAACTAAGACCCTTGGATTGATGACAAAGGAACAATAACCTTGTCAGGAAGAATCTGAAGTTCATGGAGATTACAGATTTTTCTGAGGATGTTTGAAGGCTTGAAACAATCTATTTCTATTTGTCCTTAGAGTTGATGTGCAAAAGGGATAAATCAGCTAATTGAAAAAAAAGAAGAAGAATTCATTTAGAGAGGTTATTTTCACTTTCTCTTTCTTATGCTAATTGAATTGTCTTTGTGTCTATTTAAACAATAACCAAGTTATTATATCAACTTCAACTAATACTTACAACAAAACGTTTCACTTTCAACAAGAGAGCTGAACGTATGGTCTGTAACTGAGTTGATATCACAGACAACACAGAGATGTCTATTCTGTTAAATTCATCAAAACAACCCCAAGCACCACACTGACAAAGACCATTCAATATTTTGCCAAATGCCAAATAGTCCATACCTTCTCCACAGTTTGTTACCATACACAGGAGACCCATTGCTTTTGCTAAATCCTTAGTAGTTTCGGTCTTCCCTGTACCCGCAGGTCCTGTGTTAATCAAAATTATTAAAATTTAAATTAGACAAATGAAAATAGATAAACTTTTCGTTCGTATAAAGAGAATCAAAGTGAATTTTACTAAACGTTTTCAGAAGTGAGTTTTTTATCAGTAGACATAATAACTAATTATAAATTATAAGATTATTGATTGGTATGACCTATACACTTCGGCAGAGAATTTTGGAAAAATCAGTATTATTCAGTATTGTCCACATATTCTGTCGATAATGCACAAATAAAAAAATGGAAGAAAAAAAAATAATAAAAAAAGACAGGTAGACGGGTATAACTCAATCAGGATCTCAGTAATCTTGGAAATATCAAATTTCACTTGAATAAAATGAATTAGAAAAAACTTAAATGTAATAAAAAGTTTTTAAGAGAGAATAAATAAATTATCTAATTGAGATTAATCTGTGGTGTTCAGATTAGAAGAGCAACATGTTTTGATGATCTATTTATTATGGATGAAACTACCACAAAAAGACTAACTGGTAATATTTTTTTTATAAATTGATTAATGCATGTTTAAAAAATATTATGTTTCATTTTCCTGTGAAAATGAACATAAAACAAATAATTTAGTTTCAAATTTTAATTAAGGTCTAATACAAAATGGAAATACCAAGTTTCTTTTATAAAATAGCAACAACAAAAATTTAATTTTAAAAAATCTGAATAGTTTAAATTACTATTCAGCCAAGGTAGAAATTAGTAAAAATAGCATGACGTTCGATCCAATAATTTGGCCAGTAAAAATGACATTTCTGAACACATCTTCCAACTCTTTTATGAATTGGTTTTAGATAGTTACTATCCAGTTTTTGGTTTTAAATTTTAAATGTGCTTTTTATATTAATATTTTAAATGTGCTTCTCAAAGCATACTTTGACTCTTTTATTACGACTTTCTTTCAATTGTTTTAAAGTTATGCCTTCCATTGTTTTAAAGTTAAAAGTAATCAAAGGAAGAGGATTTACTTAAGACCTTAAAATCAAAAAAAAAATTATATTTTTCACAATGGAATTGTAACAATGAAGGAAATGTAAGATATGAAATTTTTTCATAAAATAAATATTTTAGAAGTCAGCGAAAACACATCAATTTGTCCATAAGACTAAAGTAAAAGATAATTGTTCAAATTAAAGGTATATAAGTTGTTCCCCTAAGTTTTTTATACAAGTTGGTATTTGTTTTAATATATAATAAAAATGATAAATTTTTATTAAATTAAAACGGTGAGGGAATTAACGATTTCTCATTAAAGAATAATGTTAAAGGGTTGTAGATCCAGATATAGGGTTAAAATGTATCATAAAACAAAATAAAATGTAAAAACTCTGAACATATTTTAAACACACAAATAATGTAGGGTTAGTAAACAATAGTGCGGGATGTGAAACAAAGCAAAATGTGCTAAGTAAAAGCCACAAGGTAGCTAGTGCAGTTTTCTATTAAGCTTATAACAATGGAAATTTGTTATATCTTTTTTTTATCTTATTTATTTTACTTTAAACAAAAGCCACACGTTGTGCGACAAATATAACATAACAGAACGTTTGTTATATAATATTTTTTTTTTTTTTTATTTTGATTATTTAATTTTAATTTAATTTATTTTAATTCTCTTGAAAACTTTTGAAAAACTATTATGATGGTTTAAGTAAATTATTTCAACAAAACAAGTTTTTATCCTTTAACTAACTTCAGGATTTATTAGCAAAAAAATTATTTATAACAACCAATATCAATTCAATTTATCTATTCATTGAAATATCTTAAGGCTACTTCATTCTCTCACACTTGCATTCTTTAAAACTAATTTACTCTAATACACAATATTTTGATTACAAATTTAAAATCTAAATTGATTATTCAATTTACATAAAAATCATAACTCTACAAAATGTTCAACAAATCTTGTCCAAAATGTTCTTATTAAATTTATCTCAATTTTATTACAAAAAACAAAACAATTATCTTAATTAACTTATTTTTCCAAATTTACTTTTATTTTTGCCGGCTAGCTCAATTACTTTACTTTTAAATTAATTATACAAAAAAAACTTGACTCTTATCTCGGGCATGGGAACTTTTAATGACTCAATTAAAGTGAAATACTAACTCTAATGATTATTTATTCTGAAATTTTGTACTTATCAGCAATTCTCCTCGTCCGCTATAATTTTGGCACTTTTACACAACACAAATCACTAACGATACACAACAACACAATGTATCCTTAGCCTGGGAGGTCGGATGCTGCTAACACTGGTTCATTGACTGGTGGTGAATCTCTGGTGATACTCGGCTAACTCTGTGTGGTCTCCTAACTCGTTCTCGACTACTATGGACTTTGACGCGATGATCTCTCCTCTTCTTTTATGAATTTTATAACCCTTGACTCTATTTAATTTATGATTCTAACAAACTTCAAGATAAATTACTAAATTCTGTTGCGGCTCTGCCTTTTAATTAACCAATGACTTAGAATTAAACCCTCAGGTTAATTCTTAACACTTAACACCTCCTACTCTGATTCCTAGCTGTAAGCCAAGACCTACACGCTCTTAACCCCAGTTCTAGACTGACTCTCCTTACTGTTCGATTTCACCTCTCCCGAAATTCAAGTGTAGCGTCCTCTTCGCTTATTGGTTAAATCTCATTTTTTTAAAACTCAGGCCTCTCCTGATTGGACCTCTAACTTTCTAAAAATCGTTGGTTTTTTCTTACACGCGCTGGCTTCACCCTCGGAGATACCGTTAGGAATTCGCTTTCTCATTTTTTCTTGGTTCCCATTTTTTACAACACGCAGCTGCGTTGAATAGCAAAACTCCGTTATGTTTTCTACTAAATTTTTATTTGTGTCGGCGAACTTTCTTCTCTTAAGTAAAACAGAATGTCTTCTTTCCCTTGTCCTTGTCACGTTTGTCAAATTGTACAGTTATTTTCCAAACTTAACCTTGCAGCTGCTCTTTTGGTAATGTTGCTTGTCCACATGTGTTTTGTTTCAATTTACACATTTACACAATTATTTATTAATGTTAACTTTTGATTGATTATTATTATTTTAGTATTTGATATTAGGCCTAATTAATTATTTATCCATTGTGATCGTTTGAGATCGTTATACTAAGCTGAACAGAAAAAAGTGAACAGAAATCTAAACAATCGAAAGATAAACAATCTAAACAATCGAAAAATAAATTTGTAGAACAATACATTTTGAGAAAAGTTGATTTTCTCAAGAACATCTATAGATCACATCTTTCAGTTTCCATCTGAGGTTTACAAATTGTTCTGTGTGTCATAGATCGCAAGATATTTCAACTTGACCATAGTAGAAACCTAACGTAACGAAATTCACTTGGCATTCGGTGCAGTTTACTAAATAAGATAATCAATTTTTTAATCGATATTTTGTAACCGATCTTTACAGTATATTGTAGAGGAGATTTCATTCTACAATTTGGTATTACTTGATATAGGGTACGGTTACTCTCTGTTTCTTGTTTTCAAGTCGGAACATAGGCATTTTTAGGCAAGTGTGTGATATAAATTGACACAGAAAGGCGTGGCGCTGTTTTGGGATTACATATTTCTGTTATTTTGAAGGTTTGTGTATACAAATTGTATATAAATTGTGTATACAAGTTACAATATATGTGTTTTTATAAAGTTTATTTTTTTAGTGAAGTTCTAGTTTTGAATGGTTTATATTTGGGATAACCTAGAGGTATGTTGTAACATAGGCCTAAAAGCAAATTTTCTTATATGTAGTGTTTTATTTAATTATACAAGTGTATATGTGTGTTATTCTTTGTAACGTTTATTGTTTTAGTGAAATATAGTGATTTTGTCTTTGGCCTATCTTTAGATTGTTACTAGTGAGGCTAAATTGTGGAGGTTACAAACTTAACCTCACTTTGTCAATTACTACTTTTTAGATGAAACCATTATTTCTATTTTGAAAATTTTAGAATTTGATTTTTGTTTACCAATTCTTATTCACATTTATACTAGAAAACGTTTGTATACTTTTAAATAAATGTAAAACAAAATTTTCTATGGTCAATTGGACTTTGAAGGTAAAATTTAGCCTTCGATTTTGTGTTTTTTTTTTTCTTGTTCTTTGCCACACTGACTCCAAAATTATTTTTCAAACTTTTTTTCATTACACTACTAAATTCTATAAACCTTTCTGAATATAATAATATATAGAAGTTGGTTTTCCATAAATATTACAATTATTGGTTAACTTTTGAAAATAAATTCAAGAAATTCACTTTTTGCGTAAAGCAATTTCTGTATTTTTGAAAATGTAACAATTTTTTTTTCACCTAAATATATTCACAAACCTATATTACAAAGCTCTAGTAATAGTTGAAAAAATTCCAAATTTTTTTTTTGTATGGTGTACATTACCATTCATGTGAAATTCTTCCCTCCGTTACTTTCAGATTTTTTGGTATTTGACATAAAAACTCTAAATGTTTCACATCTAACATTTTTTTCACTATACAAACTAAATTCTAAGCACCTTTCTGAATATAATTATATATAGAAGTTGTGTATAAAATATATATACTGTATTACTATTTTGTATAAATTATTGAAAAAAAAAGATCAAATTCCCTTTTTTCGTAAAATAATTTTTTAAATTTTGAAAATGTAACAAATTTTTTTTTCCCGCTAAATATATTCACAAATATTACACAAAACTTTTGTATATCTTGGAAAAAGGTGGTAAGCTATTGATTTTGGATGAATCAGGTTTTTCTGAAAAATGTTAACTTCATTTTTTGACATCTAACATACTTACTCCAAAACCGTTTAAACAAAAAACATTTATATTACATATATGAATTCTATGCATCTTTCTGAGAAAAATGATGTCTTATAAGTTTGGTTTTGTATAAAAATAATTTTTTTTTTATCAATTTTTAAACAAACGAAGAAAATTAACATGCGTCCCCTGTAGAGTTCAAAGAAAAATATTTTATTTGAAGATTATGATTAAAAACTTTAATCATAAAAAACATTCATTAGTTGATTTGTTAGATTAGATGATTTAAAAAATAAGCATTTAGTAAAAGAGATTTTGTAATCTAAAAATATTGTATTTTGAATTACGAGAGATTTATTTTGAAATTAGGTTGCAACCATAAGATTAATCATAAATAAAATATTAATGAATTATAATTTTAGGTTATTATAAAAGATGTAATGATTTATGTATCTTTGTCTTTTCAGGAAATATTCTAATGTTGTAGTATGTAATCTATAATAAATGTTTATTAATAATTAAATGTACATTTCAGAAAATTGGATTCTGTATTTAATTTGAAAATCTCCAAAGTACACTGTATTAAAGAACTTGCGACCTCAAAGAAATTATTTATGCTCTCTTCAAGAGTATTTCTTTGTCATAATTTTTATTCTATTTTTTGTAATAAATATTACAAAATGGCGCCCAACTTCATTTAAAATAATAACTACAAAATAATAAATTTTATTATTACACCGTGCATCAGACTTGAAGCATAAAAAAAAAATGGCATACATCTCAGCAGACCCAACAATGTAGAAAATATACTAAAATTTATAGATAAGGTAATTAAATAAATACCATTAGATACTAAATAAAAAATAGAACACAAATATAAAAACTTAAGTAATAATAATTAAAACGATAAATACTTACCTAAAAATGGAGGAGAAAAAATGGGGGAAAAAAAGGAGAAAAAATGAAGAAATAAAATAAGTACTAAAAGACGGGAAAAAGAGAATTGTTGGTACTAAAAAAAAGGTATGATGAGGGAGAAATCTCCTATATACATACGGGATGCACATGCTCTTGAGGAGATCCTTGAAAACATCTATAGGTCAAAAATAAGGTGTACGCTGCTTGAATAAGTATAATACTATGCGCTCAATTTTAAGACCTGCTTAGAGTTAGAAAGTTTCTACAAGGTAAATTGATAACGATCATGAAGTTTGAACGAATTTGAGAAATTCTTAAAGACAATTAAAAATCATAGCTAATTTTAAATCTTACAAAAGTGCAATATAAGAAGTTTTGAAATACAAATAAAATCTATATAAAAACTAAACAAAATCTATAGTCATCCTTTCAGTAAAAAATAGTAAAAATGAATAGTTGTACACCTGTAAAAATACGATTTGAGCGGAAAAACGAAATGTGAACTAAACACTAAGAAGCACGTGTTACGTGGAAAAACGCAAGAGAACACCAAAGCAAAATAAAACTACCTATGGAGAAAACCGGAGCTGACCACACCTGTAACTAGCACAAATCTCCAAGAAGGACCCGCCTGAATTTCGCTTCAACTATAGGTTTGAAAAACTTCACTATTATTTATAATTGAACACCCTACTGTTTTCTATAATTTTTCTGACAAGAACAGCAAGGAGATGTGTAATTTAAATGGCAAATGATATGTTTTACCTGCAGGAGCTCCACCTAGTTGCATTGAAAGTGCTTGAGTGATTGTTAGATAAATTCTGTCTGTAAGAGGAGTAATTACAAGTCTTCCATTCAATCCCATATACTCATAGCCATAATCAAATTGACCTGTAACAAACAATATAGTTTATAATTAAACCGTATGAACAACAAAAGAATGTATTTAAGACAACATAGGATATGAATATGGTACCTACTATAAACTATGACTAGCCTGCACTATAAGAATGTATATTAGACAAAAGAAATTATTTAAAATATTGTAAAAAAGCATTTTAAAATGTCTAAAAAATATTTGTAAATGGGATGATTATTATCAGAAATTAATGTTCAACCCGACTTAAATTTATAAATGATTTAAAAAAGGTTAAAAAAAAAAAAAACTATATCCTCATATATATTTTACATGGAATATAAAAATTAAAATTTGAATAAAAAATATAAAATGTGTAGTAGATAAAATAGTGAAATACAGCTCAAAATTTCTAAATAAACTTAATAAGTTGAGAGAAGACTAAACAGACAATTTAAACAAATATTGTTTAAAACAAATCCAAAGGAATGTTACGAAAAATACTGCAATTTAGGATTTCACTCAAATAAATGAATAAATGAAATCTATGGTATTGTATCTATGGTGGATAGTTATACAATAATGAATAAAACAAAAAAGTTTTACACTATTAAAAATGTGTAAAACACCCATTAACACCCATTATCAAGTTATAAACCTAGAACAGCAAAAAGCTGAAAAACGCCAACATAGTCTGGTAGCACAAGTTTAATACTTGATAACAAGAGTTGATTTATACTCTCAAAACATTGTGTATTACACACAAATGTTTTATATACAGAAATGATGGGAAATGTCCAATTAAACCATTTTAAAATATGAATAATCCATCATTATGAAATAACTTTAAAACTAGAAAAATGTCTATTGGTCTTAAATTACAACACAATATTCCTTAACTTGGTTTTATATTCTAAAATGTTTCTAGGTAGAGGAATAAGAATTGTATTAATGTTAATAAACTGTAGTTGGTATCGAGATTCAAAGATGATGTTATAATAAATAATTACTGGAGAGGCCTAACATCAATCTTCATGTCCTCATAAAAATTCGCACACTTCATAATAAATATAAGACTAAAATTAAACAAATGAGCAATGATTTAAATAATGCTACAAATCTAAAATACCATACTATTTAAAAGTTAATGGTCTTTATAAAGAACAGGCATATGATTCAAAAGAACTCAAATAATGGGGAAAATTGAAAAATAATTTGTAAAATGGATATGATAAAAATCTATGAGAATCATGGAAACAACATTAGAACTATTTTAGGTAATACAGACAGATTTAAAATTAGTAGAGAGATGAAACAAATAATTATCCTATCCTAGCTACTTTTTAATGTGATCATGGAGTGAATATGCAGGAGAGTTAAGGAAAAGTTTCAAAGTAAACGGGATGTTATGATATTCATGGATAACTATAACAATTGAATATTTGGAACAACAAGATGAAAAAAATAAATCTGTTATTATTTGTAGATTAAAAATTAGCAGAGAAAAAAATTAAATAAAGAAGAGTGAGTATTGGAAGAGATATAATATAGTTTTGAAATCAGAAGATGAAAATTTAGGAAAAGTAGAGATAGGGAAATGACACATGAGATAAATCACAGACTAAAAAAAGAGAGGTCAATTTTATCAAAAAGTTAAACTTTTATTTTGTTTTTGACAATATAATTTCAAAAATGAACAACTATTGATTTACAAACTATTTTTTATTCTAATTATAACACATGCATCAGAAACTTAGGTAGGAAGACAATTATTAAACAAGATTGAGATAGATTTCAGGCTGAAATGTGATTCCTTAGAACAATAAAACAATAAACAAGATTGTATAAAGTAAGAAATCTAGATATTTGAGATAGTCTGTACTAAAAGAGTTTAAGAAGAAAATGGTGTGGATATTATTTTGAAACTAATAAAAGTGGGAAAACTTCTAAAGGAAATAGAAGAGTTGAGGATGAAAAGGAAAAACCGAGAGTAGACCAGGAACAAATAATACAGAAGTAAATAGAAGAGTTTTGACTTGTATGGATAAAATATAAGAAGATAAATTGTGTCAAGATAGTAATTATACATCTTATTAGCAGAATGAGACAAGAATATATTATGTATGTACATACCTGAACACTGTTGGATAATTAAATTGTCAACACTTTTCAGCCAATAAAACCGTAGCTGGCTCTCCCATTCAAACTCTTGTGCATCCATAATACTACAATAAAAACAAAATAGATTAATGATTAAGTACGAAACAATTCTTAAATAATTTATTAATTAAGTCATTTACTTACTTAATTATTGAGTCAATTAAAAAAATAATACAACTTCTATATTCTCAACACACGATTTATAATTTCTTTTAGAAATATAATTTTCCCTCTTAAGGTACATTCAGAAAAAGAAAAAAAACCATCAATCAATGAAATTGATTCTGAACTATATACGTACAATGTAAATGTTTAATTATATACCACTTACTGATCTCAATTGTTATACTCTAATTTTGGTTACAAGGGTTATGACTCCAATTAATTACTATTTCATTACCAATCGTATTTGCAAAGTTTGTAAATGTTTTTAATTTTACAATTACTATTCTTATTTTTATTCATTCAACATATATACTTTGGTTCATACTTTGGTTTATAATGAAAATATATTGCATCCTATACCAAGTGATGTCTTTTTTCACTGACTCTAACATACAATCTTCTGATTGTACTTGTACTTGTCCAAACAATTCTACACAAAATACTTCAACTCTCTCAAAAAGTTATCGAGTCTAGTGCCTGTCTTGTCAAGTGCTTGTTGCAGGCTACAGGTGATGTCGAGTGCTGGTTCGCAACTGCCGATTGTTTCTGATTCTCCCCTCAAGAGATGTTTTGTGCCTTCTCCCGCTTACGATATCTTTTATTGGATTAGAATATCCTCCAATCAGAACAAACTATGTCATTATTTGGTAACACATTGACTGTGGCCACCAACAGCATGAGTCACTGCGGAGCAGCTTGGTCACCGGCTTGGTAGTAGTTATTTAGTTATGTAGTTATTTGTGTCGGTAGTGTTGTTGGTTTCAGGTTTTGTTCCAGGAGCAGTAATGGTTGTCCATGATCAAGAGCTTAACTCTGTTTCTTCTTTATTTGAATACATGTTTAGTGTTTTATATATTGTTTTTCGCGTTTATATATATATATATATATATATATATATATATATATATTATCTATAATGAATTTTCATATGCCTGGGCCTCCACACAAGTGATGATGACATTTCACTTGCATCCCAAATCGAGATCCAGTCTATGGTTGATGATGATTCTGAGGATTCTTATGATAATGAATCATACCTTAGTGAGGATGACCCTGATGTTGGTACTGTTGCCCCTGAATGGACTATTACAACTTCCGGTATGATGTTTATTACATTCGTCATGCAAGACAAATTGTTAGTTCCAGCTCATAAGGGAAACCTTATGATTTTTTCAGGCTTTTGCTAGACGTTGTTGTTCTTGAAAATATTGTAAAATTTACGAACAAGTACACATTTGAAATTTTTTCCAAACCAAATCACACCCCTAAGTCCCAAATCAGTAAGTGGAAGGAAGTTACTGTTCAAGAGCTTTGGTATTTTTTGTCTCTTCTTTTACACACTGGCACTATTCGCCTAAATCGCTTCTAAGATTATTGGAAAATGGATAGTTTGTTAATTTTTCAATCTTTCAGAAATGTTATGTCTAGAGATAGATTCCTAAATATTTTACATTGCTTGTACTTTCGCAATCCTCATCATCCCGAAACATGTAGCAAGGGCGGGTAGCATAACTTCTTCTTTTGATATACGTGTATATAATCTAACTTAACTTTAATTTATTAAAAAATGTGGAACGTTACAGAAGCTTGTAAGATCTAACATTTGATTTTGTAGATATCGCACAGCAGATCTTATAGTGTAATGTTTATTACAAAAATTAAATAAAAATAATGACAAAGAAATACTCTTGAAGAGAGCATTAAAAAATTTCTTTGGGGTCGCAAGTTCTTTAATACTCTAGAGAATTTCAAATAAAATACAGAATCCAATTTTCTGAAATGTACATTTAATTATTAATAAAAATTTATAATAGATTTCATACAAAATTAGAATATTTCCTGAAAAGACAAAAATACATAAATCATCAAATATTTTATAATAACCTAAAATTATAATTCATTAATATTTTATTCATGATTACTCTTATGGTTGCAACCAAATTTCAAAATAAAATCTCTCAAAATTCAAAATGCAATATTTTTATATTACAAAATCTCATTTACTAAATACTTATTTTTTATTTTTAAAACATCTAATCTAATAAATCAACTCATCAATATTTTTTATTATTAAAGTTTATGATCATTATTTTCAAATAAAAATATTTTTCTCTTGTTAGAAGCCACATGATTTCTCTGCAAACATCCTATCCAAATTTTGTTAAAATGGACTGTAAGTGGTAGTTATTTTTATGTTTAGGTTTTTATAAAACATAATTTGAGCATGTAGCTAATCATTGAAGCTCCATTGTACAAAATACTTAAAATTTTCATTCGATTCAAACTATTTCTTTGTTCAAACCACATGTCATCTTTTGAATTCACATCACATCTATTAAAAGTATTTTATTAAAAACACCCCTCTTTCTAAAATGTAACTTATTCAATTTTTATGTCCCATTTCCGAGAAAATCACTTGTTGTCTGATTTCTCCTCTATTAAAAAATAACTTATTGTCTGTAAAACATCCTATCTCCTAAAACACAACGTCTTGTCTAACTTCTTCAGCTTTTTTTTTTGTCCCCACCTTTACACACAACACACTGTTGTCACATTTCTTAAAGTTTTATGCCCATCTACACTGTTGTCATATTTCTCTTATATCTAATATTATATACTTTTTTCAGCTAAAAACTTTTCAACTTGCGACACAAACTGTTTTAAAAACCATTCTTCAAATAAGTCACTGCACATCCAGGCACTTTTTTGCGCTCTATAAAACACTGGCAAGGCGTTTGGCACAATATCCTTCAGAGCTCGAGGTTTCATTAACTTGCCGATGCACATTGGTGGCAACCTATGAGTGCCAGAGGCATTTGAAGCTAAGAGAAGTGTTATTCGTTCCTTTTTCATTCTGTGACCGGGGGCAGACGTTTCAGTTGCTAAGGCTAGAGATTTCTTAGGCAACATCTTAAAATTAACGCCCGTTTCATCGGCATTGTAAACTTGGTCCTTACTGTAGCCTTGAGTGTAGTCTGCAAACATTGTTTTGAAAACATCTACCGCGTCTGAATCAGCAGATAACTTTTCACCGCACAAGTTCAGTTGACGGATCCCATACCTCTTTTTAAAGCGATCTAACCAACCTGAGCTGGCACAAAAACTTTTCCCTTCGTCACCTAATAACTCTGCTAACATTTTAGCCTTTTCTTGTAGTTAGTGGCATGCCTTTTTCCCTTTATTGCGTGAACCACATGAATAAGGCCTCGTTAACTTTCTCAAAATCTGACGTCTTCAAAGTTTTTCTGTTACCATTTTTTAAGACTTGCTCTAAAAACTTAGGTTTAGATTTTACCCAGTCCGAGACAGTAGACACGCCAACTCTGTAATTAGCCGCAACAGTCTTTATCAAACAACCTTCTTCAACTTGTTTGATAGCAGCTAATTTATCCGCAAAAGAAATAACCACACGCTTTTGCTTCAATGCCATCGCACACACACATACCTTTACGGTACACTACTATACATAAAAACACCCGAAAACATACACACTTGCTAATCACAAACGGTACACTACTGCAACACGTTAACAGCTCTACTGTGACAGTGACTGAGGACGGGGAATGGTTAGGTTAGGTTAGGATAGGTTGTATAAATTTATCTATCAATCAATAAATCACTCCTTCAATCATGCTTCGGATAGATATTGTCCTGTTTCCTTACCTATCCTCCACTCCAGAATGCCTAGTCTGGTGTGCATAACCCCATTTTGTGTAGATGGGTATGGAAAATCCAGTGACTCATCAGGACAATCACTCTCCACAGATCAGTTAAAAATTTTGAGTTGCCCCATACAGCAACCCCCCCCCCCACTCACCCGGAGGAAGGGAGTGATGTCGAAAGTTTGTAAAAGTACTTACTAATTATAGAAAGACATTCCCAAAGTTTCATCTTTCTACTTTCCATTATTTAAAAGTTATGGTAGGGGTCCCATATCGAGGGAACACCTGGTATAATATATACGTGAGAAAGTAAAATAATTCCACAATTAACTAAACAAACAAATCTTAGTACATTCAATATTAACAATCTGAATCACTGATCAATACTTATGTTATTTTGTATGAAAGTATCAACTTACCTATCTCTTACAAAATTGTCTATAATATCTCTAGCATGAACATCTACTATCAGTACAGTGTTAAACTTTTTCCTGTCATTTTTCTCCAATTTACTTCGTACACGGACAACTAATTCATCCAACTGGGAATTCATCACTTCTAAATATTCTTTCATTGCTTGGTTTCGACCCTGTATATAATAAAAGTAATATAAATGTATAAATGTAGATATATGAATGTATTATAGCCACAAGTACTTCCAACATTTAATAAGTAAAACTAAAAGGCAGATAAATGATATTTATTAGTCTATAATGGTTCCCATATGAGCAATGTCTAAGTTAACCAGACTGTTATACCTACAAATGTATAATCATACATTTCAAATCAAATCTATTAATTTGTGAGAAATTGATCACTAACTAAATATTATATATTCCTATACATGCAAATATTATGGGTGTGAAATGATTCGACCTATGAATTGGTAGTAGAAAAAAAAATAAAACAAAGAGTGGAAGGGCATTGCACAACCCTTCTTACACAACCATCCTCAAAAGTAAATAAAAACTCACTAAAACTAATTTAAAATATAATTCAATTTTGATGAGTTCTGCTAACAGTCCAGTTCTTGTTTCTTAATAGTTTTTTCTTTCTTTTTTGTCACGATCGTTTCGTCTATTTCATTCATGTAATGTTTTGTAATGTTCTCATTTAAAATTTGACACGCATTAATAAAAATGCAAAAGAGAAAAAAAATAGGTTCGATAATGCCTGAATGAAATAGGCAAAACGATTGTCACCAAAAAGAAAGAAAAAAACTATTAAGAAACAAGAACTAGACTGTAAGCAGAACTCATACAAAAGGTAACTACATTTATAATTCCTAGACCATAAGGCAAAAACAAAACATTATAAAACTAATTGTTACCAAAAATGACAGTTTAGTTGAGTTCTGTTGTTTTTAATCATAAATGAAACATTGGACGCTGTGTTTGAAAAAAATATGTAGGGTCTAAAATTGTTTTTGTCATAAACACATCCTTAGTGTAAATCTTATTATACTAAAATCAAGCTTTAATGATACGGGCGTAGGTTCATTTTTGTTTTTACCAATTATTCGTGAACCGTAGTTGCAATAATTTTAATCTTTCCTACTGTTCTAAAAAAAAAAAATAACAATAATAATATTTTGATTGAATTTGAATTTGATCTTAATGTCAGGCCCCAGTATGTAAGAAAGTAAAGACACTTTATTAAATAATAATAAAACCTTGGGATCATGAATTCTGACAGGAAAATGTACTTACACTATAAAAGAAACCACGGGTTATCTGAAATACATACATTTAATAGTTAAAACTTAATGTCAATCTTCTGAAAAGAAAATTTCAGACATTTATGTATGACATTTGCATTTATACATATAACATTATTCAATATATCATTCTATAATCTAACAAATGTTTAAAAGTTCTTTTCTGTCTCTTTACTTATTTTTATTAATTATTGTAAAATTGGCAAAAGTGTTTTTATTTACACATAAAGTTCATAGTCGATTTACACCGATCGTGGTTGATAGTCAAAAGTTGAATAATTTATGATAACACAAATTTCTCAAATATAAATGTTTATGACTTCTTTAAATTGGAGCGTTTTACATAATAAGTTTTTATGGTTTGATCAGTTTATGATATAAAAAAAAATGTATATTGTATATGAGTTTTATTATCAATAAACGCTAGCACTGGTTAAGTGCTTAATAAACAGCTCTTTGATTAAGGCATCACTCTCTCGAAGGGAAGCGAAGTCTGAGGGATCAACCTAATGAGAAGTTCTGCATTGACAGAGAAAAGTCAAATATGACTTCTCTCCTTAATGGTAGTACTTCTCTCTAGCTTGTGCCGTCTTCAAAATTTCAACTAATCCTCTCTATACCTAAAGGATCCCCATTAGTTACCTTTTTAGCCAATTACAAATATTAGAGGCACTCCTTCTACCGATGACCCAACTTGTCGGTGCACTAACACTGCACTAAGGTACTAACCCGACCCAAATACACAAAAAAATATGAAATGTTACATAGTTGCGTTTCTAGGGTTGCGATTTTGACACATGTTTATTAGGTCATTAATGTTCATATTTCATTACAATTGGAAAAAATGATGGAAGTACTGAGAACCAGGTGGAAGGTCCTGGAAATATCAAGCGGTCAGGAGCTGTCTCCCTTGGTTAATTGAACAGAAAATTAATGTCTCTAAATTGGTTTTGCTTTGCTCTGGGATATGAGACCACTCTTTCCTTACCCTAACTTTCCCATCTATCATAGAGTTCAGAGAACAAAATTCCTATTGAGACTAAAGTACAACCAGACCTCCTCCCTTTCTTCCATACATAATATGTAACTGTATATAACATTGTTATTAGTTCTTTATTTTTTTTAAATTGAATCAGTATACCATGATCAAATAATCAAATAAATAAATACACAATTGACTACAATTATAAACTATGCTATGCTATAATGTAGTTTGTGCATTATGGTCAACTACATAAATTTCATAACTAGGACCTGTTTTATTTTAGCAAAGACGTTTTCAACTTCAGCAGTCCACCAAACTTGATTTGCAGCAAGACATACCATCCCTTGATAATCCAGCATCCAGTCTGTCCTGTAATTTATCAATAAACTAGCTTAATAAAGTTTTCAAATATATTTATGGAAAAGAAAAATCATACTAGTAGATACAAGAGCTGTTTGGAAAGTAACCTTTGTTATCATAATAACGTGTGGAGGTAACAACAGAGCTCCTGCGGTGAAGTGTTCAGTATGCTCAGTAGCACCCAGCTGCATAATGGGGAAGTTGTGCTGCAGTTCATTTTCTTATTATAATAGCTTTTCATAATGAGCGCTGCAATAGATTATTTCATAAAATGAAAAGTGTGTGGTGTGATATGATTTCTCATTGGTCACATTTGTCAGCAGCAGGATATACATCCATTGTACTCGTATATGCAGGGCCGGATTTAGCATTTTGTTGCCCCTAGGCCCAAATAATTTTTTCCGCCCCCTAGTCAGGTTAAAGTGACTACCCCAAAAACGCGCATGCGCCCCTAATCACTCCGAGCAGTAGCGCCGAGCCAGCATAGTGGCAGTGGCAATATGATGCGTACCGCTCGACGACATCCCTATAGCCAGTTCTCCCGTGTTTGAGATCAATGTTGTAACGAAGTTGATGCGTAATGTTGAAAAATAGTTTAACTTTCCCAACAATTACTTGTTCCAATGAACTTCAAAATCAGAATTATTATTTTTTTAATCAATTCCAAAAATATGTTAAGTTATGGTTATTTATTTTTATTTCTAGATATATTTTTTCTCTCGGCCGTGTGCCCCCTGGGAGCTTACGCCCATAGGCCCGGGCCTACCGGACCTATTGCGAAATCCAGCCCTGCGTATATGGCCAAACAATGAGTGAAGGTATTGTGTGTCAGTGGATTCGTTATTTTAAAAGTGACAGAACAAACATTCTTGATAAGGAAAGAAGTAGCAGGAAATTTGTAGTTAGTGATGAACTCATTCAGATCTCTGAATTTCTGAATGATTCCTACAGATTTCTCAAGCTGTTTTGTTTGGGCTAGTCACAGAAAACTTAGGCTACCAGAAGTTCTGTGCTTAGTGGGTATTGAAACAACGGTCGATGGTATAGGGTCATACTACTTCACTAAGCAAACCAAAAAAGACCTGGCCAACTGTCTGCCAGGAAGGTTTATGGCAAAAAATGTGTTTCCATGTTTTGAGATGCAAAAGAAATATTGCTTGTGGAGTTTATAGAATGCAGAACGACCATCAATTCTAATGTCTATTGTGAGACTTAAACTGTGGGTTTCTAACATCTAGGTTCCTGATTTGTACGATAATGGTCGTCCTCTCCCACTCGGCAAACGATCTGTTGGATTAATTCAAATGAACGTTTTTAATCATCTGCCATATAGCTAAGTCATGCACATGAAGAAGTGGCTAGGATCCTAATGCTTAGATGACAATGATGAACTTGAAGATACCATGACAGGCGGCAAAATTTTATATCAAAGGAATTTCCAAACTGGCCCATCGCTATGATAAAAACCTAAAAATAGTGACAACATAGAAATATAGGGGAAAACTGTAATTTTAAGATATATATATTGAAGTTTCTTTATCTACATCTCTTTTATTTATAGTCATACAACTATGTATGACTATTTTATTAATAGTCTTTTATATATAGGGTTACTTTACAAATGGCCCTCATACTAAAATACTTTTTAATCATTATAAATGCCCACCAAATGGAAGAAAACACAATTTTCTACAATAAATACTTTATTTGTACAATACAAAATAATCCTCTCCCACAATAAACACTTTATTTGTACTTTACAATACGACATTTCAATGTATAAGTCATCCACAGTTGTCACATTCACATAAACCCTCCCTGGTCTGGAACTGCGTGGTCTTGTATTATATTGTACAAATGTAGTAGCTATTTATTTTGAACAAAAAAATAGTGTATTGTATAAATAAAGTGTTTATTTTGGAAAATTGTGTTTTCTTTCATTTGGTGGCTCAAGTTTCCACAAGTGTTAAGATCATTACAATGAATAATTATTGCTATTTAAAAAATAAATTAAAATTGAAAGCTAAAATTAATTTAATATTTAATAAAATACAATTTTTATTTCTTATTTTTTTACACTTATAATCATTAGTCTGATAAAAAGGAGAAATTTTGGTAGCTGAAACTCAAATTTTAGTTAAACATTAGATGAAGTACCTGGTGTGATAATCAACAGTGAACTTGCCTTCTGAAACCAATAAAAAGCAGCCAAAGAAAAAAACTGATGTGCCAATGTTATTGAGTAAACTGGTGACAACATTGAGGACAAAAGCCTAGCAAAATATGACTGTGGTTGTCAATTAATTATGCAATCTATCATGCTAGATGGAGCAGGTATTTAGGCAGACATACTCAGATTTCGGAAGTATAAGAAACATATTGAAATGTTACCACACTTTGGAGAACTTTTATTTATTGTTAATTTTAAATTAATGATGTTACCTTTATTATGCCCTACTATGCTTCGTCCATTGAAACTTTACTGCCCTCAACCTTCTTTTTACTTTTTTCAACTAAGTTCAACTAAGAATTTTTCATTATTAATTTGGTGTTTTTTTAAGCTTTAACTTCTAAATTATACAGTTATTACAGTTACTACAGTGACCTCCTAGACATAATGAGTAAAACATATTTTAACATTTTTATAATTTTGTAAAATAACATGGTATTCCTTATAAACATCTACCAGGTCATACAGGATTGGTTCTGTCCAGACTTGGTGCTTTGTTAAAAGGGTTACCATTACATCATTCTATTGTTTAAAACTGTGCCTATCTTTACAGGAATGGATACTCAGCTTGCAGGACTCACCTGACTTATTCTGAATTAAGACTCTACACATTTTTCAATTTATTAAAAATATTTTTGTTGTTGTTATTTGAGTCATCTCAATGCGGCATTTTCCAAAAAACTGGAGCACTTAAAATAGCTTGTCCGTATCACACTCTTTTGGAATCTGCAGTATTAGATAGAATTCCTGTTGGCACTTGAAAATAAAAATATAAAAGAGAAAATAAAAAAGATCCATGTACCAAAATAGATCCGAGAGCAGCATGGTGGATATATCATACATTGACACCACGGGAAGGCTCTCAAACTTACCAGAGAGGATAAAACAGATGTACGGAGAGGTAAACTATTATCTAACCCAAATACTGACTGGTCATGGTCTTTTTCAGAACTATCTAAATAAAATGGAACTGTAGATAGTCCAATCTACTGACACTGTAGAGATGGTGGAGACAACACCCACCACACATTCTTTTTGTGTGATAAATGGAGATTTTTGCTCTAATGAACAACGCTTCTGATTCCATGGAAAATGAAGTAAATAATAAACTACCTTTTCTAGATGTGTGTGTTAAGAGAGATAGGGAGATATTAAAAACTTCAGTTTATAGAAAAAAGACACACACCGGTCGTTATTTAAATTACAATTCTAACCATCCTAAGTCTGTCATAGAAGGAATTTTTCATTCCTTAATTGACAGAGCTTATAATATTTGTTCTGACAAAAACAGTCTAAACTTGGAACTAACACGTATCAAGCAGGATTTAAGTTCTAACGGATATCATCTATCCATTATTTCCAAATTTAAAAGAGCGAAAAATAATAAAAATAATGATTTTAAAGATGAAAATATACCACTAGTGTACATGAAAATCACTTATATGTCGGGATTATCGGAAAAAGTTAGACGCGTAGTAAGAAAATATAAAATTTGTACCACTTTTAAAACACTAAACACCATTAGGCAACATCTCGTCCAAACTAAACCTAAAAATGGCACGCAGGATACTAAAAACTGTATTTACAGTATCAAATGTGAGTGTGATAGACAATATATTGGCGAGACAAAAAGACCATTAAACATTAGATTAAAAGAACATAAAAACAATGTGGGGTTAGGCCTAGTCGATAAATCGAAAATTGCAGAACATATATGGTCCGAAAATCACAAATTTAATTGGGAAGAGGCAAAAATCATACACCGGGAAAGTAACCTATACAAACGTAAAATAATTGAAGCCTCATATATAAAACTAACGGACAATCCTATCAGCCAATCAAGTATAGAAGTAAGGCCATTATGGCTCCCATTATTTAAAAAAGAACTAAAATTTGATTATAATATCCCTATTACTAATAAACAAGCTGAAATTTTACCTGTTAAATCGCCACAAGGGGTTGTAACCCGTTCTCGTGCTAGGAAGCTTAATACAACTAACAATAGGCCACTCCCCTAACAGTTTGTTATGCCTAACAGTTAGTTACGTCACGTCACTTGTTGCTGTATCTTTGATACAACAACACGTACTTGCCGTTAGTTATGTGTTTACCGTGATTGTGTTTTTGACTTCTCAGTTTCAGCTCTGAGATGCATGCTTAGATATTAAGGTTGGTGGTATTCTTATTTAATTTTACTTCTAACATAGGCTTAGTTTCTAGTTTCATGTTTCTTTAGTTTTTAGTCATTTGATAAGGGAAATTGATTCTTATTCCTGAAACGTCGTGTTTTGAATTTTTAACACACAAATGATGGCAAATGTCCAAAAAATGTATAATAATAAAAATGGAGAGAGGTAAAAATAAGACTTGAAAGCACTATAGGACCAATCCATCGAAACAACATTCTTGCAAAGATATTGGTAGAGTCATGAAAACCAGAATATAGTTGCAGACTATAGTAACGCTATCCTGAAAAGAAAGAAGATAATATAAAAGAAGACTGATGAGCCCATAGTGTGCACATTGTAATATTGTAGAAAATTTGGGTTAAAAGAAGACATGTGATTGGATCTAGAATATGTAGGTCAAAGATTCTGATTGGTTGTTGGCGCATGGGGGAAATGTTGTAAATTAAAATTAAGAAAGCTGTAAACTTTTAACAAAAGACATCCAAGAAAACAATGTTGTAAAATAAATAGGTTTAGTATGAATTTATAGTTAATGTTTTGGTAGAATATGATATGTGTGAATGAGTATAATTAATAATTTTTTGCTGTGTCGGTGAATTGTGAATAAGACGCTTAGTTTGGAAGCGAGGGAAAGAGTCAGTTGCAAGCAGGTCTCTGACCAAGGTAGACGTATTTTTGTGTAGATAAAGTTTCACGAAATGTAGTAAAGAATGTTAAAAAAGTTGGGAGAAGGTCTCTGACCTAGAAAGACGTGTAATTTGAAAAGTATGGTTGTGAAACATTGTGAAAGCATGTGTTTTAAAAAGTTGGACAGGAATGTTTAATGGGTTAAGATGTGTTAGTAAAAAGTTGGAAACCGATGTCTAAAATAGACAGACGTATTTTTGAGAAGATTTTTGTGAACAATGCAGTATTAATGCGAAATGTAAACTCAGTGGGAACAAAGAAAGTGACAATTGGTACATGTGTTTGATAATAGGACTATGAGTATAAATATTTTAAATGAACATTCTTGCTTTTATATTAGTCGTAAAAGGACAAAGAATTATTACAGTAAATAATTCTGTCGGGCGAGATAGGAGAGATTATTTTCTCTAGATGCAATTTGGAGAAAGGTCGTGTTCCAATGTTTGAATACTTACTTGATAAGACAGAACATTTTTTTTAAATAATGAACATTTCGTTGAATCATTTTTGAAAAAAGGACTTTTATACAATTGTGCATCTGTACGAGCCATGAGGATTGGGAAAACAGCGATTGGGAGACTACCTCCGAGTGACAGGACATCAGGGTTCATCACTACGGATATATTTTTTTGTCACAGGTGTCGTGGTATAGACATCATAAACTATTTATTATATTAAAGATCTGTATTATGACTAGACTACTTTTTGTATATGTATGTTTGTTTTTATATTCCTTTTAGGATAAATTCAAGATAACTAGTTTTTTCTTTCATTTACATAATTAAGTCTCTTTCAGAGACATGGAACATTATTTATTTTTATGATTAAATTTTTTTGTTGCAATATTTAAAACGTAAAATATGAAATTCATAAAGCTTAATTTTGATTTAAAATAAAAGAAGGAATTCAAATAAAAGATTTTTTGATCAGCATTTAACAATAGTATATTAATTATTATTTATGTTTTTCTTTATGATATTTGTAACATGATATGTGATCTAATAAACATTTTATGTACAATTTCAGCAAAACAAGATTTAGAATCTTTATTGTATCACCTATTGCAAAGTACCTCTTGAAAAGAACTTTTGACCTCGAGATACTATAATTTTAATTTTTCAAAATTGGTAAGCTAACGCTACCTGGCGCCCATAAAGCTGTGCAATTTTCATAAAATAAATATTTAGGATTACTAGATTTAAATCAATATTATTAAAAGCAGTTCAGTATTAAACTTTTTCATATTTAAATTCTTTCAACATAGTATAGTATAGTATAGTATAGTAAAAATAGTATAGTAAAAATCCAGAAATATAACAATAAAAGCGAAGAAATAAGAAGAAAAGTGAATAAAGACAAAGAAGAAAACAACACTCTAAATTTTTTGAAAACTTAGTACCTGAGAGAAAAAGGATACCTTGCCAGAACGAAAGGGATGAAGTTTATTGTGTATATATCTGGCAATCCTACAATAATGCATCTATTTCATAAAAGAAACATATACAGCCAATATATTATTTGTTTAAAGACATCAAGAAGGCTTTCTTAAAGAAGAAAGAAGAAAGAATCAAGAAGAAGACATCATGAAAGATCAATTTAAAGACTTTTGTATTTCACATGTCTTGTAATTTCATAGAAGACTTGCTACCGACATGTTGTACACATAAAGTTTAAAAAAACTGTGTTAAAAATGTTGTTTTTTTCATAATCCATGGTCTATGGTTTCGTGTCTTAGTCTCACTATAATGGTGACTTAGGCAGCTCATTAAAAATAATATTTAAAAGTAATAAAAATATTGCGATTGAATTCTAATACTTAAAATCAATAATTTCCCAGTGTTTTTATAGTTTGTATGTCCTTAACTCTTAATAATTATTGCTTATATAAACTATATTAAAATTTGCCAATGGTTTTAAATGTTTACCTTGGTCTTCGCACTTTTCCATAATCATATATAGACTTCTTTGTAATATATCTGTTAGACTTTCTCATTTCTACGAGCACAGTGCTCATCCAGTCTTCAACCTTGCCTTCAGCAAACTGAGGAGTACGTAATTCCATTACCTCTTGTTCACAAGAAATCATTGCTGATGCTACCATATGATTGTGGTAGTCCAGGTTAAGTCGTAAACTCCCCACATTATCAAACATCTGCAATATTATGTACATTCTATGCTAAAAATTTATAGATTTAACTAGGAGTGTAAGTTAACTAGAAGTTACTACCATTTATGGAGCTTTGAGATAAAAGAAAATGAAATATCAGTTAATCCAAATAAAGTTCAACCATGTCATTTAACCAAAATATTTTGAAATACTTGAATTATATTAAAAAAATTCTGTTATTCAATACCTTGAATGCTCACTGATGGTCAAGCTCGTAGATAGTAAAATGCAATTTGTTAGATGTGTTTTTTTTTTAAATTCTAATATTGTAATATCCAATCTGATATCAATTTTTAAATATTTGGAAAAGTATAGACTTAAGAAAAATAGTTAAACTTAAAATGGTAGACCCATGACATATCTTTCTCTATTTATTTATTTTATTTCAATGCATTACACCTGGATAACATTGAGATTGTTGCAGGTAGGCAGCTTGTCTTGAAATAACATATAATTACAGTAAATATAATCAACTTCAACTTAACATTATATGACTAATAATAAAATTAGTCACAATAAATCATATTAGCCCAATAATCGTTTCTACAATTTTTTTAGTCTGTTCAAGAAATAAATATTAAATATTTTAAAAAATACTCATACCTATAGATAAGCACATTGCAACGACAAACATAACAATACTAAACAAAAGCAATAAACATAACATGAATGATAATTTATCAATTTTTACCTATAAATACATTACATAATATAAAACAGTCCTATCTTGGAGGAAGTCATTTGTGTTATAATATGTTCTCTCCAGCAACAGTTGCTTCAGTTTTTTTTTTCTAGTATCTTATTTGAAATGTAGAATTACTGATTGTAAAATTTGATCCCTTTATATAAAGGACTCCATTCCAGCAGGGTAAGCCTGTGAATTGGGACAACATTGCTTCCTGTTCCTTGTGCCATAATTAATTGTGGTGCACACAATTTTCTGCAAATAACTGTTTGTGTCAGAGCACAAAACATAAGACTTCTTCAAACAAATAAAAGGATGGTAACTTCGAAATATTTAAATAATCCTTTACAAGAGTGAAATTTAGGTTTATTTAACGTGATTCTAAGATTCTTTTTTTTTTAATCATATAAATGTTCTTTGCTTCCTTAGTTAGAGTCTCTCCAGAGTATAATCCCATATTTAATTTGTGAAAAGAAATAACTGTAGTACACAGTTTCTTTGGTTTTAATATCTGTGACATTTGAAAACAGGCTTTATTTAATTTCTTAATTAATTATAATCTTTATTTGTGTTTTCCAATTTATGTGGTAATTAATCTATATGTCCAAAAATCTAGCATCAGTTTTTTTCCAATTAATAATTTATTTTTAAATCTTACATTTAACAAATCAACTTTTGATGTTGAAGTTTTAAAATTCATTATGTTTGTCTTATTAAATTTTCTTGAGTTGGACGCTAATGGGTTGGATATTATTGCTAATGGGTCTTCACGGAAAATTTTCTCCTTCAACATTCCCCAGACGTAGCCCTCAGGTGGTGTAAGATCGGGGGAGTGGGCTTGGTAAGGAAAGTTTGTTCTAAGGGAGATGAGGCGGTTACCAAAAGTTTCTTGACGGAAAGCAATGTTAGTTAAGGCAGTGTGGTTGGTTGCACCATGTTGGTGAAACCATTGTGGACGAAAATACAGGTTTTGGACAAGACAAAATCTCCTGAGGTCTCCTATAAAATGATCAATAATGACCCCAAATCGGTCCTGATTTACAGTAAGAGGATTTCCATTATAGTCTCCACTATGTATTGACCAATTATGTCTTTCCCTGACACAGCGCACCTAATGGTTACAAGCTTACTTTGTTGTGGCCTCTCTAAAACACTGTCAGGTCGTTCAAACCCAAGAAAACGTGTTGTCTGATTGTTTATGAAACCATTAAGGTGCACATGACATTCATCCAAAAAAAAAAAAAAATACATCACTATGAAACTCAGGTTATCCATGCACATTGCTAACATTGAAGTGCAGTACTGAACTCTGACTGTTTTGTTTATATAGTTCAAAGGTTGCCCAGTTTGTTTCTTGTAGGGAAAACCACCATTGTTTTTAAACATTCTTCTCAACGACGTATTTCTTATATTCAGTTTCAAAGATGTTCGGTTCCGGATTCTTTTCGGTGACTGTAACACTTGCTGCAACACTTTTCCGTGGTTTTCATTTGTACAGACAGTAATTGGGTGACCTGAATAGCCCTTCCACTGTGTCAAAACACTACCTGTTCTTCGAAATTTTCGAACAACATTAATAATCACAGCATTATTAGGCAGTTTTTGTGACTATGTTCCTGAAAAAATAATGCAGTGTGTGACAAACGTGGCCAACCCGCACGTCCAATTCCGTTTGAGCGAAAATAATGCTCTACGATAAAAGCTTTCTCTGCAGTAGTTAGCACCATGCCAGCAAAAAATAACCTCAAATAATAAAAATAATAATCACAAGACGTGGCAACAATCAAAAGTTTACACAGCTGATTGAGAAGGCTACAGCTTATTCAGTTTCAGTACTGTTTATTTTGGCGCATACCGTAATATTCAATTTTAAACCATTAATAGATAGCCAATCATCTATCTCATTTATGCAAACTTCAACATCATGTATTATTTTTTCCTTATTTTCTGATTTTATCAAAACTGTTGTATTGTCTGCAAAGAGATATGTACAACCTCGTATATTATCTGCAAAGTCATTTATGTACATTAAAAACAATGTTGGACCTAACACAGGTCCTTGAAGAACACCATTTTTTTTTACAGATTTCCAAGTCGATGTACACACTCCCCCTATATCTTTAATTTCAGTTGTTTGTTTCCTCTCACAAATAGGACCTAAACCAATGTAAGTTATTTCCCTTGATGCTCAAAATTTCATGTTGAACACAATCAAATGCCTTTGACAGGTCACAGAAAACTCCAACTTTGTGTCGTGACCAGTCCAGAGCCTTGGACACATCATTAATAAAGATTAACAAAACCAAATCACTACTATAACCCTTTCTAAATCCTTACTGGTTCAGGTTTAATATGTTGTACCGGTACTTATTTAGTAAACTTGTCAATTTATCATTAACAGATTTTTTTTTAATTTCAGAGATATTAGACAGCAATGAGACTGGAAGATAATTTCCTATCTCCGTTCTATACTACATATAGGTGAAAAAGTAAAAAGATATTAGTAATAAAGTATCAGTGATTTAGTTGCCTAAACAAAATTAATATAACATATGGATGGATTTAATTTTTATTTTATGATATGATCAACAAATCAAAGCACATTGTAAGTTGGCCTACATAACTGCTTGATTAGATTAAATTACTTACTGAGTAAGTAAAGTACTTAAAATTTCTTCATTCTCTAAAGGTTTTAATATTTAGTTTTGAAAAGGTGTTGTTTTTAAGCCTAAAAAATATTAATAATATAATATAATTCTAAAAGAGTACCTTATCACCTACTGTAAAAATCCTTTTTCACATTATCTCTCTCCTACAAATTTCAACATGCATCATAGTTATAACAAATAGTCATGATTTATTTATACAATTAAAGCAGTACTGTACACTTACTTTGACAATATGTTCCTGCACACATACTGGATCAGAATTACCTAATATAGACAGCAGTTCATCATCAGATATAAAAAAGAAACGAGGAAATGCATTACGCTTAGTTTCCAAATAATCATTCAGCGACTTCTGACAGTTGTCTAGACCTAATGCAAGCCCTTGAAAATCAAAGAAGCGGTTAGGTACTAAACATTGTTCTAGTACGAGTGGCTTTTTGGCTGTTTCCAACATTATCTGAAAGTAATTCAACAAGAATACAATAAATTATTTCAATTTCACATATATTTTTTAACCAAATAGCTACAGGAAGTACATGAAAATTATAACAACTATGAGATGGTTTTGTAAGTTCTTTAAAGTGAAAAATGTTGTAAAAATAAACATACAATTTTTCAGAAATATTAAATTTAGTCCAGTAAAAGAGACTTTTCACCTTGAATAACAAAACCTTCACTGAATTTGATGAAACAGTATTCATTGAATTTATAATTAATTGAATCTCCATTAAAGTTCCACTAGTGAGATAGTATGTTATTTGTTTAAACAATTGAAATAAACAAATAGTTAAATACATTCTTGAAAATAGGAATTTAGTCATGAAACTACGCTCTAAGAGGTTTTCGGGGTTACTTTGTTCAATGCAATAGCCACTCTATGTAAAAAACAACTCTCTATAAATTTTATAAATTTTTAGTTACAGTGATTTCACCTACACAAAATATAAAAATACATAGACACACTCCTGATTAAAATGTATTAAACATATATATTTTCATCTACTCTCTAAAATGATTTATAAGAAATATCTTCAACACCATATTTAATACTTTATATATATTTTGGAAAAAATACAATCTACAGATTTCTCTAGGGAATTGTGACTTCTTGGAGTTTTTTTTTCATATTTTTAGAAATAACACTTTTTAGGAGTTATCTCTCTAATCACAAAAATGAATTTCTTCCCTTTAACAATTTCAAAATTTAATCTGATCATTTAATAATGTTATTTTTCTTGTAGATGGTTCATTGCACTAATCCAATCATTATACATGAAACTTTAAAAACTGCTCAAAATAACAGTTGTTTAAAATCTCAACATCACCTGCTTTACCAGGATTATGCAAATTGCCTATTCTCCTTTCACTATCTAATCCTAGATTATACCACCTATCTCCTGGCAGCAAGTATACACGGTATAATCTTTTTATTTCAGATGCCTCTAACTGTCTTAAATGATTTACACATAATTCCTATCATTCTGAACCATATAGAGACTGGGAACTGCGATAACCTTATAGAATACGGTATCAACTGTGTTTTTTTTTTTTAATATATTTATTTCAAGAGGTTTCCTATAATCTGGTGCTTTAAAAACATAGCAAAATACTGTAATTATAACAGTTTACACTATTTTCAGTAACAAAACTACTTTATCAACTTATACTAATTAATGATTATGTAAGGATGGTTTTACACAATTTTATTGAGAAGATATCTGAAGATACTTATTGGTAATTTAGTTCTAAATGGTAATTTGTTTGATTCTATAATTTAATTTTAATAAATGTTTTGAATTAACTAACCTTTCTAAACATTTTGTCTATATCATCAAATTTTCTTGCTTCCTCAGGAAGCTGTGATCTTATATCACCACCAACAAAGATGCCTTCTAAATAAAGCCATTTGCGTTGAACATTCATCCATTCATCTAAAACTTCACTGACAGTTGATAAATTCTTTTCCCACTTCTGTACTGTGGGTAAGAAAGGCCCAACAAACCTAAAAGTAGATGTAAATATTTTAACCAGTATCAATCTAGTTATCGACTTGTTTGTTAAAATAAAACTTATTATTATTTTTAAATAAAAAAGATATTAAAACAAGCATGTAAAAATAGTTTTCCTTATATTTTTTAATATTTACTTGTAGCTAATTGTAACAGAAATATTACAATAGATATTTTTATAATATAACAAATAGTTGAAAGATACATCAAACAAAATAAAAGTAGTTGTGATTCTTTACTACATACATCCAAAAAATGAATTTTAAATTATAGCTCAGTGCATCAGTAAATTTTCTACAGAAAATAGAAGAGATATTAGCAAGGATGAAATTGAAAAAATGTTGAAAGTCAAAAATTACAACATGATTTGGGGAGTGCAAAAATCATGGGGTATGGCAGATCAAAAAAATAAAAAGGAGAGATTATGAATTCAAGCTCTAAAAAGAATTTTAAATTCAATTCTTTCAATTTTACTGAACCTAGAAAGAAGAAAAACATGGACACAATGTAAAGATAAAGTTCACAGATTTGTTAAAAGAAGGGGGGTGACCTGAAAGGAGGTTGCCAATTTATCAACTTTGTGACAATGTGAAAAGTCAGATTTTAATATAGACTCATTTAAAAGACGCGGTTAAGCCAAACAGATAAGAGATTCAAATAATAAATTAAATGTAGTAACTTCATTAATAAAAGAAAAATGGATTTTCAAGACAACAATATGAATTATTATGTTTAATTTTAATGTAATTTAGTTTGTTTGTTATAAAATGTAATTTATTTGTATTTTACGGCAGTGCGGTAAAATGTTGAACAGTAACCGGAAGGAACGCTTTTCGGAAGTGAGAATTTGCCTCATGGTAACAGCAGTCTAAGTCCAGCGTTAGGAGTGACAGGTTGTTTCAAAAAGAGTCTCAGTTCAGTGATTGAAGGGTTCAGACGTATTTCGACGTTTGTGCGTTATCAAATAGAACAATAAAAAAACCGATAGAATGTAAGATTTTATAATTTAGAAGGGACAATAGAGTTGATATTGACATAAGGTATAGACAGTGAAAAATCAGTGTACAAAGAATTATTAGAGACTGACTTTACGAGAGACTTTGTTATATAGTAGAATGAATTACCATGCGGTTTTTCTTTGCAATGGCTTCCATGAGTCAAAGGTTTGAGTTTTGAATATTTTCTGGACAATAGGACTATAAACCCTTATTCAAAGTATTGAACGTGATTGTTATAAATAGTGAACTTTTAAACCAATGTATAAACTTGTAGAATGAGACATGAACGTTCAGTGTTTCAGTGTTAATGCTGAGTTGATAATATTTATAGACAAGACTGTTATTTGTGAGAAATATTAAAAGAAATTTTAATTTAAATGAATATTAATTTTCATTTTAATAAACAGAAAATAAATATGAAGTCCATAAAACAAAGGGAGAAACGATTCGAGGATGTCATCATAAGGGAGAGAGCATTTCCACGAGGCGGGATCATGGTGTCTTGGACAATAGGAGAAGTCAACCACGGATTCAAAGTGTTTTCAACGAAACAATAACGTGTTTGGTATCCACGTTTCAGAAACTCTTATTTTTAAACTATGTATGAATTTGATAGAATTTGTGTTGTTTAATATTAGATATAAAATATATAGATGATTAGAATTTTAATAAAAAAGGTAAATCCTTAAACTTAAAACTTTATGAAGAAAACAAATTATAAATTTTCTGATATTCAGTAAAACAATATAACTTGCATTAATTTAAAAAGATGCAATTCTTATTTCAATTAAATTCATTTTTTTTGTATGTTGCAACAAGTAAGATAACGTCAGTAAATAAACTTTATTCAGATCTTTTTCTTATCAATATCATTTTAATAGGAGTAATTTGATAGGATGTGTTAGTGTAAGATGTTGAATATGACTATTCAAACTTTATATCTGTCTAATAGTTTAATAAATCTTTATGTTAACATTTCAGAGACAAGTGTTTTCATTAAATACCAAATATCACTGTAAGTACACTGTGAAAAGAACTTACGACCCCAGATATTTTTTCTTTCTTTTAAATATTTAAATTCATTCTTTTTTCAAAATTGGTATGCTAAAGCAAACCTGGCGCCCTATAGTCGAGCAAATTAACAAATTATTAAAATTAAATAATAACAACATCTCCATTTTTGAACTATTACAAATGTCGCCGCAACTGTGGGCCTTTTTAGTCGAAAGTACAGTGATTTTGGCAATGAGAACTCTTAAAATCAAGGTAAGGACTCTCTTTAAAAATAATAAGAAAGATTCTTTTTTAAAATGTTTTGTGTTAAATATAGTAAGGTAAAAAAGGAGTCAGAAATTGTAAATGTTAATAATAATGATGAACAGGTAGGGTTAGGAAATCAAAATTCTATAACAACACAAAGTAATAGTAGTAATGAATTGTTTTATCAACAGGGACAAAGTATTTTAGATCAAAATGTAGATTTAGATAGTAATAATAATAAAGTAAACAATGAGGTAGATAATACTGAAAATTTAAAAGTTAAGAAGAATGGTGGGGTTAATGATTTTGATGGAAAAGATAAGGTTTCAAGTGATTTAGTAAATAAAAATAGTAATTTGGTAAAAGAAGATCAAAATTTAAAGAAAATGGAGGGTACTAATAATAATAATAATAATCTAAGGGCTGAACAGGTTAGGGTAATGGAACAGGTTAGTGTAATTGAGCAGAATAGAGTAAATGGGGGTAGAACAAATAATGATCAAGGTATGAGCATGGAGAAAATATATGAATTGTTAGTAAATAAATTTGAACAAAGCAGTTTGAAGATAAGTAATGATATTAAACAAACAAATAATAAAATTGAACAGAATAATCTAGAATTTAGGCAAGATAATGATAAGAAGTTTGAATGTATAAATAATAGGTTTGATCAAAACAATTTGGAATTAAAAGAAATAAGTAATAAATTTGATCAGAATAAGCTGGAAATCAATGCTAAACTGGAAGATTTTAATATTAAACTTGAACAGAATAATGTTAAACTGGATAAAATAGATAATGACTTGAAACTGAGTAGATTAGAGCTAAGACAAGATAATTTAGATTTAAGAGAAGTAATGTGTAAAAAATTTGAAGAAATGAGGGTGGAATTAAAACCAAATTATATAAAATTAGATCAGAATCTTAAATTGAAAGTTAAACAAATGGAAATTAATGTAATGGAAACTAATAATAAAGTAGAATTTGAATTAAGCTATTGTCAGAAAAAAGTAGAATTTGAACAGATTAATAGTGTAGAAGGTGTTTTGGTAGAAAATATTAATAATTTAGATAACAATTTAAATCAAGCAATAGCTGAAATTGAAATTAACAGTTTTAATGAAATAAATAACATGTCAAATGATTTGATAATAATAGAGGATAATTGTGTAAATGACTGTGTTCAAGAAATTTCTAAAATAATGAATAATGGGTTAGGTAACAAGGTAAATCTAGAAATAACAAGTAATGTTGAAGTGAATAAGTTTGGTGGGGTTGGAATAGGTATAAGTAACTTGAAAAACAAAGTAAAAGTAAATAATCTAATAACGAAGGTATCAGCTGTTTATTTTAAAAAACAAGTGGGTCATAAAAATGTAGAGTTTGAAAATTATGTAATGATAAAATTTAAGAGTATCTTTCAAACCCAAGAACAAGAAATTAAAAGTCTTTGTGAGAAATCTAACTTTAAATATAATCTTGAAAGTAAAAATGTAGAAATAGTAAAAGAAGGCTTTGTACTAGTATATAAGAATGGTGGGGTTAGTATTCCTAAACTAACAGATGTTGAAATTAGGTCAGTAGATTCTGAGTTGTTTGAGAGAAGGAGGGGTGATGGTATGCCTGAGAGGGAGAAAGAGAAAGGTATTTTGTCAACACTCCGAGACAATAACAAAGGGAGATCTTTTGTTAGGAAAGGGTCTGTTGTGATGACTGGGCAAGACAAACTGTCCATGTGGACAGAGGTATTTAACGCTAGAGATATTTACAAAAATCAAATCATGTATTTTAAAATCTTTCACCAATTTGGGAACCATCGTAAAAAATATATAATTTATAATTGAGTTGTAATCAATTGAAATTTGGAATGAATAAATAAATGTAAGGACATTTTATAAACACACGGACTTGATTTTTAAAATAATTAATAAAAAGTAGTTAAGATTTTGTTAATAAGTAAGTTTAAGTTTGAAAATAGATAATTAAGAGTTATGAATATTAATAATTTGTGTGTACTAATGAATTTTGTAAGCTAAGACAAAAATATAGAAAATAATTATTAGCCAAGCGTAAAATATTAAGAGTTTAGTTTTAGAAAACGTTTAGGTATTTGTAAAGTAAAGACGCTGGATTATAGCAGTAAACAACTTTATATGTTTATTAAGATCTTAATATTTAGAAAACGTGACGAAAACAGATTAGCTAGATGAGAGGATCATTGGAGCTGCAAGATTGTTAGTAAATAACTCTGTATGTTTATGAAAGGAATAAATATTGATTTTACGTGACATAGATAAGATAGTTAGTTCGAAGCGAGGATTCAGAGTAACGTTGAAGAAATAGTATTCAATATTAAGTAGGTGGATTCAATAAAATATTCAATAATGACGAGAAAAATAGAATCTAGTTGGAGCTAAGAGGTTCACTTCTTATCAGTAGACAGATATATTGCTTCATACAGCTAGGGGAGATTGTTTATTCCTTAGTCAGGTATAAATTCCTGTGCATGACATTGAGACGAAATATAGGGTGTTACCAAAATGCTGTCTAGGAAAATAAAAAACCTTTGACGTATAATTCTAATTTAACTTGCGTTTTCGAATAAAATTTACTTAAATAAAGGATAATTGGCTTTAAATAAAGTAAACAAGAACAAAAGTAGATTACTTAAATAACTTTAATAGTATTGAAGGTAAAATTTCTAAGTAAAGGACTTAGAATAAATTTTAAAAAAATAAAATTTTCTTTTTGAATTTGAATAATAACATCTAGAAAGGATTACATAAACAGAAAATCGACGATGCTAGTAATAAACTTGGTAAAAATAAACATTATTTCAACTTCGGATGAAACGATTTTAATGAAATTTTTTATGAATTTTAAAATTTTCTTCGTGTAGATGCATTTAAGGAGTACATGAACATTTTTGGGAGGAGGTAGGCGTTTGTGTAGTCAAAATAGAATGTTTTATTCGTAAGAATAAGGCATTCTGAGACTGCATAAGAGGGCGTGTTGTGAAATAGGGATGTGTTTTGGGTTTTATCTTGAATCAAGTAGGGATATTGCATTCAACCACTGCACATTTCAACGTCACAACATGTTACTCTGTGTAAGAGTCTAAAGAGCAATTAGAAGTATGCACGGTATAAAGTAGACGGTTAGAAGAACCTATGTAGGAGAGGTTAGGAAGAAAAATGCATAAATAAGTGTGACATTATTACATGAAAAAACTTCATGTAATAAATTTTAGACAGATGTTGAAGGCAAATAAATTGTAGGATATATATGCAGACGCGATCAAGCTGCATATACATGGAATAAACCGGACGTGACATTATTAGGGAGTACTTACGTAACTAAATGTATAATTTTTATAAAATTGTAAAAATGTTGATTAGCTGATTAGGATAGGTAATTAGATGTTAAATTGTAAAATGATAAGTTGTATGTTTGACATTGATAAATATTAAGGATTATTAGATAATATGAGATAAAAGTTGTTAGTTTTAAGTGACTAATGGTTTGAGAAAATTAATTGGTGAAAAAGTTTGAGAATTTATGTGAGTTTTGCCAAGACAGATAATAATAAAGTTTTTAAGTTTTTTTGATGTTAAAAAAGGAGTAAAGGAGGTTAAGTTTTTGTTTTTTAAAGGAAGGAGTAATAAATAATATAATATGAAGAGATTTTGATGAAATTTATAAATAAAATAAAAGAATTAACGTTTTTTAATAAATAATGTTTGAATTTAAAACAATAGATGATGTTAAGCAGTTATTTGATAAAGGTGTCTAAAGATTTTGAAGAAATAAGGTGTTAGCTGGGAAAACAATGTAAATTTTATTTTTTTGAGTTTTTATATACAAGTAATAGATGATTAAGAAGATTTTAATATGAAGTAGTTTAAATGAGAGATTTTTTGAGTTTTATATGAAGATGATGACTTTACAGAATTGTTGAGTAAAGTGGTATTTAAAATGAAGTTGTTCTGTTAAGAAACTTTTATAAAGAAGGTAGTTAGGTTGCATTAATGGTAATTTTTTAGTTTTTAAGAGGTTTTTTGAGTACTGCGATGAAATAAAGGAAATATGCGACGATTTTAATGAAATAAAGAAATATGCGACGATTTTAATGAAACAAGAGGAGATTTAAGGAAGTCTACGAAATACGGCGATTATTATGATTTTTGAAGGAAGCTACGTTGAAATAAGGAGATTATTTATGAAATAATATAGGTAAATAATAAGGAGTTTTTTTTTATCATGAAGAATTTTGTTTGGGGATTAATGCAACTTGAATTATTAAAATATGAAAGATAAGATGGAAATAATTTTAAGATAGGATACTGAGAGACAATACAATTGTAAAGAGGTAATTTTTAAATAAATAGATGAGTTTTGTAAGTAATTATATTTTTTTTTGATAATAATGATGTTATATTTTTGAATTTTAGTTGAAGAAAAGAGTTTTTTGTAATTATAAAATCAGTAGTTAACATGTTATCCCAGCAAGACAAAGGAGAATTGAGATTTTAAGTAAGAATAAATAGTTATTGGATTTAAACTAAAATGAATAATAATATAAGATGATAATTGAAAAGTTTAAGGTGAATTGAAGTAATGTTGAGTAATAAGTAAATGATTCGTAAAAATGTTAATTAAAATGAGAGGTTTTAAATTGTAATTGTGTTTAATTGAAAAATGATTCAGATGAATATCTAGAGGCAAAGGTAGATTTTCAAAGGATGTAGAAATGTCGTCTTGGCAAAGAGGATGAGACGAGAAAAAGTATATAGACGGCTGTCTGGGAGATAAGCTTTGAGTGACGGGATCCTGTCAACAAAAAATGTTGATGGAAAGTTTCAGCCAACAAGGTTGGAAAGGAAACTGATGATGGGTTTTATTGTATAAATAGAGATAAGACTTAGCACTAATTGATTCATAATATTTTTTTTTACATGAGTTATGATGACTCAAACAAATTGAGATAGTGAAATAGGATTTTAGCAAATAGATTTTAATTTTTTATGTAAAAAGAGAATCTTTCTTAAATTAAGTATACTAGGGATACTTATTTTCTTTCATGAGGTCCTTAGCTTCTGAAATGAAATGTCTTGAACATCCATTAAAAAAAAAAAAAATTTTTTTTTCTTTCTCGATTTGAAATTTATATATATAAAAGCTTTGTATTCCAATACCTGTATTGAAATACAAACCTTGTGGGGTTTTGTGACAATGTGAAAAGTCAGATTTTAATATAGACTCATTTAAAAGACGCGGTTAAGCCAAACAGATAAGAGATTCAAATAATAAATTAAATGTAGTAACTTCATTAATAAAAGAAAAATGGATTTTCAAGACAACAATATGAATTATTATGTTTAATTTTAATGTAATTTAGTTTGTTTGTTATAAAATGTAATTTATTTGTATTTTACGGCAGTGCGGTAAAATGTTGAACAGTAACCGGAAGGAACGCTTTTCGGAAGTGAGAATTTGCCTCATGGTAACAGCAGTCTAAGTCCAGCGTTAGGAGTGACAGGTTGTTTCAAAAAGAGTCTCAGTTCAGTGATTGAAGGGTTCAGACGTATTTCGACGTTTGTGCGTTATCAAATAGAACAATAAAAAAACCGATAGAATGTAAGATTTTATAATTTAGAAGGGACAATAGAGTTGATATTGACATAAGGTATAGACAGTGAAAAATCAGTGTACAAAGAATTATTAGAGACTGACTTTACGAGAGACTTTGTTATATAGTAGAATGAATTACCATGCGGTTTTTCTTTGCAATGGCTTCCATGAGTCAAAGGTTTGAGTTTTGAATATTTTCTGGACAATAGGACTATAAACCCTTATTCAAAGTATTGAACGTGATTGTTATAAATAGTGAACTTTTAAACCAATGTATAAACTTGTAGAATGAGACATGAACGTTCAGTGTTTCAGTGTTAATGCTGAGTTGATAATATTTATAGACAAGACTGTTATTTGTGAGAAATATTAAAAGAAATTTTAATTTAAATGAATATTAATTTTCATTTTAATAAACAGAAAATAAATATGAAGTCCATAAAACAAAGGGAGAAACGATTCGAGGATGTCATCATAAGGGAGAGAGCATTTCCACGAGGCGGGATCATGGTGTCTTGGACAATAGGAGAAGTCAACCACGGATTCAAAGTGTTTTCAACGAAACAATAACGTGTTTGGTATCCACGTTTCAGAAACTCTTATTTTTAAACTATGTATGAATTTGATAGAATTTGTGTTGTTTAATATTAGATATAAAATATATAGATGATTAGAATTTTAATAAAAAAGGTAAATCCTTAAACTTAAAACTTTATGAAGAAAACAAATTATAAATTTTCTGATATTCAGTAAAACAATATAACTTGCATTAATTTAAAAAGATGCAATTCTTATTTCAATTAAATTCATTTTTTTTGTATGTTGCAACAAGTAAGATAACGTCAGTAAATAAACTTTATTCAGATCTTTTTCTTATCAATATCATTTTAATAGGAGTAATTTGATAGGATGTGTTAGTGTAAGATGTTGAATATGACTATTCAAACTTTATATCTGTCTAATAGTTTAATAAATCTTTATGTTAACATTTCAGAGACAAGTGTTTTCATTAAATACCAAATATCACTGTAAGTACACTGTGAAAAGAACTTACGACCCCAGATATTTTTTCTTTCTTTTAAATATTTAAATTCATTCTTTTTTCAAAATTGGTATGCTAAAGCAAACCTGGCGCCCTATAGTCGAGCAAATTAACAAATTAATAAATAAAATAAATAACTTCATCTCATTTTTGAACAATTACAACTTGAAGATGTAGAAAGAACAAACTGAATATGAATCATTGTCGTCTTTGTTAGGGTACAGTCGATTCCATGAAACCCATTAGTGAATACATTTTTCATGTTACAACTCTCATATACAATATTAAAAACTAAATAAAAAATAAGTGTTACATGTTATAAGGAACTCGTTCAGATATAAAACATACACAATTGCACATTAATGCAAAAAGAATTTATAGAATTAAAGGTAAACTCAAAACCAAAATTGAAGAAAAATGCAATTGTAACAGCAACAAAAAACTACAATATTTAATAAAATAGAGACAATAGGAGACTATTCCAGACTTAACTCTCAGATCAAGGGAACACAAGTATAGAAGACTAAGAAAATTAATCTGTACAAATATTTTTTAATGCTACATTTTAATATTTTGGATTGCAAGAAACTAGTTATGTACAAACCAAACTCAAGACTCCAAAATACATAAAATAATATGAGTTCCATAAAATGAATCCATAAATAAGTAATATAATAAATGTATAACAAACCTATCCCTCCTCATAATGTCAATGTGTAATAAATGATTTGTTAACACAATATCTGTCTTTACAATTATATTAAAATTTATATTATTATAAAACGCACATGTCCAAATTTTGTATAGTACAACATAAGTTGATGTTTAATTTTTGTTTTTTAAATACCACAGATTAATACTGTAATATACAGATTTTGAATTTTTGTATATGGGATGAAAGTCGCGGTAGAATGGATATGTAATCTCATTGGTTTAAATGAAACGGAAGTTAATATGGTCAAGCAAAAATGGACTTTAATGCTGTTTCTAGAATAATGAAGTAAATAAAAAATAAATTTCCAAAAATGTATTTATAACAATGTTTAGTCTTAAGCTTAATATTTGAGTAAAATTGTGTTTAAATAAGTGAAATATATCTGTTACCATGCGATTATGGGTTTGAGGCTGTGATCACGTGATTTGAGATGAATATCCGGACAATGCAAGCGTGCGTGGAGTCAGTCTAGTATCAGTGGTTGAACAAGAGAGTCGTTTTGAGGGAAGCTAGAGGCAACGTCTGAAATGATCGTACGTGTTTTTGATTAGTGAAGGAAGTATTTGGAGGACAATGAAATTTGTACTAAAGTGATTTTTGTAATATAGACAATGTAAATTTCTAACAGTTTAGAGTCAGTTGATCGTAAAGAGTTTAGAAGGTGCGTCGGAGACAGGCGGACACATATTCGTTGTGAAATAGTAAGTCTTTTGTGAATGAGTGCTGAGCACATGGTGCGAATTGAACTTTGTTCATTGTATAGACAGTTTAAGCGGTACTTTCAATCCGAAGGACGTTAAATATTAAAACATAAACTCTACATCAGTGGTAGAGATGAAACGTGTGAGAATTATGAATTCGTAAAATTAAAACGGAGATCATCAACTGAAATGCTTCGTGGACTATGACAAACCTCAACCTCAAGAATGAGAACTGCACGCTAGAAGGGACGTCTACCCTGGAGATTACTACAATGTGGTAACATAAATAATAGACAATCTTACTTTATCTTTTGTGTAAAAAAAAAAGGACTTATGATGAAATATTAAATATGTTAAAATTTGTTTAATGAATAAATTAAAATGTACTTAGTATTTTTAAGAATATATAAACTAAAACTTTAATAAAAAAATACTAATATGATCAGTTTCAGAAACACAAAAAGGACTTCTTATTTATCACATAACCACTTGGAAGTACACTTTTAAAAGAATCACGACCCTGAGAATTTTTTAGTTACCTATAATAAAACTTTTACTTTTTTTAAATTGGTGAGTTAATTCCTCCTGGCGCCCATAAAGCTGTGTAATTTCTTTTTATTTTTTACATAAATAAAATAAAAAAACCCTTAATTTTTAAATAATTACAATTGTCACACCAACTGTGGGGCAATTAGTTAATAAAGTAGTTTCTCCCTATTATAATTTATAAATAATTACAATACTACAAAATCATTGCTAATCAAAAATTTGCATTTGAATTTAAAATAAAATAATAACTATTTGTATTATTATGTTTTATTCAGAAAGAGCAATATTGTGATTACAATGAAATTTATAATGAACTGATTTAATCTTGTATAAAATACTCAGCATACAGATTATACACTAGCATACAGGACGAGAATTTGTTTTGGTGTTTTTAAAATTTTTTTTATATTCATTTGAATATTGACACTGGTATCAAGCTGGTGACATTAGCAGATAACCAAGCAGGAAAATGTGAGTTATTATAAGACTAAAACAGAAGCTAAATTAAGAAGGAATTTAAACAAATTGATTCAAAATATACCATAACATTTATTGAGTAAAAGAAAAGTCTCTAGGTAATTTCTGAATGATTAGAGAGAAAACTTCTAACCTTCATCAAACCTCATAAGGTAAGTCCTTTCACTTTTTATAGGGTAAAAACGTTTTTGCCTCTCTATTTAAAGGGTTTAAAAGAGGGGACCTTATTTTTTTTTTTTAATACCAACCACCATTGTGCGACATCATTTTGAAGGGCATGAAAAAAGAAAAATTTTAGAACAATTCACCTTATTTTTTTATACCCATTAAAAATATGAATTTAGAATTTTTAAATTCAGCCGCCATTTTAAAACTTCTTATGGAAAACCCTATTTTTTGCATATATGAATAGTACCGGTATACAATTTTTCAAGACTTTAATGTTCTTGACAATTTTTTAACTCAATGGTTTAGGAGCTAGAGTTTACAATTTTTGAAGAAAAATACATTTAAATATGATTATGCACCATGTATGGGTAATTTTAACTGTTCTCAAAAGTATAATTACGTTATTGTTAAGCAGAATAATAGTTTTGTATGAAATATTAGTGAAAAAATTTGTGAAGTTAATGAATCACCAACAATAATTCATTAAAAAATATGTAATACTAAAGATATGATGACTACTATATCGGTACCTGACAAACAAGTCACCAGTTAAAAGGCTCATTTGTAAACAGTTTATAGTTAACAGCACACATGTTTGATCAAGGAAGATGGCAATATAAATTTGGTAACACTTACTGAGAAGCAGCCATACTTTGAAGATTCATACAGTTATCATCTAGAGCTAACATAATTTCATCTACAGGTCCCAAAACAAAACCTCTGTCTTCTGTTCCCTTGGTGTGATGTACAATAATCAATGACATAGTAGTCCAAAGCTGTAAACATATATTAATGTATCAACTAAGGGCCTTATTTATAAATGTTCCTTAGGAACATCCTTAAAAGACCCTAAGGAATCACTAAATTAAGAAAGTTTAACTGATTTTTTTTTTTTTTTTTTTTACATTAAGGATTAACTAACATCACATTTTATGAATTCTCCTTAACATTTTTCCATTAATAAGTTATTCTTTATAGAGAAGGGATTAAAGGAACTATGTCATAAATATCAATTACTTTATCAATAAGAAGCAACGAGAGTTCAGTAATCGCTACAGCTGACTTCGTAAATTGCTAAACAGCTCTCATCTGACGTTAATAATTGATGTGCCGTGTGTTGGTACATTTTGATTTATTATTATTTGTTTGGAGATGAATTCACAATCGCAATGAGAAAGATTGGAATAGAGGAAAGGATGCCAGCATTTTTTAACCTAGAAAAATATTTATTAAATATTTGGTTAAAAATATAAAACATGAATTGAGAATAAAAGCATTGTCAGTGCCAATGTTGAAAAAAAATGGCATGTGGTCGAATAACAATTAAACATTTTGCTGTAATTGTGTACTATACACCATGAATGTTCTAATTTCACCAATTTCATTTTTCCCCATGAATAATTATTTAATATTGTTTTCAATATCTCTATTTTCTGCTACTGTTATGCCATGGAATTTTAAACTATCTGTTTATTATATTTCCTACATTTCATCAAAATTAACAGGAAATTATACAATAATGGAAAAATATAATATCAAAAAAAATATTAATTTCCAACAGTTTACAAATTTGATCTTCATCATAAAAATCAAATGTCTTTTCGGCATCCCTTAGATATCATTGTGTTATTTGTGGTAGTTATATCATCTTGTTATTTACATGCATATGGAATTCAACAAAATCGTCTTGATCAACCACCATTTAATAATATTTAAAACAAACTAGAACAATATGATTAAGGGATGTGTAAAGTAGCCCATGACCAACATTAAAACTAAGGAATTCCCTTAGCCATTGCCTTAATAAAAGAAATAGTGAAGATACATATATAAAACAAAAGCTTGTAAAACATACAAAATAAATCTATATTCAGACATTACATGTGCCATTCTACAAGATTCTGTAAGTTATCTCATAGATAGCTTCGCAAGCTACTTCTGTCAAATATCAAAGTTTCATGGAATAACAGACTTTCAAAGTTTTTTTGACGATTCCCTCTTCGCCACTAGCTGAGAATCATCTCTTCCATAACCAGTTAATCTGGTACAAGTATTGGATTACAATATTGACACAACCTTGACAGAAGCTAAATGTAAGCAAAATGTAACCTTTTCTAATCTCACCAACCTTATAAAATATAAGAAAAACTATTATAAATTAACACATCAAATTTTACTAATTAAACAATGACGTGAAGTGTGTAACCTGCTGACTTAACTTATCAAAATTTTTCTAAAAGTTTTCATCCTAATAAAATTTGTTTTAAAATTTAACTCTTTAAACTGTTGGCAACTTAAATTGTGCAGTGAAATTTTTACCAATAACAAATGTTTAATTAAAAATATGTACTTTAAAAATTCTTCTAACAATCATTGTATGAATTTGTTTACTAATAAATACATTACAGATATTTAAGATCCACATCATGAGCAAAAGTGGAACATCATTGGAGAGATATTATTCAAAAAAAAAACTGTTTTAAACGGCTTGATACCCAATTAAGTTGTCAATATTTTCTTATATTTGGCAAATTTGAAGCACATACCCTCACATAGAAATCTATGCATATTATGTATTTAAATAAACACTCAAATGGAGATATGGGCAGTGTTTATTTGTTGGTTCTAGGTTGAATTTTGCCATTATCGTTGCAGTAGTAGCTATATTTTCAAATGAAATTTGTTAATAATAATTATTATTATTATTGTGAAATAATGCAGGTGGTCTATGTTACATGTAAAATATGAAAAAAAATTACAAAGATACTTCCTGAAAGGTCTCTTGCACAACAGTAAAATACAAAACATGCAAAACAAGAATTGCAATTTTCAGCACTTACAAATGAAGCACATAGGTGCATATTTATTATTTTTTATAATATTGAGGTCTAAATATAAATATTCTCGGAATATTATTGTGTTAATAGTTTTTTTTTAAATTTCTTCCTAGTGTATTCACTGAATAAGTTTAAACCTGCTAGTGTTATAAAAGCCTCTTTTAGAACAGCTCCATTCTCATGGGCCTTGTACCACATTTATGTACGGATTACCAATAGCATGTTCAAAGTTAGTTGGAGAATACTCCTTCCCTTCTCATACAGTTAATTAAGAAATTATAAAAAATACCATGGTGATATTTATATTGCATCATATTGGAATCATTATTCCTAAAGTATATTACATTGTTTTACTCCTCTAAGTTAAATATTATGCAGTTATTATTCAAAAGTTCATCCTATGAAGATTGTTTTGAGTGTTTGTTCAATAATATTGCTGAACTGTAAAATATTTTGAAAATGATATGAAAGCACTAATATATAAATTTGCACCTTGTCATTACAAAGTCAAATTGTGACGACAACATTTTCAGACAAACTCATGTCTACAAATGATGAGCCATCATGTCTACTCATGTTTGTTTGACTAACTACAGTAAAACATTACCACATCACTTTTTGTGTTTTATGTTTATATTGGATGCTGTATATCATCTGGTATACAAGGGGGCCTAGATCGTGAAAAAATTAACTAGAAAAGCTTTCTTCCTTTGAACCTATGGATTATTTTATAAAAGAATAGAAATGTACATTATTTTTAACATTTTTTAGAGTAGATTATAAATTTTAAATTCAGATCTGAAATATACACTTGAATAATGAGGGCGATTAAAGTTATGATTATGTTTAAAGACTTTAGCATCCTCTCCTTTTCTTTATGTTTAAAAATAATTTATTATACAGAATAACTACAATTAGTGAAAATTAAATATTATAAAGTTATAGCTCACATTTGCAATATCTTTTACTCCTTTTTCTATACTCAGTTCCTTCACAGCATTTGCTATGATTTCTTCTGCAATTTCTTGGTAACGATGAAGTTCCATTGCAAACATGTTTTCTAAGGTGAATTTTTCAGCAGACATATCAAAATGTTTACCTACACATAATTTTTCAGTTTACTGAACAATACAGAGAGAAATTTAATTCTGTGGAAAATTATTTATAAAAGATTTTATATTCTAGTTGTTATAAAAATAAATGGAGAAAAAACATTGCACAAATATCCTCATTCAACTATCCTCAAAACTAAATAAAAATAAACTAAAATTAATCGTCATCAAATATCTCAGTTAAAAAATTGCAAATGAACCGTAGACACCGTCTTGAAACAAATATTTAAATAAGGGCCTAAACTTGGTTCATTTGTGCCATAAAATAATATGTCCTCCATGTAAATCAATGAAGCTATTAATAACTGCGGTTAAAAATATTTTCTTAGCTGCAATTTTACACATGGGTCATTATTTTCACATTTCATTCAAATTTGAACAAAATCGATAGAGTCAATTTGGTAAATAACATATTTTATAAACAGCAAAATGGCTGATCTGTGCCTATGACTCTCAAACTAGCATTTTTAGAAAGACGGTAATGAATATGTTTTGTATGGGTCCTTAGAGGCTACACTTGATCATGATCGTTACAGCTGATTTTGAGAAAATCATAATTTTGAGTATGTTTATTTTTATGGCAACTAACCCCAAATTTTAGTTATGGAAAGAATGAAATGAAAAAATGCTACAAACTAGTCCATATACTATTTTTTTTTTAATTTGTTCATACATTTAGGCCATAAAACACTGCACATATTACAGACTACAGGCATCATTCAACTAACCACTTTTATAGCATCAGACAAGCTCAAAACAAATATAATCGCAAAAAATTCTATATAGATTTTTTACTCATATACCTTTCTCTATATCTATACAAATTATATGTGAGCAAATAGGAAGGGGCATATTTAAAATTTATACTTAGTTTGGAAGGAATAGATATCAAGTTATTGGCATAAATAAATAAAATTAGATCATTATGTAATGATTATTGTTTTTAAATTCGTAGGTGATAACTAACAACATAATTCAAAATATAAACCTAAATTCCTACTGTACTAATTTCCTTAAATATATTCTACCCTATAAGGACACACATGAGTACCAATTTCCAGTAAATATATTCATTTTAAGAACAAATAATTAAATTACCTTGGGTTTTATAATTGCAAGTTATTATCTTTTTATAACGTAACTATATCATTTTTATATAATTCGTAAATCATATTTTGTTTGGACAAATAAATCTCTAATTTTTAAAATTCACCAAAAATTATATCAAAAAATCAAAAATTACCAAAAATGAAAACTGCTAAAGCTTAAAATTAAAAAGTAAACAATTGTGAATTTCAAAACAACTTGAATACATTACAAAATGTTATTAAAATCAAATTGTTTACCTGTTTTTTCCATAAGTTCATTCCAATGTCTTTCACGCAAAGCTTCATTTTTTAATTCAATAAATAAAGGAATGGAGTTTTTAAATTCTTTCATTCGTAAATCCAAAACTAGACCTGCAGGTAACTGTCGTACTACTTTTGGTAAACGACGAAAATCTTTAATAAAGACTTCCATCCCATCCAACAACACATGAGGATTAAGATGGGCCCAAAGGGTTTTTGCCCAATGTTCTCTAGCTATCTACAAAAAACAAAGATTAAATTAAACAATCACAAAAATGTCATTCTAAAAAATGAACCTAAATTAAACTTTTCCTAGAGTAAAAAAACTATAAATTTATAATATTTTTGTGTTCTTTTCAGTATTACTATATTTAAAAATACAATACAATTTGTACTGTATCACTGTCCTAGACAAAATTGAAATATAAATATTTGTATATTTCAATAGATGAGTGGTTGCTTCTACCATCATTGTTATACCATGAAAAATACACACATTCCTATAATTTGAAACATGCTAACATAGATTTTTTTTTTCCAATTTTTTCATCATGCCCTGTATTATGAAGAGGTTTATTAATATGCCAAATAAAAATACAGTTTATTTTAAAATAGTGTTTATTTTAGTTTTATATTCTTTCCTCCTTAAAAAAAAGTTTCAGTTTATGAGTTTGGTCTCAAGTACAACATTAACTATCCCTCAGGATCTACACTATGCTATGAGGGCATTACTCAATGGGTCTTGGCTCTTGTGACTTGATGGGAGGCAACCTAAGAGTTGTTAGGGGGAAAACATCCTCAGTGTAAGAATGTAGTTGACTATATACCTAGTTTCGAGTTGGTCCTATGATAAGGATTCTCGGATTAGTTGAGTGATTGAGTGTGTTAGTAAATGAGTGAGTGAATAATTGAAGTAAATTATATAAGTAAAATGAGTGAGTGAGTGAATGAGTGTGTGAAGTGAATGTGTGAGTGAGTGAAGGGAATAGATTGAATGAAGTAAGTTAGAAGTGAATGAATGAGCAAAGAGACAGTCCATGGAATGAAGATGTACTTTTACCATCAAGTACAAAATTTAAGCAGATATTCTCCTTAGAAAACATATATAAAATGTTTTGCTTGTAAACTTCTTGCTTCAATGCAGGTATCTATTTCATAAGCCTTAAGAAAATATGTTGTGTGATCCAGAATAAGCAATAGAGCATACTTAACTTAAGATGTTGACTTAACAAATATAGGTTGGGTTAAGAATTTTTTCCTTACAGGAGAAGACACACGTTTCCACTCCATGCTTTGGCACTTGGACTCGGGCTCAAAGTGATGCACCCATGTTTCATCACAAGTGATAATTCTTACAAAAAAAGCTTCTTCTTCCTGTTAACGTCTTTTCAGTTCCTGGCAGATTTAAAGCCTAACAGTTTTGTGGTTGTTTGTCAACAGTTTAGGAACCCAATGGTTGCATGTTTTGCGGTATTTCAACTTATATGAATGATTGAGGGGATGGTGCAAGTTTCAGCTATTTGAGCCACTGTCATTCTTTGGTCTTCCTGAATAAGAGTTTTGATTCGGTTTTCCATCAAAGCATTTGAAACCTCAATCACTCACATTTGTTCGCCCAAGTTTGCACCGATCTATTCACTTATAAAAGTTTGCACGGTTTATACAACTTTTCCCATATTGTATTTTCATTCTTGAATAAATTTCACATGGTGAAACAATTTAATAAAAAAGGACTCTAGTTTTGTAATGTTTTTATCTAGTTAAGTTGGGCGCCATTTTGTAATGTTTTAATTACAAAAAAATTAATTAAAAAATTTAAATAAAATTTTTAAATTTATTACTCTAAGAGTGAATACTAATATCTCATGGGTTGTGAATTCTTTAGAAAAAGTATACTAAATAGAATATTGGATAAAAATACAGAAATCTTTTTTATTCTGAAATGCACATAATTTTATTTAAACAACATATTATAGCAAAACATATATAAAACAAAACACCTGTAAATAATTATTACATGTTAAAACATCCTATAAATATTTTTTATCTAAAAATCATTTTTTAAAAGAATTTTATTTTATTAAATTTTATGAAGTTAAATATTGGTTGCAACCTAGTTATTGAAATAAAATTTAATAATGTTTTTTTTCAAAATTTATATATTTTTTAATTTTATTAAAATATCATTTATAAATTCATACTAAAAAAAATCTTTCTTCTTTGTATACAAAATGTTTGTACTGCATTTTTTTAATTATAAAGTTTATAATCATTCTAATTATTACAATATATAGAATAAATTCCTCTGATCATTTAGTATCAATTATTCTATTTACTTATTAAATCATATATTGATTTTACTCAAAAAACAAAATACGTTTTCTGATTGATTCATCAAGTCTAGATGTACACTCTATTCTCTCTAAGATCAATATATATCCCATTCTGTTTAAGATCAAAGAACTAAAAATGTACACTATTACAATGGTTTTGTTCCTTCAAAAAACAAAAATCTAATAATAGCTCGTTGTTCTTCCAAATTGCAATCTTCAAGAGAACTTGCTATTTTCAAAGCATTGCAAAAAGAAACAAACTTTCAACAATGACAAAACAGCTATATTAGAATGTTGGCAGTGTTGCCAACTCACAATACTGATAGTTTCAAATTTCCCAGGTGATTGTTTTTGAACCTGTAAAGGTTTGTCTCTTTACTTATTGTGCAAATTCATGAGAATGAACATAATTCTAGACTATATTTCAGCCGCAATGCAACATGTTTTCATGACCTTCATCTTCAATGGTGGTCCAGTGAAGCCTTTACCTACATACCTTAGACTATAGCATGATAATTTTCGCAAGCATTAAAGACAGTAAAAATGTTATTTAATAGTCTCGAGAGCAAACTAGGTTAGGAAAGCCTAAATGAAAGGCTCTATGGCTTATGAAAAGTGATTGAGGTAAGAAGAATGGTTTTAGTGATGAAATTGTAGTGTGATGACAGATTTATATAGTGAGAGATGGTAAGGACGAGATAAATTAAATAAATAATGAATATAATACATGAATAATTGTAGATATAAGAACAATGGAATGATTGATATGTTTTTCTTTAAGATAATGATAACAGTTGATTTATATAAAATATATTTTCTACTAGAGAAAAAATATATAGTTATTTAGAATATATTTTAAGAATAAATATATGTACCAGGAATGTACTTAATAGTTTTAGAAATAGAAATAATAAAATAAATTTTATACTATATATTATAATGAAAAAGCACTTGGATAATGCTTCAGAGCATAGATCTCTGTAAGTGGTGAATTAAAGTCAGAATCGGAAACAGTTAGAGTCTAGAAAGATGAGACAAACCAGACGTTTTCACCGAATTGATAAGAAATTTATAATTGAATAAATTGTTGAAACAATTAATAGAGTTAGAGTTATTTCTTGTTCGAACAAAGTGGGAAGTATGGGAAAAGTGATGAGTTAGAATTAAAAGTAAAATTCGAAAGTGAGAGGTTGAAAAAGTGATTGTAAAAGATATGCAAGCTATGCTTGAAATAGAGAAGCACAGTTTGTAAGCTGGCTATTATGAGATAAATTATTTAAAATGAATAATGATATTTGAGTGTGAAAGTGTAGTAATTTTTTCTTGTATGTAGAATTAAATAATAGAAGTTTTGAATACGATGAAAAATAAGTAACATAGCTGAGAAGAAAGTCATAACATGACTATAGAATTGCCTACCTTAAAACATCCTAAATACTTGTTTTTAAATTTAACAACAAGAAATCTGCTTAACCATTCAAGTAATAAGAAATAATAGACTTTTGTGCAATTCCCTTTTAGAGAAAATTAAATGAATGAACTTAACAATCTATTCTACATTTATGAACATGTGCTTTTCTATATATGTTTTATTATTTTTGATTAAATTGTATGTATTATTCTTTGATATAATTCTATATGTGGCTCTACAGGAGTTTATCTGATAAAAGAGATAATTATGAATAATTTTTTTTTTTTAAATACATTTTTGGTTCTTAGTACACCTTTCTAAAAAACTCACGATAAAGAAAAATAAAGAAAAATTTAATAAAGGTTTTATCTGCATGACAGATGAAGGAAGTAAATAATTTAAAAAATATAATAATTTTGAATTACTTGAAGAAGGAAACTATTTCAGGCCTCCTCAATTTTCTACATCCATTCATCGTGGTTCTAGCCACCTCTTTCTAGTTCGTAATACAAAGTAGTTCAGATGCATCCCTTGCCATACCAACTTCCCATCTTAGTTTTGGCTTCCTAACCAGTCTCTTATATGCAGGATGTCCAGTTAATATCTTCTTTGAGACCTGTGGTATGCTTTGTATGTGACCTGCTCATACCAAACACTTCATATGGACTGGAAGACTAGGTTCTTTATATAATCATGCCATTTCCAGATTATTCCAATTCATCAAACATCACTCTCATACACTGTTTCCGTACAACAGTACGAATTATAGTCTTGTATGGTCTAATTTTAGTGCTACCGTGGACATTTTGAAAAGAGAAAATGTTGTATATTTTTATGTACCCTTTTAGAGTGCTTCAAAAACAAAACTTCAAAAATCGCCTTCTTAATGTACAATTAGATTATCCAAGGAAGGAGTGAGTAAAAATGGCATTATAATAATTGGTTCAGCCATTTCAGGTCCCAAATCAATACATCTGGATGTACATCATCTTTCAATTGTTCATGGATTTGATTGATCTTAAATAAGTCTAAAACAAAAATTATCAACTTTTTTTCAAAAAAGTATCACCTTTATTTTAAGTATCACCTACAAACTTTGTAAAACAGATATTATGCTATCATTTTGTAGCATTCAAATTCAAAAAATCAATCCTGCAAAATAAATTTCATTAACTCGTTCTCCACATACAACTTCCGTCGCTTGACAGATGCTGCCACCTGGCGACATTGCTCAAAAACAAAATCATCGTATGATATCAGAGGGAAAAGTACGACGGCAAGACAGCCTATCTTCTAAAATACCGGTATGCGAGTCTACCTGTAGTCACACACAATGTCTGACTTCTACACTTAGTTACGTTAGAGATGAATTTCCTTCTTGGTCTTCAAAATTTCTACCTCAGTTTTTTTTTAACAATGTTAATCTACAGTTTTTGTGCGTGTTAGTTCTAAAATGTTTAATAAATTTTCGTTTCCACGGCACAAGCTTACGTGATCTGCGACAGGATTTTTCCAGCTAATATGCTGGTAGAAGAAACACTGCTAAAGATCCAAACATGTTTCGTCCTGTTAACAAAACACGTTTTATCCAACATAGCTTCAGATTTTCACGTGCACAAAAGTGATATTACAAAAACTGACTTTATAGAACTCTAATTAAACTCATATTGTATATGTGCCTAAATTTATTTCAGCGAATATGTTTTCTTAAAAAAATATCTTTTAGATGTAGACTTGTGTAATTAATTATAAAATATATAAAATATTTTTTGGGTGGAGCCTGCATGCACACTTTCGGTCCTAACAACCTCCAAGAGGTTATTTTCTAAATTAAAAATAATTGACGTCAATTAATAAAATTTAATATTCAAAATTTTCATCTTTTTTTTTTCTAAATAAACTTGTCATTTTATAATAAATTCTTTATCTGATATATATATAAATTTATTGGCCAATATAGCATTTAAGAAACTTATCAAATAAGTAATATGATGTAACTGTTTTAAAAAACTATCATTTCATAAAGTCAAAAAGGGTGGGAATAAATATCAATATCTTTTCATCTTTTTTTTATTTTGTAATTTTTACATTTAAGGGCGTATTATCTTTTTTTTTTGGATTAATTATAATCCTGTTAATTGTTAAGCTGTGCTCATTGTTTTGTTAAATTTTGTAACGATAAAATATATAAACTAAAAGGGGGGATAAATCTTCAGAATCTATTGACTAATTTTTTTATTTAAATTATAATATTTTGTATTAAGGGCATATAACTTTACTAATTATAAGATTGTTAATCATAAGCTGTTTATGATAATTTTGTCTCAGGATGTATTTCTCAGCTGTAAATGATAAAATCTGAAACGTCAAAATTTTGTTTCAATAAACTTGAGCCTTGTTAATCACTAAATTTGTTTTTGTCTTTTTATTTATTTTTTTAAATTTCTAAACATTGTTACCATTTTGGTTCCGCCTTTCTTAAATTTAAGTCCCCTGGTAACATGTATCTGGTAGCAGAGCGTGGTTAGCTTTAAATTCTAGTTTGTTTTTTTTTCTAAATTACAGAGCTTGGTTAATTTTTAAATTCTGGAACCTTAGTTAATTTTCAAAATTTTGCATTGGAACCATCTAAATTTAAATTCAAAATTATCTTGTTAAACAAGGCTCATTTTTATGTTTTGCAGCTTTTTCAAATACTGCACAACTGTTGCTGATGAAATTTTTTTTTATATATTTAGTTTAAATATTTAGATGTCTATAAATCTATAGTCTCTTTTTTATTATTTATTTATTTTTATAAACATTTACACAAAAACTTCTAAACCAATTTCGATAAAATTTTTTTTTATTATTATTTTGTCTGCTTAAATATTTTTTTTTTTTTATATATATATATTTACATACACTGCACACTAGTCATTCACTGAATTTGATCCAGACAGCGGGCTCATTCGGGAATTCCAAAAAAATTTAAATAAATAATAAAACCCAAAAATAGTTAGAAACAAAAAAAAAAAACAAAAAAAAATATTCAAAAATTTCCTTCAAAATTTTCTCGAGTTTTCTTTCGCTTGTCTGTATCAATTCATACTTACACACACACATATATACACAACAACTACACTACATATAATTCTTGAGTCTTTCTCTGGCTCTTTCTTTTTTTTGCATCATCTTAAAAGAAATTTTTTTTTTATTAAATTACTTGGTTTATTTTTTTTTATAATTATCAGCAACAGTTAAAATGGCAGTGGATTTGCTGCGATTAGTGGACTCGTTAAAGAATACTGAGCTTGCTTTTGAGGTAGTAGCTAGAGGTGGTGAAAAAGACATTGTAGCTAAAATGCGAACCTCTCTCAGGTCCCTTCTACAGAATAGTGTCGAGCCCGAAATGGGAAACTTCACCGAAGACATCCTCTTGCAACAGATAGCGTTAGCCCGGAACTCCTTGTTTGTCTTACAAGACGACCTGGAGAACCTCGATTCTGAAAGAGGAATCAAAATGATTCGCGTTCGTGCGCGCATAAACGTTTTCGGAAGACGTCTAGAGTTCCTAAATCGGGTGCATACTGAACAACTAAAAGTTGCAGACAACAACGTGCCACGGGATCTGGCCGAGCTACATAACAATTTCGCTACGCTCAAGGAAAAATTTAAAGCTTTTGAGCAAACCATTGCTCCTCTAAAATTAAACGTTAGCATTCCGTTAACGCCCTCTGGGGGAACCACTAAAGCCAGCTCTGCAGAGCCATCTCGGTCTAACGGGCCAAATCTCCTTGCGGACACGCTGCAGGCTGAGGCTCAGCAAACCACACCTAGCAGTTCGAAAGGCTGTCAATTCATTTCCTTATACGGAAAATTAAGTCATCCTGCCGAACAGATCATTAAAACAATTCCTCAGACAGATGGGTTCGACCTTGACAAATTATTAAATTTTTTTAAAATTTCTTTAAAAATAGTCAAAACTTACCCGGACGTAGCTTTAAACATTAATAATGTTCTGATGCCCTATGCTCAGGGCCCTTTAAATTCATGTCTGATTAGACATCAGACATTTAAGACTTTTCACAAAGAGGCCTTAAGTCTCTTTATACCTTCGAAAAGGTTGGCTTCTCTAGTGCAGGAGTTATTTTATAGGCCCCAGAAGACTAACGAGGCGGTGCACATTTTTGTTAATCAAATTAAAGAGGCTGCAGAAACTTTAAATTTAGATAAGTCCGAATTGGAGGTCACGGACGTCATTCTGGAGGGACTGTCTCCGGAAGTCCGCAACTGCCTAGTTTTTGTTGCCAAACCTAAAAACTTTGCAGACTTAGATAGACTCTGCGCACATGTCAACAATGTAATGTATACTGACAGGCAAAGGGCTCCATTAAAGAGACCCGAAGTTACAAGTCCTGATTTTAGACCTACGAGACCCGTGGTCTGTTACAGTTGCGGACAGCCGGGACATAGAAGCCCAGAATGTCGGAACCGGCCTCCAACAAGGCAATATCCTCCAAAAAAACGGAGGCAGGTTTGGAGTCTAGTTGGTAGCTCCAGGCCAGCCTCCCGTTCAAAAACCAACCACATCGGATTTAAACATAACCTGAAACCACATTTCTTTAATAAACCATTTTTTCAAAATTTAAATTCAATTTCCTATCTAAGAAGAAACAATTTCGGCAATAAAATACAAAATTACGTTACTCCCATCTGTTATCATTGTGGCATACCCGGTCATTATATCTGGGGTTGTAAATTCTTCTCTCTACGGAATAGGTCCAGGCAAACCTATTCCAGCTCTAAGCTTTCCAACTACAAACTTCAAAAAAAAAAAAAATATTTCTCTCAAATCTAGGAGTCTGAACGATCAGTTTTTGCCTTTGGTGGAAGTAGCTTTTGGGCAAATTAAAGTTAAGGCTCTGCTGGACTCCGGTTCAGTAAGATGCGTCATTTCTAAAGCCCTTTTTAAAAAATTAAAGAACACCAAGGTTTTTAAATCCATAACCAGGGTGAAGGCTGATTGTGTCACGGCTTCTGGAAAAAGGTTGCCCATTTCCTACTCTTGTCGTCTTCATCTTAAAATGGAACATTGTAGTTGGAATGTGGATTTTCTGGTGGCGCATAAGTTGTCGTGTCCTCTGATCCTCGGATCAGATTTCATATCTAAAACGGGACTGGTACTTGATCTTTCAGCAAAAAACTTCTATTTCAAATTTTCAAGGTCTATTGTTTTTCCTCTATGTAATTTTAGTAATTCTGCGTATAAACCTATAGTGTCCACAACATCTGAATCTACTGCTCCTGATCCTTTAGGTCATCTTCAAAAGAACGATAAAAACACCATTCAAAAAATAATTAATGATTTTCCTCAGGTACTCACAAAAAGGTTAGGTCTAACACATCTAGTTGAATACGATATTCAACTGAAGGACAACACTCCGGTCAAGTGTTCTCCATACCAATTGGCACCTCCCAAAATGGAATACCTCCGCGAACACATCAACGAATTGTTAGATTCAGGAGTAGTAGAACCCAGCCGGTCGGCATATGCATCCCCTGTTTTTCTGGTTCAACATCCCGAAAAGAAAACAAGGATGGTGATTGATTATCGGAGGCTCAATCAAAACATCGTCGTCGAAGCGGTGCCGCTACCTAATTTACATCAAAGTTTTAACTGGTTTGTCGGTGCCAAATATTTCACAGTATTCGATCTAAATTCAGCTTATCATCAAATCCCTTTGTCTCAAAAGTCCAAACAAATTACCAGCTTTTGTACTCCTTGGATGCTTTATCAGTTTACTCGAGTCCCTTTTGGACTCTGTACTGGTGCCCAAGTGCTTACCAGACTCTTGGATCAGGTCTTCCATGACATCAAATTTAAATTCATTTTTAATTATCTGGATGACCTAGTCATCTACTCCAAAACTTGGGAAGAGCATCAAAAACATCTTCGCGAAGTCCTTACTCGTTTGCGGCGGGCTGGCTTGACTGTTAACCCAGATAAGGTCCGTTTCGCTGTGAATGAGATAAGCTTTTTAGGACACCTAGTTTCTTCTCGTGGCGTGCAAATCGACCCATCTAGAACAAAGGCAATTAGAAATTTTCCGCAACCCAAGAACCCTAAGGCCGTTTCCAGATTCATTGGAATGGTCAACTTCTTTGCTAAATTCATTCCTAATTTCGCGGAGCACGCTGCGCCTCTAAATCTGCTTCGGAGGAAGGGCCAAAAATTCTCTTGGCAAGCTGAACAAGAGAAAGCTTTTAAACATCTTCGGGAGGCAATAACAGCCTCCGGTTCTCCGGATGGCTGATTTCGCCAAACCTTTCATCTTACAAACAGATGCGAGCTCGGTGGCCCTTGGAGCAGTTCTACTCCAAGAAATTGACGGCTCACGACAGCCCATAGCGTACGCTTCACGTACTTTAACACCTGCAGAAAGAAAAGCCTCATCTGCATATGAAGCCGAATGCCTAGCAGTAGTTTTTAGAGTGGAGAAATTTAGGCAATATCTAGAACATCGGGAATTCCTATTAGAAACCGACAACCAAGCCCTTTCTTGGCTTTTAGCACGTCCTCGTCAACTTGGTAAATTAGGCCGATGGATTGCCAAGTTGACTTCATTGAAATTTAAGGTAGCGCACATAAGAGGAACTCAAAATATCATAGCAGACTCCCTCTCGCGCATGTTTGAACCGGAAAATTTCAACGAAGAAAATGTCACCTTTTCGTGTACCAGTCTCCTCACAAATTTTCCTCTAGCTTTTCATGACATCCAGACTCATCAGAAGGCCGACCCTATTTTGAAAAATATCATTGCCGACCTCGAACAGAACATCTCTTCGGAGAAGTACTGTTTAAGTAAAGGTGTACTTTGCCTGAAAAATCATTTGGAAAAGCCCACCAGAATTTATTTACCTCAGTCCTTAGTCGACCTGGTGATTAATTACCATCACGACTCCGTTGTGGGTGGTCATCTTGGAATACTTAAAACTTTGTTTAAGGTAAAGGAGAATTTTTATTGGCCAACTTTAAAACAGGATGTCACCTCTAAAGTGCGAGCTTGTTCGGTGTGCGCTGTAAGCAAACCTGCTCACAACTCCAAATTAGGATACCTTGCCTCAACGGTTCCCAATCGTCCCTTGGAAAAATTACATATCGACTACGTCGGACAGCTTCCTAGGACAAAACAGGGCTATAACATGATACTGGTCGCAGTTGACCAGTTCTCAAAATTCACCTGGCTCATGCCTGTCAGAGATGCAACTTCCCACAGTACAATTAAGGCCTTAAGCCAAAACATTTTTCAAAATTTCGGTTTTCCAAAGATAATAATCTCTGACAATGCACAATGTTTTGTATCACATGTCTTCCGCAACTTTTGTTTTTCTCGCGGTATTAAACATGCAACTTTATCCCCTTATCATCCCCAACCTAATAATGCGGAAAGACTTAACAGAAACCTTAAGGCAGCCCTCATCGCCTATCACTCCAAAAATCAATCCTCTTGGGACGACTCCCTTTGCTGGCTTCAGCTGGCCTTCAATTTCGCACATCATGAGACTCTTAAAGCAACACCTTTTAGTATTCTTTTTAATTTTCTCCCCAATACACCACTGAGTCTCAGCTGGAACATACACGATCTCCTTCCAAAACCTAATACTAATCCATCACAAGTTTGGCGCCAGGCCAAAGACAATATAATGAAAGCGCACCAAAAGGCCGAAAAGACCTATAACAAATTCAGGAAGCCTCATCTGTATAAAATCAACGATCTTGTCTGGTGTAAAACACACCCTCTGAGCTCCGCCATAGACAAGCGAGCTGCTAAATTGATGCCTCGATGGTCAGGTCCCTTCCGGATCATTGATTTTCTTACTCCCGTTACCATTGCGCTTTCTTTCGCCAATTCACCTCGTTTTATTAAAAAAGCACACGTCGAGCAACTCAAACCTCATCATATAAATTAAATATTAACAAATTTCTAGAACCTTCTCCTTTACGATTTAATTTTCTTTCTGATCTTTCTTGGCCCGCACAAATTGTCATCTGGTAGTCTTCTTTCCGAGCACTGCAGAACATAACAAAATACGGAACCAAGCCGTATTTCCTCTAAGCTAAATGCACATCTGTATGTTTGGGCATCGGTGGGCTGAGCTCTCCTAGAGCCCCTCCGTGCCGTAATCTGTATAGATGTTTGCAGGCGAAGAGATCTTGATTTTCCTTGTCCAGTGATATATCTCACTGTTTCCCGGACTTGACGCTTTTCAACCCATAGTCTGATCAACTATGAGGTTTCACTTTACGGCAATGGCCGCTACATGTACATGACATGTTTCCCTATCTAGACATATCTTAACATCGAGCACTCCGCGGGTGTAATCGATGCGACGAGAATATAGAGAGCGTCATGAACTCTTCTGTTTCTTCGTCACCATAACGTCTTCGGACGAGGACATAGTGAGTCCATTTTCCTTAATAGTTAAGTTTGGTGTATTTGTTCTTTGTTGTTTATCTTGGTGAAGGTATACTGACCGGTTCTGTCGAACTACATATAGTTAATGTGGCACTCGCTATGCATGTTAGTCTTAGGTTGTTTTTTTGTCTTTCTCGAGGTCTAAAACACCTGTCTGAGAGAAATTTTTTTTTTACCCTTTCACGCACACTCTCTCTCTCCTTTTCTAAATTTTGCGGGAGGCCCTTCTGGCCCCTTTTCTTTTCCACTCTAACTCCGTCTTTCGGGGGGGGAGAGCTGTAGCATTCAAATTCAAAAAATCAATCCTGCAAAATAAATTTCATTAACTCGTTCTCCACATACAACTTCCGTCGCTTGACAGATGCTGCCACCTGGCGACATTGCTCAAAAACAAAATCATCGTATGATATCAGAGGGAAAAGTACGACGGCAAGACAGCCTATCTTCTAAAATACCGGTATGCGAGTCTACCTGTAGTCACACACAATGTCTGACTTCTACACTTAGTTACGTTAGAGATGAATTTCCTTCTTGGTCTTCAAAATTTCTACCTCAGTTTTTTTTTAACAATGTTAATCTACAGTTTTTGTGCGTGTTAGTTCTAAAATGTTTAATAAATTTTCGTTTCCACGGCACAAGCTTACGTGATCTGCGACAGGATTTTTCCAGCTAATATGCTGGTAGAAGAAACACTGCTAAAGATCCAAACATGTTTCGTCCTGTTAACAAAACACGTTTTATCCAACATAGCTTCAGAGTTTCACCTGCACAAAAGTGATATTACAAAAACTGACTTTATAGAACTCTAATTAAACTCATATTGTATATGTGCCTAAATTTATTTCAGCGAATATGTTTTCTTAAAAAAATATCTTTTAGATGTAGACTTGTGTAATTAATTATAAAATATATAAAATATTTTTTGGGTGGAGCCTGCATGCACACTTTCGGTCCTAACAACCTCCAAGAGGTTATTTTCTAAATTAAAAATAATTGACGTCAATTAATAAAATTTAATATTCAAAATTTTCATCTTTTTTTTTTCTAAATAAACTTGTCATTTTATAATAAATTCTTTATCTGATATATATATAAATTTATTGGCCAATATAGCATTTAAGAAACTTATCAAATAAGTAATATGATGTAACTGTTTTAAAAAACTATCATTTCATAAAGTCAAAACCCCCTTTAATATAATATCAATATCTTTTCATCTTTTTTTTATTTTGTAATTTTTACATTTAAGGGCGTATTATCTTTTTTTTTGGATTAATTATAATCCTGTTAATTGTTAAGCTGTGCTCATTGTTTTGTTAAATTTTGTAACGATAAAATATATAAACTAAAAGGGGGGATAAATCTTCAGAATCTATTGACTAATTTTTTTATTTAAATTATAATATTTTGTATTAAGGGCATATAACTTTACTAATTATAAGATTGTTAATCATAAGCTGTTTATGATAATTTTGTCTCAGGATGTATTTCTCAGCTGTAAATGATAAAATCTGAAACGTCAAAATTTTGTTTCAATAAACTTGAGCCTTGTTAATCACTAAATTTGTTTTTGTCTTTTTATTTTTTTTTTTAAATTTCTAAACATTGTTACCATTTTGGTTCCGCCTTTCTTAAATTTAAGTCCCCTGGTAACAATTTCACACAAAAATTCTGCATCTAAAATTCTTGAATATGTACAAAAATGTTGTGAAATATGCATTTTGTAAAAGAATACCTACTTTCTGTTCATCGTAAACTCCCAGTACTAGTTGAATGCCTTCGAAATCACTGTAAGCTTTATTGTAGTTAGTATAATCAGCCATTGGAAGATCAAATAATTTCTCTGCTCTTATCATTTCTTCTTTCTTGATATTCATTTCTTGAAATTCTAGGGCATATTCCTATACAAAACGAAAGTATTTCATTAGATTATAGAGATAAGATTTTAGATTATAAAATAAGATTGATTTTTCAATTTTTCTCAAATTTTTTATATAGGTTTGGTTTAATGAATTGCCGAATAATTTTGGTAAGGAAAAAAATAAGTTAGAAGATGTTAAAATGGTCACAATTTTCAAAATTGTTTTATAACAACTATTCTACAATATTCAATAATAGCCAATTTTGTGCAACTTTAAAATCTCCATCCAAAGATGTTTTTTCTACACTACAAAATAAGAGTGTTATTTCTAAAAAAAAAACTTCAAACATAGTTAAAATGAAACAAAATTCAGCAGTAGTTACTTGAGTTTTAGTTGAATTTTAGTGAAATTTAGCAAGCCAGTTGATGTATAATGGCTTAATTTGTTATCTGCATATAATAATATTAAGGTCTGGAATCGAAAGGATACATAATAAAAAACATCCAAAAATCTATGTCACAATATGTCAGGCTATCATCTACAAGCTTAGTATTTTTCTTTCCCGAAAGTAACAACTTTGTAATTTTATATTTAAAGGTTTTAATCATTAAATCTATAGTTGTAACATTTCAACTTACAGTCATCAGTTCACAGACATGATCTAAATCTTGAGACTCAGCTCCAGGTCCTTCAGTATAAAACCTATTGGCAAATTCTTCACAGAAGTTTACAAAATCTACAATGAGTTGTTGAGTTGTGTTAGCAAAAACAGCTTTGGCTGGTTCCATGGTTAATGATCTATAAAGTGAACTCTCATACAAAGTCTCCCAATCTTTCTTCAGAAGTTCTAGAAGTTCAATATCTTCAAGAGGAACCTGTAAATTCAATTGATTGTAATTAAGAGAATAGTGTGGTTTTATTTCATACTATATTTCCATATCAAGTCTATCTCACATCAAACAAAAAAATCAGGATGGAATAGCAGAAAATTTTTATTCTTAAACTGTGTAACTACAACTTTGGGAAATTTTTATGACGATCTTTAAAGCTAATTACTGTGAATTCAAATTTTTGCAGTTAAAAGAGCTCTTTGTTCACCAAATGAAATAAACACACTAATTTCTACAACAAATTCTTTAATTTCAATAAGACAATATATCATCTTCAGATGTTTATAGATAGGTACACAAGCTTTGTGCAACAGAACTATGAATGCAAGCCAAAAAGACTTTCTAACCTACTTAATTTCACCTCCAAACCTTCCATTTCATTACTACTTATATCTACTCACAGCAATCTTACTTTATTATCATTTTTAACATTGTGTCAATAGTCGTGAGGGGATTGCAACAATCTGTGTATATTTGGTGTATTCTGTGATAATCTCTTTCCTTCTCAACCTTGCTCATCTGTTTTCTAGCATTAACCCTCAAATATTGGACTATTTAATGAAAAATTTTGTATATCTTGTAACATCCAAATTGTATACATTTATTCTTTCATTTGATTACTGTAACTTCCTGCCTAAATTTGTAGTAATTTAACAATTACCACTTTATAGTTGTATCGTCTGGATGGGTTTTAAAGTTATTTATTATTCCTTAAAAATAACTCTAGCCAATGTGTATATCTATAAATTATTATTTATGTACTACAACGGAAATTCGTTGTATGGGGTTATATTTTGGTCAAAAAAGAAAAATATCAAAAAATAATCCCAATGCAAGGTTTGGATGTTTTGTAGAACTTTTTACTGATTATAGCCGGTCGGTGAGATTGAACTATGAAATGGTCCAAGGTCAACTCTTGCCGGCTTGTTCTAACAGTAAATTCCTAGGTCGGCAGATTTTGAATTGAAAAATCATTTTTTATGAATTTTGAAAATGTGAAATAATAATGTATAAGGATATGTAGTTGTAATACAAGTTGTATGCAATACATATCTAGTACTGTTATTTCATATTAACTAACAGACGTTACGGCATATTTAAATGAAGAATTTAAAATTTTTCAAAATTAATAAAAAATAAAAAACCTTGTTATTTCTGGAAATAAAATGTAATTTTAAGAAATAAATATTCTTGTTAAAATTTGGAAAAAATGGATATTTTAAAAGTTAGCAGAAAAGCATAAATATGAAAGTTAATAAAAGTAAATAAAAATAAATTTTGAGAAAAGGATTGTAGAAGCAATTAAATAAATAAAGTTATATCATAAATTAATAATTAAAAATTAAAATTTGATTAAAACAAAAGAGTTATAGTTTTCACGCTATAGTATGAAAAAGAAAAAAGATAAGAAGTGGAAATTTTGCAAAAATGATTAAAAACCTAATATCTAAGAGTTGTGTAAATTTCAGGAAAATCAGTCAATAAATAAACCCCAAACCCAAAGGTGTGAAAAGACGCACTGGATTACATCACTACGGGAAGTCGCAGAGTTATGTTATCACGGCTAGTGCGTTGAAATCACGGAATAAATAAGTGACAAAGTTTGAAAACAAAAATCTTAAAAGTGTGAGAATTAAAAACTGTAAATTACGCAAATTCTTACGTAAGCGATTAAAGGCGAATGAATAGTCCGACAAATGTCATTCGAAGTGCGGGAAATTGCCGCGGTCAAGAGCTACAAGACACCGGTGACGTAAAAACGAAAAAACAGTTAGGAAAAGTGTTATAGACAATTAAAAGAAAACAATGAAGATTTTTACATCGGCCAGTTACAAGTTGCAGAGTTTAAATGTTCAAGGATAAATGACGTAGTCGTAGGCGGAGACAGAATACCAACTTACAGCAAAAATAGATTAAAGGATTAATAGAGCAAAGTAATTAAAAAAGGACAATTAAAACACGGTAAACGTAATAAATAAAGTAATAATAAATAACTGAATCACCTACACCAAAAATAATCAAGAAAATTGCATTGAAAGACACTATAAATGGAACTATCGTATCGGTCCAGAGAGGGAGAAAAATTGGTATCGATATACGATAGTTTTTGGCTATAAAAAGAGCCGCACGAATCTCATTGAGGTCTCTCTTAAAAAATAGTTTGAACAGGTGCTAGGGGTGACTGCCCGAAGGTCTCTCGAATAAAAATTGTTGAACAAGTGCCAGGGGTGGCTATGCCAGTTTGCCAACTCAGAATTCTCAGTAAAGAAGTTTAAGTGTTACTATGCCAAAGTATTAAAAAAGTGTCATCGAGAGTGATAGGGGGTGATAGATTCGAACCAACCAGCCAGCCTTCTAAACTCCATGGAAAAGAAAAGAGACAACTGTAATCGCTAAATACAACCAACCAGACACCAGAGGACCATCAGCATCCCAGGACTCAGGATCTTCAGCACGGCGGTCAAGGTCTGAGAAAAATCCAAATTTCCTTTTTAAAGGGCAAAATTGGCCCGATTTTAGAGTATCACTGATTTTCCTGAGATAATTTTTTTTTTATATAATTAAATAAATGTGTTAAAATAGATAATGTTAAACTCATGTGTGGATAAAAATCTTTATCGATAAATAAATTTGATAAATTAAATAATTTGAATTCAGATATAAATAGAAATCTTTATATAGATCAATTTTAATAAAGTTATGAGTGATTGCCTTCTGCTCGAAAAAAGAAATATTTTAGTTGTTATCAGTTAATTTTCATTACAGAAATTGTTTTTGAGTTTTATTTGTTGACTTGTGTCAAGATTATTATTTCCAGTTGTTTTTGTCTCAAGTAATTAAAAGAATTAATTTTTTTATATATTCTCTAAAACTGTGTCTTATTTAGAATTGGTCACACAATTATATGCTATATTTTCAGGTTTGTTATAATAAAAAAGGGTAAAATATATTGTATCAAAGAGGTATTCCTAAGGACACGCACCTACGAGATTAAAATTAGAAAATAAAGTAAATTCGTGTTCTCCCTGAGAAATAGGGTAATCTTAAATACAGTTACTGGAAGTCATAAATAAAAAGGGGGGTACCGGTAATTTGGGGCAACTCAAATTATCGAAGAAGTTATTCAATCCAGGCCAGCAAGATAGTAAGCCAAAAACTTCCAGTGGATTGAATAATTTATTCTTTTTGTCACGCGAGAACGAATCCTGTAGGCTAAAAATCTCAGGATTCGAGACTATTACGTATTAATAAAGATAGGGGGCGTAATTAGTCTGACTCTAAAAAAGGTAGAGTTTTTTCGTTGTAGTACCTCATAACATCCTTCTGCTGATTATTTAGTGAACTACCTCATTGTTGTGGGTTAAAGTGGTCTTTTCTGTCGAGAGAGAGAGAGAGAGAGAGAGAGAGAGAGAGAGAGAGAGAGAGAGAGAGAGAGAGAGAGAGAGAGAGAGAGAGAGAGAGAGAGAGAGAGAGAGAGAGAGAGAGAGATTGTGTGTTACCTGTAACCAATAATGGTGATGGCTAGTCATTAAAAATTCGTCTTGTTGAAAAAAAGTCTTTGTTGTGAAAATTTGTGTGTGTTTCTTCATTCATTTGGTGATTAAATTCTCCACAAGTATCTTTTTTAAGTGTATCCCTAATCTCTTTACTCCTTAAGTGATTAAATCTTTTTACTTTAAGTCAGTAGTCAGGATCAAGGCTGTGTGATGGATAATAGAATAGGCTGGGGGGGCACTGCTAGAAGCACATTTCATAAAGTAAAACAATATTAAACTTTGTACAGCAATGTTCCATTATATTCAGATTATGTGACAAAATTTAAACAAATTTTATTTGGAGCATAGTGCAAAAGTCCTATTATATAAATCTAAGAGAAGTAAAAATGCTTTCCTGTTATTTTAATTACACTGTACATTACCAACAGTTTTTTTTTTAAATACTAAAATCCAAACACTTATACTTTATGACCCATTTTATAAATGTTACTGAGAACTTCCTTACCAGACCCTAAGGAATCAAAACTGTTCCTTTATACTAAGGCACCCCTTAATCAACTTCATATTTTAAGAACACTCCTTAACATTTCTGTTCCTTTACTAAGTTCCTCTTAATAAAGGAGTGATTAAAGGACCCTAAATAAAGTATGTCATAAATATCAATTAGGGCATCAATAAGAACTGATGGGGATTCAGTATTCACTAAAGCTGATTGTTCATTAATTGCTAAACAGCGGTGGTCATCTGCCGTATATTAGTACCGTCTGGTTTAATTTTATTCTTTTGATGATGAATTTACAATCGCAAAAAGAGAAAAATCAGAAAAAGGAAAAGGATACCAGTAATTTCTAATCTAGAAAAATATTAGGTTAAAAATATAAATTGAGAATAAAATCACAGGCAGTACAATGTTGAAAGGGAAAAAAATTATGTTTAAGCCAAATACCAATTACGCATTTTGGTATAATTGTATACAACAAAAATGTTCTAATTTTAGTAATTTAGTTTTTTTCCACATAATACTATTTAATTAATATTTCTATTTTCTGTTTTATTTTCTGTATCATGGAACTTTAAACCATCCGTTTATTTTAATTTTGACATCTTATCAAAATTAACGGGACATACATTAATGGGGAAAAAAAAGATATCATAAAATGTATTAACCTTTTACACATTTGATCTTCATAATTAAAATCAAATATCTTTTCAGTATCTTTCAAGTATCTTCTCATTACTAGTGGTGAAGCCTCATTTGCATTCCCATTAATACTGGGAACATATCATTTACTTGTATTTTCATCATATTCACAGTATTTAATAACAAACTAGACCTAAAAATGTTTTATATACCACATATTGAAATATATATATATATATACAGTATATATGCATATTAAAATTATAGATAAATTCCAGTATTTGTTTATTATGGCTGATATCTGGCAACTGTAGTAACTCATACCAGCTTGTAAAAATGTTTATAACACATTATCTGCTTAAATACAGTGCCTAAATTAACAAACTGAAGGCTTTATATTATAGGATGGTCCAATAATGTACAGCAATAGAGCAATATTAATAAAAATAAAATGGCTTGTCATGTATCACAGTGCTAGGACATGGGGAGTAAAAAAACATGTGTGGGCACAAAAGCTTGATATTTTTCATTCAGTGGTTTTATCAGCCTGACAGTTAAAAGGATGATAGATTTTTGAAGTTTTACTGAATTTTTAACAGGCTAATGAAAGTTGTTACTGAAAATGTAAAATGTTTACAACCAATTAAAAAATGTGTAAGAATTTTATAACAAACTATGTGAAGTTTTTAGGTGTGTTTTTAAAATAATCTCTGTTTTGAAATAACAGTTACCTGTGGTAATGAAAGGTTGTGTTTTATTATGATGGCCAGTATTACTAATCGTTTCGAGAAAGACTGGACTTTTACGAAGATGGAATAAAGAAGCTGTTTAAATGAAATCAAAAAACCATGGAAGTCAATGGTGTTAATAACCAAAAATGGTAATTTTAACTTGGATAACCAAAAAATGGTTATATTAAGATTTGAATCATAAGAATAGACCGGGAAAGTTGTAATTGAATTGGTGGAGGGACTACAGAAGTCAAATGTATAACTGAAAGTAAATGTTAAAACAAGGGTAATAAAATTAATATAGATTTCCAAAATACTGTTGTGGTGTATAAAATGTTAATTATAAGTTCTAATGAATATTTAAATAAAAATTGTGTTGTGAATATAGACAAAGCTTGTCGTCAAGCAGATGTTTTGAACAGTGTCCGTGTTACTAGGTGTGTGAATAATTTTGAGCTGACTTGGCATATTAAAATAAGACGCTTAGGTAGAAGCTAGACAAAGCAGGACATGTGGTTTGCCAGTCTTAAGGGGGCACCAGTTGGCAGAAGGTCTCTGACCTGGAGAGAAGTATTTTTGTGTAGAGGAAATTTTGGATAAATGTAGTGAAAATGTTAAAAAACATTCTTAAGATCAATGTAGTATTGATCTAAGTTGTATTCGTTCTAAATTAAAGCGTGAACTATTAATTCAAAAAATGTGAACTTTGTGAAATGTGTAAAGATAAAATCTTGCACTTGTTCGAGATAAGTAAGACGGTTGAATCGCGAGTTCTGAACTAAGCCGTAAAAGTGTTAAGATGGAACAGTATAAATTGTAACACAAACAGTTATTTTGTCATGTGGATAAAAAAATTAACTTTATAGAATGGTAAACTGAACCTAGAATGTCAAGATCTGAATGTAGAACAATGGATTCCTTCCACGTTGCAGAAATACATTTCTGGGGACCGAGACGAAAAATCACCAAGGAATTGTGCTTTTAATTAACAGAACGTGACTGGTATACACGTTAAGACTTTTCTTATGAAAATATATTTTAATAATATGATATAAAACATATAAATTTTTTAATATAATTTTTGATTGAAAGGTTGAAGTATAATATTTGAGACTATGTCTTATGAATAAAAAATGAGAGTATTAAAGTAATTTTTTTCCTCTTTAATAAATAAACTAATGAGATCTGATCTATTTTAAAAAATAAAATAATTAATTACGTAAATTCAAATAAATAAGTTAAAAGTAAATTCAACCATTAAAATTCAATTTGATTTGTCAGAAAATATTAGGATGCATTAAGTTAAGATCTTGAATATTAATATTAATAATAGAAAATTGATGATAATTTATGTAAATGTGTTAATCTCTTGATTTAAATAAACTATGTTAAGTTTCAGCACAACAAATAAGATTTCTTTATTTTACCAAGAACCATTGTTGAGTATACTTTCAAAAGGATCTGCGACCCTGAGAGGTTTTAAGTAATAATAGTAACTTTTCTTTTTTTTTTCAAAATAATTGGTAAGCTAACGCTACCTGGCGCCCATAAAGCTGTGCAATTTTCATTAAATAAATAACTTAAGATTAAAAAGTGCCAATTTTAAGATTTTTGATTTAAATTAATTAGTAAATTCAAACCCTTAGTTTTTTTAATATTACAGGTGATCATGTTAAAAAATATAATAAATCATTTTAAAGTATTATTTTTATTTCAAAATAGACTTTACTTATAAGCATGTTCTTATATTAAATATAATAATTAAAACCATAAACTAACCTCAATTTTCTGAAGACTCAATGTATGATGACGTTCTTCCACTTCTGTGAACTGAAGTTCGGCCTCCACTAACATGTTGCCTATGTCTGTAATAGCTTGCAATACTCGTTTAAATGCAGTCAATTCATTTACACCTAATTCCAGCTCATCTTTTAACTCCTAGACACATAATACTTAATTAAACATGTTATAGACAAACAACATATGACCATTGAAAATGAATACTAGGATTGAAGAAAAATCAACAACGATTTAACATTAAATTAACACAATGAATTTTTTTTTTTTTTTTAACCTAGTTTAATAAATTTCTACATGTGAGCTATTTATGGTGCTGCAGACATCAAAATGTTAATACCATATACGCTTAATGATGTACGACATTATGATTGTAATTACATCAGCGATTCTTTTTCTTATGTGAATCAAATCACGAACCTTCCCACTATACACAATGATTATAATGTATCTCCAAAAAATTTCAAAGAAATAAAATCCACAAAGGCCAAAGGCCCACCTTGACCAAGTCAACCATTTGGAAATCAACCACCTAGGCAGTCACATAGCTAGGATTTTGATTTGGGAGGGGTGAGTCTATAAGGGGGTCTCTTAACCCTGGAACCGGTGTGGCGACCTACAGTAGGTCGCCCAAGTGATTTCACCAACTCTTAATCATGTATTTTGCCATTCAACGTTACGCCCACTTAAAATTGTCCCATCGCAATAAATAAAATACCGTTGGAAAGCTAATGTTCCGTAGATGCATATCATGCAAAAAAAAATACCACAAAACGTTATAAATAATATTCCAAAAATTGGTGATGTTCACGTATTTTTGTAGGGTAAAATCGTAAATTTCAACTCTGCGCCTTTTCGTATAGCACGGCTCCATTTTTCCTGATATGATTACAACTCTATTTTTCTGTCATTTAAGTCAACTAAAACACTGTTATATAGATCACATGTTTCTCTTTCTAACCGTAGATTACAAATTATTCTGCGTCTAACAGATCCAGAGATATTCGTACTTGAACATAGCACAAACCTGACGACACGAAATTCAATTGGCATTCGATGCTTTTTACGAAAAGACGAAATTCATTTATCTTGTTAGAAAAAGGACTTGTTCTTTACACTATGTTGTAGGGGAAATTCCATTCTATAAGTTGGTACCACTTGATATTTACTTTGAACTCTTAGAAGGCTTTGTTTTGATCTCGGAACATAGGCAAATGTGCAACGTAAAAACTGTAACAAATGACGTAGCGCAAATTGTTTTGGGGTTAGATATTTGTTATTTTGAAGGTTTGTGTATACAAATTGTATATAAATTGTGTATACAAGTTACAATATATGTGTTTTTATATCTAAAGTTTATGTTTTTGAGTGATAGTTTAATTTTGAACGGTTCATATTTGGGATAACCTAGGCCAATATTGTAAGTCTAGCCTATATGCATATTTTCTTATATTTATTGTTTTATAAGATTATAAAAGTGAATATGTGTGTTATTCTTTGTAAAGTATATATTTTCTTAGTAAAATATAATGATTTTGTCTTTGGCCTATCTTCAGATTGTTACTAGTGAGGCTAAATTGTGGAGGTTACAAACCTAACCTCAACCATCAGAGTATCACTTTTTAGTCAAAATCGTTGTTTTTATTTATAAAATGTAACATATTATTATTTTTTTCCCCTAAATATATTCACAAATATATTATAAATCTCAAGTAATGGTTGAAAAAATTGCAAAAAATGTATTAGTATGTTTTTGATTACCATTTCTGTGAAATTTGACTCTCCGTTACTCTCGATTTTTTGGTATTTGACCAAAAAACTCCAAATGTGATACATGTAACATTTTTTTGCACTACACGACTAAATTCTATGCACCTTTCTGGACATAATGATATATAGAAGTTCTGTATAAAATATATTTTACTATTTTTTATGTTTTTTGGAAAAAATAAAGAGAAAATTCAGTTTCTTCGTAATTTTTTTTTTAATTTTTAAAATGTAACATTTTTTTTTTTAAATATATTCAAAAATATTACACAAAACTTTTGTATATCTTAGAAAAAGGTAGTAAGCTATTGATTTTGGGTGATACAGATTTTTCTGAAAAAAAAGTTAGTATCATTTTTGACATCTAACATACTCCAAAACCGTTTCAAAATTTTTTTTTTTATTACATAGATGAATTCTATGCATCTTCCTGAGAAAAATGATGTCTTATAAGTTAGGTTTTGTATACAAATAATATATTTTATTAATTTTTAAACAAACGAAGAATTTTTAAGAAAATTAACATGACCAGTTGTAAGGTTAATGGTAAAATTTTATATTCATTACTAGAATTTGTTTATGGAAACTTTTTTGAAAATAACACTATTCTTACCATTTTTCCTCTTGAACCTTCGTAATTTTCAACCTATATGAATAATGATGTTAATCTGTAGAATATGTGTATGTGTGTTCTGACATGTGTATTGTTTCTGAACAAATTTGTAATTTCTTTTATTGTTCCAAAGCAGTTTCTAATGGAAAGAATTTGAAAACCTGTCCATGGAAGATTTAGTCGATGGCTAACACAGTATAAGTATACCTAGCTTTGAGGTATTTTTCTTTAATTATAGTTTGAACCCCAGTTAGGTAGCCGGGCATGGTGGCAACTGCGTCATAGTCTGCCCCCATTTTTGTATATCTAATCCCAGACTTCTGCATGTATTGTAACATTTTCTGCCATTTGGCTATATATTGGGACCAACCCTCAAAAGAGCAGAGACCAGAGCAGGACATATATAGGCCTGGATAGGGGGATCCTCCCCCCCCTGCTGGGAAAGTGGGGCGCCCAGGTATACCTTGTTTGGGCGATACGGTGACCCTTGATGAAGGGGTGGCTGGTGATTGAGGTGAAGACTCTTTGTGGAGGGTTGGATCCAACACATCACTTTGCGCTCTGGAGGCTTGGGTGAGCCGCGATCGGGTCTGGCAAGCCCAGATCAGGGGTTCTCACTATGCGAATGCGTAGTGGGGCAAGTGCAGTTGCTGTGAGTAGGCTTATTGAAGGAGGAACAACCCAGTTTCCATGGTTCGGTTCTGGGAAGGTTCTCTGGATAGACAGCCGAGGGGCAGTGGCTGGACTACGGAGAGCCTGAGTCGCGGGAGGACTTTGTCTGGCGAATGCCTCACCGAGGATGGTGAGAACGTTGCTCAGGACCCTAGATGGGGCAAAAACCCAAAAGACAACTTCATGGAAAATACAAATAGACCAGAAGCGAACAGGCGGTCAGGTGCAGAGAGGGAATCTCCAGTTGAGAATGTCCTCAGTCTGCGCCTCGACGATGAAGAAATGCCACTGGAAGTCCCAATGGGTCAGGCCAGAAACATGGCAGAACAAGAGATGGTTGAAGCTCCAGTTGAGCAGGCTACCACTTCCTCAAGGGACAGTGGCGACAGGTCTGCTACGGCAGGAAGTCGATCCACTGTACCACCCTCTGAGGCAAGCACATCAGATGCAGATCTGAGCCAAACGGCATCTAGGATTAACCGGATGCACGTTTATAATCCAGCCAAGAAAGGCGCCGCCTTCTATCGAGAGAAGAAGAGGCGACGAAAGGAGGAGAAGATGGCTGCGGGCACTTGGGTGGAATACCCGAAAGCTACTCCGATAAGCAGGGGAGTGGCTGCTGATGTAGGAACGCCAAAAAGGCAAAGGTCCGATGTCAGCAGTCCTTCAAGCTCAGGAGTCAACCAGGTACCAAAGAGACCCAGGAGGGGGTTGGAATTCTCATATGCAGAAAGGCTGACTTCCTTCGGGGTTGCGGTGGTACCTAAAGACTTTCCGGAAAGGCTACTCACTGAGGAGGACATCCTGGAGCTCTCGTCTGCTCTCATTGCGCAGATGAAGCCCCTCTCTGATGGCTACCATGTATACCAGGCTTCAATGAGTCGCCTAGGCTGGAAAGCGGAGCTATGATACTGCAGTGCTGCAATCTGGAAATCAAGGGGTGGCTAGAGCAGGCTGTAGCCATATGCAATCACTGGAAAGGGAATATCTTGGAGGTGGTGGACGCGAAAAAGGTGATTAACATTACCAAGGTTATCACCAGGTTTCCGCCCCCATTCGACAAGATGAAGGTGGAGGACGTACTGTCCAGAATCCAGCAACATGATCTCTCGATCTTGACAAAAGATTGGAGGATCATCAATGCTAGAACCACGGGCCCTCAGGGGAGAACAGTGGTTCTTGGACTCAATGAGAAGGATCTGGAGATGCTCAAGAGGAGAAACCTCAGGGTTAGGCTCGGGCTTGGGCAGATCCAGTTCCAGATCATTGGAAAAAGAACTAGGGATGGTGCAGCCAATGAAGGTGCTGAAGGTGGTCCAGGCCAATCTTCAGCATAAAAAGGCGGCCAGCCTTAACCTAGCCAGCAGATTCAAGGCCGAAGGCATCGATGTGGCTCTGATCCAGGAGCCATGGGCGGTGAAAGGTAAGGTTCTGGGGCTGGGAGACTCTGGGGGCAGGCTAATGTACGATACGTCATCGGACGCTCCCAGAACATGCATGTTAGTGAATAAGAATTTAAGTGTCTTTTTGCTAAATGAGTTCTGTTCCAGGGATCTGGGGGCAGCTAAGGTGAGATTGGAGGACCAGGAGGTGTGTGGAGAAATTACCATAGGCTCTGCATACTTCCCGTTCGACTCGGCCAATCCACCTCCAACTTACGAGTTCACACGCATTGTGGGAGAAGCGAAGAGGAAAGGTGAACACCTAGTCCTTGGAGTGGACTCCAATGCGCATCACCTTGCATGGGGCAGCTCCAACTGCAATGTAAGAGGTAAGTCTCTATTTGACTATTTGTTTAGCTCTAATTTAGATATAGTTAATGTAGGTAACAAACCGACCTTCATCAACAGAGTGAGGAGGGAGGTCATTGACATCACAGTCTGTACTGAACGTACTGCCCAACTCATCAAGGGTTGGAGGGTCTCGGTGGAGCCTTCACTGGCAGATCACCAGCACATTCAATTCGAGATGAGGTGGAAGCAGAAGAGTGTCATCTGGTTCAGAAACCCCAAAAGGACGAACTGGGAAAAGTACAGGGAAGACTTGAGGCAGGCTGTTCAGGATATAGTGCCTGAAGTGAGGGGGATAGAGGAGTTGGAAGAAGTATCGGTGCAGCTGCAGGCTGCGGTGCTGGGTGCTTTTCAGGCCAACTGCCCCCTCACACAAAGGAAAAAACACGACACGGTAAGGTGGTGGAACAAGGAACTAGCAAAAATGAAGAGGGAGGTTAGAACTCTGTTCAAGGCCTCTAAACATCAAGGTTGCTGGGAACCCTATCACAAAAAACTTACTGAGTATAACTCAGCAATTAGGAAAGCCAAGCGGGATTCCTGGAGAAAGTACTGTGAAAAAGTGGTAGAGTGCTCTGAAACGGCTAGACTCCAGAAGATCCAGAGGGCTGAACATACCAATATGGTGGGCTCTCTGGAAAAACCAGATGGTTCGTATACGCAGTCCGGAAGGGAGACTCTGGAAGTACTCCTGGGATGTCACTTTCCGGATTGCGAGATAGAGGGAGGAAGTGATCCCTCCCTGTACACTAGGGCAAGTCCGCGTAGAGCGGACTGGAACTGCTCGAGGAGACTCATTAATGAGGATAAGGTGGACTGGACCATAAGATCGTTCGAGACGCATAGGGCCCCGGGGCCGGACGGGATCACTCCCTTACTCCTCAAGGAGGGTTTGGAGGTGCTCAGGCCGGTTATCACGGGTGCTTTTCGAGCGAGCTTGGCGCTGCGCCATGTTCCAAGGAATTGGTCTATGGCGAGGGTTGTCTTCGCTCCAAAGCCTGGAAGAGCGGGATATGCTCAGGCCAAGGCCTACAGACCAATTTGCCTAAACTCTTTCCTGCTAAAGGCTATGGAGAGAATTCTGGATGTTAATATCAGAGATAGCGTGCTTAGGAGTTCAGGCTTGCACGAAAATCAATTTGCTTATAGACCAGGCAGGTCCACTGATGCTGCTCTACATCATATAGTGAGCAGAATAGAGGAAAGTCTGGAAGCAAAGGAAATAGCTCTGGGGGCGTTCCTGGACATAGAGGGAGCCTTCAGCAATCAATGATTCAATACAATCAATGATTAGGGCTTTGGAGGATTGTTAAGTGAATAAGACTGTTGTAGGATGGGTGTCTGCCATGCTGAACAGCAGGTCAATCCAGGCTACTCTGTATGATGAAATTATCACGGTCAGAGCTAGACGTGGATGTGCTCAGGGCGGAGTCTTATCCCCCCTGTTATGGAACCTGGTAGTGGATAAGATCCTTAGGCGTTTAAACGAACAAGGATTCTACTCACAGGGATATGCTGATAATGTGGCCATCGTGGTTAGAGGTAGAGACATGAGTGTTGTTTGTGACCTTATGCAGGCTGCCTTTAACCAGGTGGAAAGGTGGTGTCAGGAGGAACAGTTATCTGTGAATCCTGTAAAAACTTCTCTCATTCCCTTCACAAGAAAAAGGAATCTGGGAGTGAGGTCGCTACCTAAGCTCTTTGGGCAGGAGGTAGCGTTGGAGAACCAGGTGAAGTACCTAGGTACTGTGTTAGACAAAAGGCTCACCTGGAACCCACAGATAGAACGGGTAGTAACCAGAGCCAAGTGTCTTATGTTTGCATGTAAGAGGGCTGTTGGTAAACAATGGGGTCTGCAACCCAAGGTGGTTATGTGGATTTACACCATGATCATTAGACCACTAATCTCCTATGCTGCGATGGTTTGGTGGACTAAGACGTTACAAGGTGGGGTTGGAAGTTGAATGGATGGTCTCCAAAGGGTGGCCTGTTTGGCTATCACGGGGGCCATGGGGTCTACACCAACGGTTACCTTGAATGCACTACTGGATCTCCCTCCCCTAGGGGTATATATTCAGGGACAGGCCAGGATGAGTGCATATAGACTACAGCAAACGGGGTGCTGGAGAAAGAGGTGGCCTGCAATTGGGCATTGCAGGATAAATCAAGTGGTCAACAGGGAAGTGTTAGACATGCCCTCAGATCACATGATACCTAATGTTTCATTAGACAAGCCTTTTAAGACGAAGATCTTCTCTAGGGAACAATGGGAGTCTGGAAGGGGGTTATACAACGAGCAAGATATAGTCTGGTTCACAGAAGGCTCGAAAACAGAGATGGGTACAGGCGGTGGCATAAATGGGCTCAACCCAGAGAGGTCCATCGTACTGAGCCTAGGTAAGCATGCTACTGTTTTCCAAGCAGAAGTAGGTGCTATCTCTGAATGTATCAAGGAGAATCAAAGAATGAAATACATTGGTAAGAACATTCTGATTTTCACAGATAGTCAAGCTGCTATTAAGGCACTTAACACGACTAAGGTAAAGTCGAAGCAGGTATGGGACTGCATCTCATCATTGATAAAGCTTAGTCAGATGAACACGGTCACTGTGGGCTGGGTTCCTGGCCACTCAGGTATTGATGGTAATGAGAGAGCAGATGAACTAGCCAGGTCAGGCTATGAATCCCCTTTCGTGGGCCCGGAACCGGTGCTCGGAATCTCTTATGGACAAGCCAGGGCAGCGGTTGATACGTGGATGCGGGAGGGGATGAACAGGGTCTGGACGAATTCAACCACTAGTAGACTTGCTAAAAGGTTAATTAGACCAAGCAAGAAACATGCGGAACAACTCATCTCTCTCATAAGGGATAACATGAGGTGGGTGGTTGGGCTCTTAACGAGCCACTGTCACCTCAGAAAACACCTACACAGGATAGGAATTGCTGCAGATAATACATGCAGGAAATGTGGTTTGGCTGAAGAGTCCGCAGAACACATTCTTTTAGAGTGTGAGGCGTTAGGACGAGCCAGGCTATACTCTCTAGGCCCTCCGGGGAAAGAGATGCAAACCATCCTAGACAACCCTATCGGTAGTATCTGTTCCTTCATAAGGATGACGGGTATTACTGAATGGGTGTAGGAAGGAAATTGGGGCGGCAAAAGACCTTTAGGTCGACGCCGGTGAGGCCTCTGATGGAGGCTATCAGCCCAGTTAAATAAAAAAAAAAATTTTAAAAAACCCTCAAAATCTTCTCGGATGACAAGTACACTATCTTTTAAATCTACATAGTAAAAGCTGCTCTGTTCTCAAAATATCCACTGTTTCATCAGCCGTTGTTTCACATGGCAAAACAGAATGACTTGTTGATCTTAGTAACAACTTTGTCTGCCCCTAAATTTCAACAGGTTTGAATTATTTCATTCTGGATCTTGGAACTTATGTATGTGGCGCACTTCTTCCACAATTAATAACATACCTCAATATATTTTTGTCCCCAGAACATGCTCTGAACCAGAGTAAAGAACTCAAATTTTCTTGTGAGGTTTTTCCAAAGAGAAGGGTCCTCTGTCTACATTTCCTTTAAGAGGTAGCTAATAATTGCAACCGTTTTCATACTTGGGAGACATATATATACACTAGGGCCTTTAATTTATACAAGGTTTATAATGAAAATAGCTCTTTTTATATACAGTAATGAAATTAAACTATATTTGATTCTTTTTTGAAAACATACCTATAATTATTAAATATCAATAAAATGTTACTGTCATGGGACAATAGTGATAGGAATTAGGATTATAAATTTATAAGTTAGCGAAAGTAATACAAAGTTGTATGAAACTCAGAATAGAAACAATTATTATGAAAGAAGTGAAAAAGTGTTGAAATGCTTACCTTACAACAGCAACAGAACATCACAAGGGATATAAACGCCTGATCGAAAGGAGAGTAGATCTATCACGTTAGAGGGGACTGACTGAGGCCAGACAGAGAGAGAAGATAGCCAAATCATTGTTGGCGTGTGAGAACACCATCATATTAGAAACCAGAGCAGCGAAGTTATAGAAGACTCTTATAAAAGGATGAGCAAAACTTGATGTATCAAGAATCTTGTGAACATTTTGAAATTAGAATACTTTGATTATTAATAATTGGAACCATTCTGGGTTTGTCTTACTAATTCCGAAATTGTTGAAAGGAAAATATATATATAATTTTTTTATTGTTTATGTATAATGGATAAAGAGTAATGATAAACAAAATTGTATGAAGTATTAGGGAAATGCTGTAAACCAGTTTATATATGAATGTAAAGTAAAATTAAAGAGAATCTTGTAAAACTAAACCACTGATTTTTGAACCTAAAGAACCCAGGCCTAATAAAAGTAACTTTTAACAGTAGACAGAAGTGAAAACTTTAACTATCAATTTTTTAAATTAATAATGAATTGATAAAATTTTAAACTTTCAATAAATGGAATAAAAATATTAATTATATGTAATGGTTTATTTTTTTATTATTTAATACATATTTAAGTTCAAAACCATATATAATAAGAGGGAATAATTGGAGATTGATATAAATTGGGCATGTATTTATAATATAAATTTAAGACCATGTGAATTCTGTAGGTATAAACAAAAATTTCATTTATTTTATTTTTACTTTGTATGGCTGTGTGAGAAAGTTTGTACTATATTTTTCACCTATTATTATATAGGCAGCATGTGAGAAAGTTCACATGCAATTTTTTGCACTAATTATTACATTTACCTAAACAGATCAAGAGTTCCAAAAATACAATTTATTATATTACTTTCAATATAAACTATATCAATATTCTTACAATAGACCAACAATATAAATAGTAAAAATATTTTTCTTAGGTAAAATCATAACTCAATAAACAAGTAGGTCAAAATACTTTGGTTATTCCAACATGACAAGAGGCTAAAGAGCCTCGGACCCCAAAAAATACTAACTAAAATACTATTCCAACAACTTCATCTAATAGTTGAATGATAGTTTCTAAGTATGATATTATTGTAAATAATGAATTAACAATAATAAATAAAAGTTCAGTTTGAAAGTAACATACAATAACATTAACTAAAATACTTTCATATTTTTACATATTTATTCATAAAGAACAAACAAAACTTTCTGCACATTACTCATGGCTCAGAGAGGAACAATATGGAACCTAACTAAATGTAGGCCCACTTATTGCCACGGAAATAAAACTATACACTGATAGTTACATAAAATTTCTTCTTCTTTTCAAAATGTTTTGTATGTATGTATGGTGGAGTGTGACTGGACAATAATTGAGTGTGATGTGTTACAGATTTTTGTGTTGACGACATGTGACAGGACAATTAAGCATGATGTGTTACAGATTTTGACAATGCTTAATCAGAGTTTTTTCTCTATACAGAATGTACAAGTAATAACACATACCAAAAGAAGTTTTCACTTTCAAAACTTGGTTAAGAAAATGTTCATTCCAAAATTTATTGGATGTGACTGAAGACCTTTTAGCACAGACGATACAAAACTTCTTAACTGTTTCTGGTGGTTTGTATAGCCGCACGGCGTGTGGGATATGCACTTTTGAATTTTTTAATATGAGATGGAAAGTCGCGGTAAAATAGATAAGTGTTGTTATTGGTTCAAACGAAACAGGAAGAGTTAATAATGTCAAGCGAAAATAGGCTTTATTGCTGTTTCTAGAAAGATGAGATAAATCAAAATAAATTCCCAAAAAGTGTATGTATATTGATAGTAATATTTTGTTTTAAGATAAGTTTAGTATTTGAGTGAGATCTTATGTAAGTGAAGTGAAAATATTTGTTGTCAAGTGATTATGGGTTTGAGGCTAGAATCACGTGATTAAGAGGGTGATATCCGGAATCTGAAAGTGTGCAAACTTTTGGTTAAGGAGATCAGTCTCAGTCTTAGAGGAGTCTTAGAACAGTCTTGATTAGTGAAAGAGTGAGTCTAGGAACAGTCGTCAGCAGAGACAGGCGTGTTTCCTTATGTAATTAGAAGCATGTGCTTTGTAGTAGAGACGTTTTAAAAGTGAAAAATGAGAAGTTTTAAATAAATTATAACATTGTTTGTTATTTGTGAGTTAATTAGAATTAACTGGACAACGTCAAAAGTGGACAGACGTGTTTTCTTTTGTAATGCAAAATAATGTGCTTTTTGTTTAAAGACGTTAAAAAGGTGAAGACGCGTAATGTCAAAAAAGACAATAACAGAAACAGTCTTAGTTGTTTGTAAATAAGTTGGAAGGCAGAGTCTGAAATAAGTGTTGGTTGTTTAATAGACTATTTAAACGGTATTTCTAATCTGAGAGACTCTGAATATTAATATATGAACTTTGTATTAATAGTAGAGACGGAATGTGTGATATTGATGAATCGTAATTTACATCTGAGACGATCGACTTAGACACAATACCAAAAATGGTGAATTTGAATCATCAGGGTGTAGGCATCACGTTACACGGAACGTCTACCTTGGAAAGTACTGCAAAGTGGTAACACAACTAACAGACAATATTATTGTAATTTTTTTTTTTTTTGTACAAAAGGATTAACCCATTGGCCTAGCCTTTTTCGGAAACTTTGCTTGACCCTAATCTAGCAATTATAATGGCTGATTTTGTACATTATTAGAAAAATATAAATAACTTTTTATTCATAATTGTGATTTTAGTCTGTATTCACCATTTTATTCTAAATTAAATTCTCTCTATAACAAAATATATAAGTTAACGTACAATAACGATTTTCTATATTTTTTATTTACGAAACACAGCACAACATAAGTATTCACTAAAACAGTAAACAAAACAAATGTTTATAACCTAATCAGAACACAGAAGTCATCTGTTTATTTGATACGTTGCTTACAAGTGTTGCCATCATCAAGTTGTAATAATATAAAACACTTGAGTTTTATTATTTAATTTATTTTCTGAAAGGAATGAAATTGTTTTATCTTTGTTATTGAATTTAAATTTAAATTGTGGACATTTATGGGCGCCAGATGTGTTAACATCAATTTAGAAAAAAAATTAATTTACTTTATTTTAAAATCTCAGGGCGTTAGTTCTTTTTTAAGTGTACTCTCAGTGATTTACCTGGTGAAATGAATAATTCTTCTTTTTGCTGAAACTTGACATGAATTTATTGATAGAATATCATTCATAAACATTTATCATTACAAAAACATCAAATAAATCAACTATAGTTAACATCCTATCTTAAATGAAATTTTAATGCCTTTGAAGAAGGTCTATTTAAATCTTGAATTAATCTTAAAGTTGCAACTATTTAAATAATTTCTGCAAACAAACAGATCCAAGTGGTCTGTTTTATTAATATTACATTTACTTTATTAAAATTGTTATTTCTCAAAAAAGATAAGTGAATCTTTAAAATATTAAAACTTTTTAATAAACAAAACTTTTACATATATATATATATATATATATATATATATACATAATATTTATTTTCAGCGTTAAATAACGCTGATTTACCGTCTTTTTGGTTGAGGATTTTCTTCCTAGAAGCACAAATGATGTTCGTCCATTCATATCGCATCAACCGCACAATTCGAGTTTTTATTTGCACTCGACTATCTGACCGTGGTTTAAAATGTTTATTAGTTTGATAGTTCATGTAATCTTTTACAATTGTTCATCTACCGACACATTTTTAATACAATACGCGCTAATTGTCTATTGTCTATGCGCAAAAACAAGTTTAACCATCTTAACTGTTCAACCAAGACTTTTAACACACTCTCACCCTTCACGACTGACGATTAAACTCTTTACATTTTTTTATAGTTCTATATATCAAATTAGTACATCGCAGTATGCCAACTCTTTCCACAAGACTCATTTGAAAAACATCTTTACTCTCCAGACTCTGGACTCAGACACTACAGTACACGTCTAACCTCGTCAGACTCTATGCTAAGACTTTTTAAAACACATCTTACCACCTCAAGACTACAACTCAGACTCTATTAGAACACATCTTTACTCTCCAAGCTCCTTATTCTGACTGCCGGCCTCATGGTGAAAAGTTCATTTCCTTTGGTCCAGGGGTTACAGATTATTCCACACGGAAGCTTACTCAATCTCGCTGTGTTTGCGATAAATGTTTTTCGCAACTCATTGCATACTGTTCATATTTCTCACATGACAACAAGTCTTTTTGATTAATTTTATAACACATACAATCTATTTAATTTATTTATTAATTACAGCTAATATTTTATACATTATTATTTATTTTAGTTTGGAAATCTAGTTAATTTAATTTCCCTTATTTTGAATTATTAGTAGTCATGTCTTTGACTTAAGTTTTCCCCCTCCCCATTTAACGGTTATTTTTCATTATTCAATTTAAATTAACACTTTTTAGGTGTTACAAAGTAATCTAAATATTCTAAAAGTATAATAACGATATTGTATTATAAACTGAATAAATCTAGGTTATATCACACGTGTCGCTTATAGATTTCACTGGGACTGCGTGTGAACACTGCTTATAAAAAAATGCAATTTAATTACATTTTAACCATAATTTTCACAATAAAATGCAAAAAAACCATTCTCAGTGGACGCTGCTGTCATCTAACAGATTTATTCGGAACTACGTCAAACCTACGTCAAACCTACGTTTAATAAAGAACGTTGTTTTCTAGGACACGGAGAAGTTCCGTATGTCTATTAGTGGGCCGCTCGGGGACTATGCGGAACAGTTCTGTATGTCTAGGCCAATGGGTGAATGATAAAATTTTTAATTGTGATCACGATATGTTTGAATTTTGTTTAATAAATAAATTGTTTTAAGAATGTCTAATTTAAAGTTTGAATAGAAAAAATTCTAATTTAATAATAATACATCATAATTTGAAAATATGAGACAAAGATGCTGATATAAAAGTTGATTAATCAAAGTTGCAACTTTTAATAATAGAGTCATTCACAAAAAACTTTGTCTCTTCAAGACAAAACAATTTTAAAATTGAATATGATACAATCTTAGATGATAAACCTATACATGTGTTCTAATAATGTGCGTTTAAATAAAATAACATGTTCAGTTTCAGAAAAATAAAAAGGACTTCTTATTTACCATGAAACCACTTGGAAGTACACTTTTAAAAGAAAACACGACCCTGAGAATTTTTTAGTTAATAATAATCAAACTCTTAATTTTTCAAAATTGGTAAGCTAACGCTACCTGGCGCCCATAAAGCTAAGCAAATTATTCTTCTCTTTTTAAAAATAAATTCAATTCAAACCCCCTCATTTTTTGTATATTTACACGTGTAGTAAAGACTAGCGTAGCAGGATGTAGCAAACCATCTCCTACTGCCATGCCGGCGTGAAATGGTACCATGAGAGAACAAGCATTTTCTTTAGTTATAATGTGTATTTTAAACCAAATAACACTTACCTGTGGATAAAATATCTTTGTGCCTGGGTTTTTTGAAGAATAATGTCATGCTGGGTTGACTTAGGTTCATTTTAAATTTCTACCCAAGTTTTATTGAAATGTAAGTAAGTTATCCTATAATCAAATCAAATTTTACAATACTGAGAAAAACACTAACATAACCCCCAGTATCACAATATTTAGGTAAACTCCAGAATCCAAAATCTTTTTTACAGTTTCTCGTGACAAGGAATGAAATTGTTTTATCTTTGTTATTGAATTTAAATTTAAATTGTGGACATTTATGGGCGCCAGATGTGTTAACATCAATTTAGAAAAAAAATGAATTTACTTTATTTTAAAATCTCAGGGCGTTAGTTCTTTTTTAAGTGTACTCTCAGTGATTTACCTGGTGAAATGAATAATTCTTCTTTTTGCTGAAACTTGACATGAATTTATTGATAGAATATCATTCATAAACATTTATCATTACAAAAACATCAAATAAATCAACTATAGTTAACATCCTATCTTAAATGAAATTTTAATGCCTTTGAAGAAGGTCTATTTAAATCTTGAATTAATCTTAAAGTTGCAACTATTTAAATAATTTCTGCAAACAAACAGATCCAAGTGGTCTGTTTTATTAATATTACATTTACTTTATTAAAATTGTTATTTCTCAAAAAAGATAAGTGAATCTTTAAAATATTAAAACTTTTTAATAAACAAAACTTTTACATATATATATATATATATATATATATATATATACATAATATTTATTTTCAGCGTTAAATAACGCTGATTTACCGTCTTTTTGGTTGAGGATTTTCTTCCTAGAAGCACAAATGATGTTCGTCCATTCATATCGCATCAACCGCACAATTCGAGTTTTTATTTGCACTCGACTATCTGACCGTGGTTTAAAATGTTTATTAGTTTGATAGTTCATGTAATCTTTTACAATTGTTCATCTACCGACACATTTTTAATACAATACGCGCTAATTGTCTATTGTCTATGCGCAAAAACAAGTTTAACCATCTTAACTGTTCAACCAAGACTTTTAACACACTCTCACCCTTCACGACTGACGATTAAACTCTTTACATTTTTTTATAGTTCTATATATCAAATTAGTACATCGCAGTATGCCAACTCTTTCCACAAGACTCATTTGAAAAACATCTTTACTCTCCAGACTCTGGACTCAGACACTACAGTACACGTCTAACCTCGTCAGACTCTATGCTAAGACTTTTTAAAACACATCTTACCACCTCAAGACTACAACTCAGACTCTATTAGAACACATCTTTACTCTCCAAGCTCCTTATTCTGACTGCCGGCCTCATGGTGAAAAGTTCATTTCCTTTGGTCCAGGGGTTACAGATTATTCCACACGGAAGCTTACTCAATCTCGCTGTGTTTGCGATAAATGTTTTTCGCAACTCATTGCATACTGTTCATATTTCTCACATGACAACAAGTCTTTTTGATTAATTTTATAACACATACAATCTATTTAATTTATTTATTAATTACAGCTAATATTTTATACATTATTATTTATTTTAGTTTGGAAATCTAGTTAATTTAATTTCCCTTATTTTGAATTATTAGTAGTCATGTCTTTGACTTAAGTTTTCCCCCTCCCCATTTAACGGTTATTTTTCATTATTCAATTTAAATTAACACTTTTTAGGTGTTACAAAGTAATCTAAATATTCTAAAAGTATAATAACGATATTGTATTATAAACTGAATAAATCTAGGTTATATCACACGTGTCGCTTATAGATTTCACTGGGACTGCGTGTGAACACTGCTTATAAAAAAATGCAATTTAATTACATTTTAACCATAATTTTCACAATAAAATGCAAAAAAACCATTCTCAGTGGACGCTGCTGTCATCTAACAGATTTATTCGGAACTACGTCAAACCTACGTCAAACCTACGTCAAACCTACGTTTAATAAAGAACGTTGTTTTCTAGGACACGGAGAAGTTCCGTATGTCTATTAGTGGGCCGCTCGGGGACTATGCGGAACAGTTCTGTATGTCTAGGCCAATGGGTGAATGATAAAATTTTTAATTGTGATCACGATATGTTTGAATTTTGTTTAATAAATAAATTGTTTTAAGAATGTCTAATTTAAAGTTTGAATAGAAAAAATTCTAATTTAATAATAATACATCATAATTTGAAAATATGAGACAAAGATGCTGATATAAAAGTTGATTAATCAAAGTTGCAACTTTTAATAATAGAGTCATTCACAAAAAACTTTGTCTCTTCAAGACAAAACAATTTTAAAATTGAATATGATACAATCTTAGATGATAAACCTATACATGTGTTCTAATAATGTGCGTTTAAATAAAATAACATGTTCAGTTTCAGAAAAATAAAAAGGACTTCTTATTTACCATGAAACCACTTGGAAGTACACTTTTAAAAGAAAACACGACCCTGAGAATTTTTTAGTTAATAATAATCAAACTCTTAATTTTTCAAAATTGGTAAGCTAACGCTACCTGGCGCCCATAAAGCTAAGCAAATTATTCTTCTCTTTTTAAAAATAAATTCAATTCAAACCCCCTCATTTTTTGTATATTTACACGTGTAGTAAAGACTAGCGCAGCAGGATGTAGCAAACCATCTCCTACTGCCATGCCGGCGTGAAATGGTACCATGAGAGAACAAGCATTTTCTTTAGTTATAATGTGTATTTTAAACCAAATAACACTTACCTGTGGATAAAATATCTTTGTGCCTGGGTTTTTTGAAGAATAATGTCATGCTGGGTTGACTTAGGTTCATTTTAAATTTCTACCCAAGTTTTATTGAAATGTAAGTAAGTTATCCTATAATCAAATCAAATTTTACAATACTGAGAAAAACACTAACATAACCCCCAGTATCACAATATTTAGGTAAACTCCAGAATCCAAAATCTTTTTTACAGTTTCTCGTGACAAGGAATGAAATTGTTTTATCTTTGTTATTGAATTTAAATTTAAATTGTGGACATTTATGGGCGCCAGATGTGTTAACATCAATTTAGAAAAAAAATGAATTTACTTTATTTTAAAATCTCAGGGCGTTAGTTCTTTTTTAAGTGTACTCTCAGTGATTTACCTGGTGAAATGAATAATTCTTCTTTTTGCTGAAACTTGACATGAATTTATTGATAGAATATCATTCATAAACATTTATCACTGAATGAAAAATTTGTACCCAGGCGTCATATGTGGGTTCCCCTCTCCAGGAAGGAATGGCATTCTTAGCTGGCTATTTTGCATGTCCCCCTGTCATGTTGTTACATTCACATAATGGCAAAATAAAAATTTGCCGATTACACGACCACTCCCTAGTCACACTGGGCTCATTTAGATGGTTTAGTGTGGTGGATGCATTAAAATTAATAAACCAATTATATCCAGATGCCTTATTGATTAAGTAAAATTTAACATAGACTAAATTTAAAAATATAATTTTAGATGTAACCATGTGAAAAAAAAACCCTGCTTTTTTCATTAGTCTGGTGTAAAATTCACATTTTCGCCTAAAAGGTGAAAAATTTCAGGGGGCTGAGAAGTCACTCAAGCCCCTTCCCTGGCTAATTGCTAAATCTAATGTATAGGGCACTGGAATGTGCCGATACACTATCCTGTATATAAATAACATAGGATCCAATTTTCACTTTCAATGTTTCAATTAAGGGGGGGGAGTTCTAGTACATCTAGATTAATGTTCTCTGCAAAGAAAGAAAGGACCTATAACTATATCATAAAGTAACCTGCACCATACATTTAATTTTAATAAATCACATACGTACTTATAGATTGGATTTGAGTTCAAATCTCCTCAAATCTGTGAAAAAGAACAGCTTAAGAATTACAGATTTCATTTCAAATACAATGAGCAAAATAAACATATTTACTTTGATCTCTTGTTTCAGTTGAATTTTATAAGCATGCAGTAATAAATATTTATAGAGGATATATTAGATCACAGATATTGATAACTTTAACTCTAAACTCAAACAAGCAAACAATTTTTTCAAGGTCCTAATGCAAGATAAATTAACACTTGCAACATCCTTGCCTAATGTTTTTGGCTAGCATGGAGATGATTGTTCATGAGCACTGTGGTGAAATTAACAATAAAGAATGTTCGTTAGAATTCTCCAATGATAGTAACATGGTTACCGAAATGTACATTAGAAAATTACAGTAACGAAATATAGTTAATTAATTTTTCATTTCAATGTGTTTTGTTACTGGACCTTATTTTGTGGTAAGAGAATCAACATCCTTTATAACTTGCAGATTTTTGTTTGTTTATGTTTCCAGTTTTACAGAACTGATTAAACTATTGGTAAGTATTTTTATTATCAGGTGTACCTTTTCCAGCATAATTTCAATAAAAACTTATGTTGAAATTAAATAACTGATTTACGTGTTAAAAAATGCACTATGCACCAAAGACTACTATGCAGCTCATTAGTTATGGTAAGGTATACAAAAGTTATAAAGTAATACTACTCATATGGTAAAAAAAAAAAAAAAATTATTCCAATATATTAAACCATTGTGAATTTTTTTTTTTAATTCCAGCATTCTTGTATATCGCTGTGTACAAGCTGTTACTAATTTACAAATTTATTGAATTTAAAACCAATGTTTATTGTACGACTATCAAAACATGAAAAGAAAGGTTGCATACATACATGCATTTTTTGTTGAAAGTTGATCAAAATTTCACGTGCACTGTCAGCTAACCGTTCACCCAACAAAGTTTTCCATTCTAAAGCATGACGTTTCAATTCATCAATAACAGGTTTCAAATTCACTCTGTAATATAAGTCACAAGTATATAAGTTTTAATTCATATATATTTTCATTAATAAATGTTTCAATTAATTACTGTTCTTGCACAAAATATAAAATTTTAAAAATAGTTTTAATAGTAAAGTCAAACTTTTTTATGAAGACTTAACGCATCAGCTTCCGATCCAACTCAAACAGTGCTAAGTCTAGGTGATTAGTCCCCTCAGAATTGTAAATTTCAATTTTTTTTTTTTACTAATGTTTTACATAATATTAGTCTATAATAAAAGTAATTAAGGTTTTTTTAATATTTATAAATGTTCTATGAATTTACAAGGTTTCAAATTATGTAAAGCACAAATATGACAATATCCCAATACATTACATTTGTTTGTTTGTGTGTACATGCGTGCGTGTGTGCGTGCGTGCGTGTGTGTGTGTGTGTGTATTGAGACGGTTTGACAAGAGTCACTAGTCTCAAGTCCAATTTAAAGCGAGTTAAATTCCCGCGCTAAAACCTTGTAGAGTGGAGGCGAGGTGGGGCGATGACGTCATGCCAGTTCGAGAGCATAGTTGCGTGCTTGAACAGGAAAAGTCAATCTGCCTTCGTTCCTATTCTATTAAAAAACTAAATTATTAATATAAATAAATATTCAGTAGAGTCAACCGATCAATAATATCAACAAATAAATTTAGAATCATATAAAACAAAAAAGTTATTCAAGTTTTTATATGGGCTCAAAAACCTAAAATTTGGAAAAAAGTTAAATTCAAAATTCAAAAAACGTAGAGTCATAACTAAGAGGGGAAGTAACAATATTCACAAATAAAAAATATGAAATAATAATAATAAACAGGTGAGAATGGACTTAGAAAGTCATTCTTGGGGAGTTTTTTGGAATTTTTGAGTTGAAAGGGGGATATATTAAAAAATAATAATAAGTACAAATGAAGAGACTACAATAGGGAACAATAATATGTACTTAGATTCAAGTTTCAAATTAAAATGGGGGAGATATAATAATTACCAAAAGTAAAACTTTAAAGCCCAAAAGCGGTTAAATTTAAAGTTAAAGGGGATGTATAACTATGTAATTATGTATATCTAGTATGTAGAATTGTAAAACAACAAAGCAGAGATAATAATATATAATGGGGGGGTTTATGAACTATAAACATGACGATAAAAACTTTGGAACTTCAAGGACCTATAACTCGAGAACCAAGCGAGCTACGTAAAAAGTACAAACAGATCTTTTCATCATAGTAGAAGAGGAACAAAATTTCGTCAAAAGAATTTTGAAAAAGGACTTATCTCGAAAGTTCAAAAGAAGAAAATCCGACTTTCGGAAAAAGGGCGATAACTCGCGAACGAAGCGTACTAGGACGACGAATCAAGTTCCACAAGACCCACAAGATGGAAAGGAAGAAGAATCCGAAAGGAACTTGATGATCGGACCAGCCGTTCGAAAGTTATAGCGAGTTGAACGAAAAAATGTCTAAATCCGAAATTTTCAGGAAATAACTTGTCGAGTGACGCACGCATCTCTCTGTCAGAGTACAGCCGTTGGACCTTGCATTGCCAACTTAGAACACAGATAACACTGAAAAATAAAACCAGTGAATTATCTATTAAAAGGTGTTTTAATGGAAAACAAAGAAAGAAAACTATTCAGTAGATAAAAACTATGATTAGTTAAATATATAGTATAAAAATTTCAGACCAAAAGGGCCTGAAAATACTTAAGAGGAAGAAAAAACTTTTCTCTTCAAATAGGAGAAAAAGTGGTTCCCTTTTGTGGGAAGTTTCCCACAGAAAGGGAGACCATAATTTGTCCGTCGAAAGACGGGTACTCTTGTACTGGACTCGACGCGAGGAAGACGTATCTTTGGCAGCAGACTCCGAGCAGAGAGGAAACTACAATTGTCACTCTACTAAATTGGACTTAGAAAAATTTCTACTCATTTCGAACTTCAAGGCGACTTAGAAGACCGAAATCGAGACCAGCATTCAACTATCTTGCAGTCTACAGGATTTGGATTGAAAACATCGCATCAACATTAGACAACTTAAACAACTAGCTTCAATATCAACAAGAACTTCAAATAAAGTGCGAAGGTATCATAAACTTAAGGAATAATTCCCAAATATTAACTTCATTTTAAATATAACTTCATTTGGGGAATAAATAAAAATTAAATTAATTTATTTAAATCTCTGCTTTGGTGTTATAGATAATTAATAATTAAATACGACTTTTTCAGTACAGGAAAAACTGTCTGTGGTTCTGTCTGAAAAGTCTAGCGTTTTTATTTTGTTTAGGATATAAGAAATATTCTATTTTGATTTTGTGAAATATTTAAATTGTTTTGTTGTTGTTTAATTAAATTTGTTGTGAGATAAATTTTGAAATTGCTTTTTAATTGTTTTGAAAGAAGATTATATACGTAATTCATTTCTAAAATTTGTTGTGTTTTCTATTTTATCCATTCTGTACATGCAAATAACCTTGTCTATGATAATATTTTATGTGTGCTCTGGTTAAATATAATTTGAAATTTTAAAGAAGTTATTATCAGAACTTAAGAGCCGATTTCTCCCAAAAGGCACTTCCCCAGAGAAAGAGAGTGTTACTTTAGAGAAAGAGTTAAATAATCGAGCATTGAGATAAAATTCAGGGAATTTTGCGTATATTAAAATTGGTAAGTTTATGAGGACAAGCTCATACTTACTAGAGCCAAGTATTGCAATATCTTTGATTGCATAAAAGGTAAAAGTGAGCATCTTGGCCTTGCCCGCGTTGGTTCCGAGCGGAAAGGTGGTTCGCCCAGTCGGAGGTGTGAGTACAGCGAGTTTAAATCACGAATTTAAATCGCGAACGAAGGGAGCGTACGCGGCAGTGTGTGTGTGTGTGTGTGTATAACAGTAATTCAAAAATCAAATGGATGTTTTTGTACAATTTGATTGTAAGCAGCCCTGTAAACTACCACTCATATCATCCATTGTCTATTTAAAGTTAACCAGCCTCTCTTACCATACAACAGGTTGGAAAGAATAAATTGCACAGAAAAGGTTTGTTGTGCCGTGAGTGGAATTTGAAACCATGACCTTAGGTGCCAATCTTGATCAGAGAATTAACACCATAGTCCTCTTAACCATTAGATCACTTAGATCACAATAGTCTCTCTTCTAAAATCATTTATATTATATAACAAAGTAAAACTATGATCATGCGTAGATCACACAAGGCCAGCTGATCTATGGCACATTGAACCATACAATATAATCATGATTTTTAGTTCATAAACTCACTAAATATTAATTTTTGGATTTACAAATAATATTTTTAATGTTTACTATTAAAAATTATAATAATATTAATAAGTTATTGTAATTTAAAAAATACTTTGCACAACTATGAATTCATTCTTGAGAAAAATTGTATTACTTTTTAAAACATAATCTGCCAAAATATTATTTTATTATGAACAATTAAAATCTATGAAACACTATACAAATATTTATACAAGTAAAATTTGAATAAAGTCAAGTTTATAAAGTATTCACAATTGAAATAAAATAGTTCAAAACTTTTTTTAAAGAAGTATTATTAAACATAGAAACATATCTTATCCTTTCACCACCTACCTCACACAATGAATATCTACGTATGACTTCATTTCATCTAGTTCATCAATGATAGTAGAATAAACATTAAAAGTTTCATCATATTTTAAATGTGAAGGATTTGTTTGAGCAAACCTTTCAATCTTATTTATTTTATCACCTATCCACAAATCCCGATATTTTCTCCACCTGCAACAATATACAGAAAATTAACAACATTTCTGTTATATAGGTCACTCAGTGCTTTTATATATTATTAATTTCTTCTCCACTTTAACATTTGAATTTATAAAAAATCACTATAGGTAAAAGAAGTTTTTAATATTTCATGGAAAATAAAAATGTATTCTTTCTATGTTAAATATCCCAATTTAAAGTTTTTGAGTATACGAGGTATGGCAATTAAATAACCAAACTGGTGCTGATACCGGCCAACAGTAAGCACGCTGTGGCACGTATATTATCATACTTGTGCCTGTTGATACTTCCCTCACACTGAGCTCTATGAGGAGAGTTGTACTTTGCTTGGTTCCACTGTAGCAATTGTCCGTTCAAGTGCAATTGCGTCTCATCGAAAAATGTAAAGTGTTCAGATGGAGCAACGAGTTAACCTATAGTTTTTTGTGAAACTGGAAAAACTGCTACAGAAGCTCTTGTCATGTTAAAGTAAGTGTACAGAAGTGAATGTTTATCACACACACAAGTTTTTGAGTGGTTTGAAAGGTTTAAGGAGAGACGTGAAACGACCGAGGACAATCTGCACTCTAGGCGACCCTCAAGAACAAAAACTGACAACATCCAGAAAATTGGTAGATTGACCTGCAATAATCGTCGTTTGAGTGTCCACACTCTTATCTCAGGAATTAAAGAAAGTGTTCGTCAGATTTTTCATGCAGAAAGTTTGTGCAAAAATGGTGCCAAAACTTCTCACTCCAGAGCAAAAAGAATCAAGAATGAACATTTGTGCTGATCTTTTGAATAACATTGACAATGTCCCAGAAATTTTTGACAGAGCGATTATGTGTGATGAATCGTGGTTTAAATCTATGATCCTAAAACAAAGCACCAATCAATGTATTAATTTTTTTTTCAGAAAAATGCACTTTAGTCTAATAATTTGTCCCCCCTCTGTAAATAAAAAACATTTTCTGAAAAAAAAATTAATCATTAATAATGCAATATACATAAAAAAAACCAAAAAAATAAAAATTGAAAAAAAATAAATTTTTAATCCCTAAAAATGGGCACTTTTTATAAGACAACAAACTTTTGGGTTACCTTAGACAAAAGTACATATAAAACCCTACGTTTTGAGATGATGAATTTTTTTTTTACCATACTTTTACCAAAAATGGCGGGCACTTCAATTTTTGCCGAAAAATGCCGATTGCGAGTAGAAAAATAGTTTAAAAAAAAAAAATTATATCATGAGTTACCGACATAAAAATACATGTTTTCCCAAATTTTGAAAAAATTTCAACCATTTTTCCTTTAAATATCGCTAATTAAGTAAAAAAAAAAAGTACGAGAAATGGTTTTTTGGGGTTAATGAATTTTTTAGGTAATCCTACCTTATGGATCGATAGTCTATTTCATCATGGTCATTTTCCATTTTTTTAAAATTTTTCCACGACCCCTGGTGCCGGAGATATTAAATAAATAGTGAAGCGATGCACTTGAAAAACATCAACAATGCGTTTTTTGCCACTTTTCTCGCGAAGCCATGCACAAAAAAAGTCACAAAATTAGTTACCGTCTCATCTTTATGCATAAAATGGGGGGGAAAAAAATGCACTTAATTGATACAACACTTTAAAATTATAATTTCACTGTACTATTTGTCTTTTTTTCTGAAGTAATATTGTCGGTTTTTAAATCATGGGTTATTGTTTGATGATGTACTTATGTTGCTAGGTATGGGTTAACGGGTATAATTTGGGTATTTATGTTGACAAACAAATGACATTGATTATGTAATAGGTAAACCTTCCTATTGAATAGGCTTTCCGATATTATTAGTGAAAGATATTTAAGGAATGTTCCATTATGTCTTACGGTCTTGAAACAACTGCAGAATTAGAGACATAGTAATCATCTGTAAGAACTATGACTAACTCCCACAGGAGAACATACTGAAAACCTCTGTTGGTATGTTTAAATATTCTGACCATTATCAATTTTTACTTATATGAAGTGGTTAAATAAAGTAAACTAGATGAACTACCCAAGAGACATGATATTCATTCATATAATATAAGGAATAAATGTAAAATACTATATATATAGACTACAGAAATAATCAAATTGTCATTTGGTGGGGTTAAAGGCTCACAATAAGATAAGTTACAATTTTGATTCTATCCCAAGTAAAAAACGATTGAAAAAGTTTTATCCTTGGCTTGTTGAAAACCCTTTTTATCCATTTTTCATTACAAGAATTTAATACATTTAAGAATAGTACAGTATATCAAATTTTAACCTGTGTTAAAAATATATGCATGTTGATGTCTGAGAACTGTTTATTTATAGTTTAATGTACAGATTTTTTTTGAACGATGTTTGTTTAATGGTAATGTTGATCATGTATATTGTACTACTTTTACTTAATGACAATAAAAAAATAAATAAATATTATACTTTATAATATATAATTATATACAATTCTGTTTCCAAATATAATACACAAGTTTGTTTGTTTTACTATTTTTCATTCTCTATGTCTATTAACTAACTACTTTCATAGACTTATATATTTAAAAGTATATAGAGCTATATTATGTATATATAAATATAGACTTAAGTATATGTAAGTATAAATATGTATTAGCCTGGCATACACTGTACCGGGCCACCAAATTCACAGTATATACTTAGACTGAATTTTATTGTTTTATTACAAAATAAGAAATTTTTAAGTTGTACTAGCCTTCACTATTGGCTAGATATTATTCCGAAATAATAATATTTATTTTATAATTTATTTTATAATTTAAAAGTGAAAAAAAATTATTATTATAAACAACATGATTTGTTTTGTTATTTTCATTAATCTCTCCACTGTTTATTGCTACTGTATATGCAAATGTGATGCTGATTGCATTGGAGAATTTTTCTGAGTTTTTTTAACAAGTCTTTTGACTATATCAATGTTAGCTTTGGTACAATGTTGTCCCTTTCTTTTCCATTAGATCAGCTGTTCCCCCCCCCCACTTATGCTATTACTGATTTTCCACTGGAGAATTATTCTTTTTCCATGTTAACAGAACAAATTTATTCTCAGCATCTTTTGCTTTCTTTATGGTTTGATGTGTGGGCTGTTTATTTGATGCAATGGTTTGTTGTAGATTTGAAATCAACAAGAATAATTACTTTTTAGAACGTTAAAGATCTAAGTAGTAGTTGTTAAAGATTGTTGTTTCGATTTCATCAATGAAGCTAATTTTGTTCTCTCTTATTGAGATATAATGATAGAACAACTAACAGTGTAGTATTTTTCCATCTGCTTTTCCATTTGATCAATGATTTGTCTGTGTAAATCCTCAGGTACTCATCTAAAAAAGGTATCTATCTTTCACTGATAGTTGCTGGTGTCATATGTCATGGAACTGTAAGAGATCCATCATGCTTTTCACATGCTAAATGAGGGAGAGACTTGTACTGATATTCAGTACATTTAATTATCAGACAATGAATTTCCACTTGAGTTGAGACATTTAGTAGTTTTAAATATCCTCTAACAGTGTTAATTGGTAATATCTGTGTCTAAGTAATATAAAAAAACAAGCAATGGCAAAACTCCACACAGGACATGACTGCTTCACTCCACAGTGCACACCTCCAATGTACCAAGATCCTCAAATCCTATCACTATATAATTTGTGAGAATGAAACATAGTAATAATGAACACAGATTATCTCCAAAATTGAATTATAACTCAAAAATCACACAAATTTATAAAAACTCAATTGGGATGTCAAAATACAAATGGAATGAACCATGGATCAGCTTTTACAAAACAACATTCACAACATATTTATTTTGCTATAAATATTATGTACTAAGTATGGTATAAATAAATTACCTGATGACATATCTCTGCAGTTCATATGCCACAGTATGGGCGGAATTGACAACACTTGACACTAAATCATTAATTTTTTGAACCCGTATCAAGTCATCATAAAAGGAATACATATGATCATCTGAGAATGAGCTTCTGATTGTAGGACACTTGACACACGTGGAATCCATCCATCTTGGAATTAGTTTGAACCTGTAAAATTTGTAGTGCAAGTTTTTTAAAAAATTTAAAATTTATTTTATGTAGGAGCATAGATAAAAGGTCGGATAATAGTTTATTACATGGAGGTTTTACGACAACTGCACAAGTGCAGTAATATACTCTGCTTTGTTGTGTTAGGATTTAATAACCGTAAGACAATCTCAACTTCAATAATATAACGATAAGAATATTATCTGATTTTTAAATGTATCACATATTTATGATACGACATTGATATAGAAAATTGACAAACACATATAAAAAACTGATTATAATGAATTTAGTTTAATTTAAGCCCACAAATTATTTTTAACTTAATTACTGTAATCTTTCATTCACACATTTATACCATTAAGTACTACTTGAAACTTTAGATTGTATAGTAATACAATTTAAAATAATGTAATCTTACAATATACATTAAAGATTTTATTAAATAAAATTTATTATTATGCAATTTGTGTTGCGTAATATCTTAACATGATTAGACACAATGTTTTGGATAACATTTTAATAAATCCTTGTGATAATAAAATGAAAAGGGTTTGATATTTTAATTTTCTTATTTTTTTAAAAAGAAATGAAGTTACTATTTACTTAATTTAGTTAACAAATGCTCGACAAATTAGGGCGCCAGATGTTAAACATCAATTTAGAAAAAGTGAAGTTAATTATTTAAAACATCTGAGGGGTAGGTTCTTTTAAAAGTGTACTTATACAGTGACTTATCTGGTGAAATGAATAACTCTTATTTTTCCTGAAACTTGACATGAGTTTATTAAACAGCAAAAACATCAATACACTCACTGACATCATTATTAAAACAAATCATATAGATCACCTATATTATACATCCTAATTTTTATTATTTTTATTTCCTTTTAAGAAGGTCTTCGTTTTAAATCTTGAATTTACTCTTTATGTTGCAACTAGAAAATTAATTATAAATTTGAACAGAATTGGAATTATCGGTTTTTTAATTATTGAAAATAAATTATAGAAAAAAGTTAAGTATGTCAGTAGACATTTTTTATACTCTGACATGAAAAGTATAGTTATTTGAAAACTAAACATTGAACATAATAAATTTTATACAATAAACAGATTAAATTCAGCGTGTTAAATAACACAGAATTACCATTCCGTTGTCGTAAAACACCTTACTCAATTAATTGTGGTCCATGCAGCGTGGTATTTGATGATAGTTTCGCCATTCTGTTCGCGGAAAGAGAACGTCCGTCGGAGATTTCAATCACACTTCGCGAATGATTGTACTGAGAAAGTCTGTTAACTTATTAGTCCATTCTACACATTATAATTGTTCATCTTTCGACCGTATTTGGATACGACAAGCGTGATTGTCTATTGTCTTTATGTGAAACACGCTGTTCGTACTAAACACTTCTAACACTCTGTTCTGTTCAAAATCTAATACCGTTTGCCACACTTGTCTACATTGTTCAAATTACTTTACATTTTTAACAAAACTCTTTAGACGAATTATTTATAGGTCTGACCTCGTCAGATCCCATGCTAAGAGTCTATTTGAAAACACCTTCACCCTCCAAGCTCCTTACTAAGACTGTTGTCTTCAACCTCTGGACTCAGACTGATCTCCCTACCTCGTGGTTATTTTCCACATCTTCCGGTACAGGGTCCACACTTCTCTATATCACGGACGGTCATTCAAAACTCGCAGACACACGCAATAAATGTCTTGCACTTATGAACACTGTTCAATCGTCTTATTCACAAAACACTATTTAGTTTCTTATTATTAACTATATCTAAATTTCTATACATTATTATTTATTTAAGTTTGGAAATCTATGTTAATTTAATTCTCTTTATTTTGAGACGTAATACAAGTCATGTTTTCAACTTATCAATCTCCTCCCAAATTGATTCTAAACGATTACCGGTTATTCTATATTCAAATTAAATCAGCCATTTTACAGGTATTACAACCTTTATACTACATAAACCGCTAAGCACTTCACTATGGAGAATATGACTCAGTTATATTTTGAATTCACTGGACACACACAGTAAACACATGAATTATTTATTAATAACTGCACAAATCTATTGTATGAATACTTATTTCTCATTTATATTTTAGCATGTGTTTCTTCTGAACTACCCAGACCTTTTTCTGCCATCTTCAAAGGATATTTTACCTTTCCGTTTTTATGTGAATCTTTTGATTGGCTAATAATACCTTTCACTCAACTCTCATTGGTACAATAGAAAAGTCTATAATGCAGAAAATCTAAAGTAACTGACATTGTAATGTGTACTCAAATTCCTTATCATGGATTTTTGTTTGCATGTGTGAGAATGTCAAAGTATGTTTCAACTTCCATGGTTATAATGTGAATACAATTTAAAATTAATCTTCCTGCAAAGCAATGGTTCTAATGATAGTATATGATTGTTAAATTAAACAAAACAAAATATGTCTCATTGATGGACCTATCAAAAATATATATGTTTGCAAAATTTAAAAAAAGAAGAAGTCATACAGATTTTAAACGACATTAAATCAAAACTACACCAACCATTTACAAGAAGAAATAAGAAAGCAATTAACACTAATTAAAAGAATGCAAACCGAAGTAACATCAAACATAGATTATCAAGAAACATACAAATATTTAAATACATTCAACATACTAAACTCCTACACCAGAGAGAAATAACTTAACCTGAGAGACCTAAGAAGTATTATTTCATCCCCAAAATTAAGCTTAACAACAAATAAGGATATACAAAACAAGTCAACCATGCACTACCTCTATAAACAAAATCTAAAGAGCAGAAAGAGGGTGAGTACTATTCAATAATTAGTTTTCTATAATTAATAGAATACCAAATATATCTTGGACAATACAGAAGGACAAACTATAAACAACCTTATTGACAATATATAAAACGGTTAAAAAAACAATAATATCATTAAAAATTATACTATCTACATGAATCTCATTTATATATGAATTTCACACCTATATTATTCTATCTACTTTTTGCTTAGAAGCTGAATTTTAACTCTAAAGCTCAAAATATACATAAACTGTAAAAAGTTTACTTCTGAAATTTTAAGCTACCTAGTATACCAAAATATGTTTAAAAATCATCACATTGGTGGTAAAAGCTTTCAAGAATGTTCATCCTGGGTGCATGTCGCCTATTCCACTTGCAGCTTACCATCACTTCTTCCACCAGCTCTTTTATTATTCTATTCTATAATGGGATAGTCATTATGTACCTGTAATTAGAGCTCATTGGCCTTTTTTATCCATGAAAAGAATAGTCATAACTTTTACCCTTTATTAAAACCAGCTGCTATCTTGGCAAAAGAGAGTGCCCTATTAAAATATCTACCATCACTTTATTCCTAGCCATCTACCAATTCCTTCATCATATCGGTTTTTCAAAGATCTTTCACTGACCTACAATCCACTTTAACACTTCACTTACCTAAGCACCTCTTTCTACAAAAGGAGTAGATAATCTCTCCTTGGTCAAATCAGCTGCTATCTCATTCATAATCCACAATGTCCCTACATCCAAATCAACTTACCTACTTTAACCTGTGCTAATTTTATCGCCACATCTTTTAACATATATGACACATTAAGCAACCTCAAAGCCCACAGTACTACCTCTAATAAACAAATTTTAACCTTACCTATTACCTGTGGAGAGCACCTCCTCCAGACTTAAACACTGCAGAAATACATATGCTCTGTTTAGAACACTGATACATATCTACCTTACTGCGGGTAAGATCTACAGAGTTCCAACTCCCCAACAATACTCTAAAAAACCAATATCACACACCTTGGATCCATCTGTAATCTATATAGACAACTAGTATCTCAGAATCTGTCAATATCGGGTTTCCCTTTGCCCACTACAACGCACAATCTACTTGGCTTGTAGCTTATTTTCTCAGCATACTCTAGCTCGCTTAGCTCATGTCAAGTCGAGTCGAGTATTTCCCCTCCAGGTTAAGTTCAACTTTTTGGAATTGAATTTAAAACACTTTGTTACTCGCCTAATTTTTTTAATTTAATTCTCTATTGTAAACTTTTAACCTGGTCGGGAAGCTTATGCGTTGCAAAAAGAACAACCGAAACTACTGGATATCTAGGCTGAATCATTGTCTGTCCTGGACTGAGCGTTCCCTTCACCAATTTCAGCACCCTAAACTCGATGGAAACCCCCCACTCCTATTTATTTAAATGCCTTCCAGTAATTATATTTACTTTACAAGTAACTGACTAGCTCCAACTTTAAATTACTATTAATTTTCTACTATTGGTACTCTCAGGAACATCGGATCTTATACCCAACTTATCTGTAATTTACAAATAAGAACTAATGATGAAATTTTATTTCAAAAACAGATCAAATTATTTTAACGAAATTTTAATAATTATGAAATTTAAGACTTTATGTTATTTATGAAGAGCTTCTACTTTCTCTCCTTTTGTGACAATGTGAAAAATTAGAGTTTGTAGTAGGTTTGAAAGACGCGGGTTTGTAAAGATCGGATAGGCTGTTTAAATAATTATTGTATTTGGTAAATTCATTTATAAGAGAAAAATAGATTTTCAAAACAAAAGAGTAAATAATCATGTTAAATGTTAATATAATTTGTTTAATTAATAGTGTATGTAAATTTTAGTGTTTTATGGGGTGTGTGTTGAGCTTTGGTAACAGTGACCGGAAGGAACACTTTCAGAGGTAAGATATGCCTCATGGCAACATCAGTCTCAGTCCAGCGCTAGTAGGTGAAAGACGTGTTTTGTAGTCAGGGAAACTTCTTTGAAATGTAGTTTAAATGTTAAAAAACAGTCTTAAGTTGGGAGGTTACTATGATAGACAATTAATAGTGATGAGTAGTTTTCCATGAATAAACTTTTTAACAAAAAAGCAGGAAAACGCGTTAAGTTGAGTATAGTTATGCAGTGTAATGCACGTGCTTTTTGAAACTTAGACAATGAACGATTATATTCATTTGTTAGTAAAAATGAACTTTTGAGATTACGACCTCGACATCTTTAAAAGAAAATAGTTACATTTCAACAGTGTTCATCTACTACAATTGTGAGATCAGCTATGATGCAACTACATGGACAATGAACTTCGACAGTCTTACGAACGAACGTGTATCACAGGTTTTATTGTTTCATATAAACTCTTTATGATATGTGATTTGTATTTTTTTTTTGAATTGTTTATGTAATAGATATGAATTTCATTTATTTCATAAAATATTTTGTGTGAGTCCAAATATCATTTAAATGAAGAACGAAGTTAAATTTTATTTTATATATTTCTTGTATCGATTTCAAAAGAATAAGTAAAGTACTTACATTTAAACTCTTAAATTCAATTAATGGACTAAATACTTGCAAGTTTGATTTTTTAATAAAAGAATTTCAAATTAAAATTAAAATTTATAAAGCTAAAGAGATGATCGATCTTTTTCAGAATTAATAAAACTTACAAAGTAACAAGACTTTGATAAGCATTTGTATTTATTATAAATTGTGTATAATCAATGTATGTTAATAATTTGTTTTTGATTTATGTTAAAACTAATTGCCAAAATGTTTAATAAATCTTTATGTTAATATTTCAGCTACAAGTGTTTTCATTGATAAAATCCAAAGTCACTGTGGAGTACACTTTTAAAAGAGCTTACGACCCCTGAGATTATAAATTCAGTAAATTCATTTTTTATATGTTAAATATGACTACAAAGTCTGGCGCCCATAATTATAAAATAATAAGCACGTAAATTCACTTTTCCTTAAATAAAATAAAAAAGTAAGAACTCTTCAAGTTCAACATAATTATCTTTAAGAAACTTTTACATTTTTAAATTATTACACTTTTTAGGTTAAATTGATGAAGTCGACACAAGTGTGATTTAAAAAAGAAAACAAATTTTTTTGAACTCAAAAACTTATACCTAAAAAATATATCAAACATCCTGGAAACACATAACATACATCTTATGACACACAAGTAGAGAAATTAATCACACATGATAACTTTTCTTTAAGAACAAAATTTAAGTTTCTTAAACATAAGCGCAGAGCAAAGAAGACTTTAAATAAAAACAAAACAATTTTCTTACAAATTGAGGAATCTTTTTTATAAAATATTATTTTAAAATTTGCAACTTTTTTCCTCAAAAACGATATTACTTTAAAAAATGACAAATCCTATTCATAAAAGAAGATTAATTTCAAATTTATAAATTCTACCCAACTCAGATATTCTAAGATAATTTTTATATAAATTTTGGTTTGTGGCACAAATGTAAATTATGCAGAGTTCAGGGTCCTGGTTGATGATGGATCTGGTGACTGGTGTCTCCTTGAATTGTTCCAGTTCCTGTGGTGACTTTGGCGAAGTCCAGGGTCCTGTTCTGAATTTAGCGGAATTCAGGATCCTAGTTATCTGCTTTCTAGACGATTTCAGCAGTGAGTATCATATCTCCACGGCTCGTATTTCGGTTTCCCGTTTTACTGTCTCTGTTGTAATAGTGTACATTTTTAGGTTGATGATCTTAAATAGAATGGGGTATACGATGATCTTGGATAGAATGGGGTATACATTGAACTCAATGCTTCATACAGGAAACGTATTTTGTTTTTTCGAATAAAATCAATAAAGAATGAATAATTAAACAAAATAATCAGATAAATTTATTGTATGTATTTTAATATTTAAAACAGTTATAAACTTAATCATAAGAGAAATGCAGTATAAACATTTTGTAGACAAAGCATAAAGTTTGTTCATTAACTGCTTAAACTAAAACCGGGTTAGTCTTTTCATAACCTTCAAAGCGAGACCACGCTCTTTTGATAGACATGTTCGTCTTAACGAAATGGAAGTATAAAAATAAAATGTTTTCTTGAGAAACTATGAGTTGTTTAGTATGTACTGTTATAAAATATTGCGAGTTAGTTTCTTTTGAGTAAAAATAAACTTTCGAAGTGAAAAATTTTGATTTGGTAATATTGTGTAATGTACAATGTGCATTACGCAACCCGGAAAACGCGTATAAAAAGAACTAAGTTTTGTGTTTTTAATAGAAAACAAAATAATTTGAGTGTAAACTTTTGAACTAATAATGAAGTGATAATTGATATGTTCTTATAAGTGTAGTCGAGAACTTAAAAAGTTAATTTTAAAACAATAGACGTGATTTCAGTGAAACGACGCCATGTGACTGCAACGAGGATAAGGTGTGCTTTTAATAAAAAGTTTATTTAAAATAACAACGCATGTCTGGTATAACATGCATAAACTATTATTCATGTAAAATAAAACATATAATTGATTTATAACTTGTGATTTTGTTGAACTTTTAACTTTTTGTTTGTAGATTTGTGTGATGTTTTCTATAAGAAGACATGATATGTTTTTTCAAGTGTAATTTTCAAAATCTTTCATAAGTAAAAGATTTTAATTATTTAAATTTATGATTATGATATTTTGAATTTGAATTTATAAAAGAAATGAAGTTTTTTATGAAATTAAAACATATAAAGTAAAAGGAATATCAACTTTTCAATATATAAAGATTTTCAATTTAAAAAATAGGTTGCAACCATAAATAAAATTACTAAATTAAATCTCAATGAATATAGTCTTGATTAATTAAATATGTAGGATGTTTTATATGTAATTTCATTTTTTATAGGTATTATTTGATTTACATGTATTCTTGTGTTACATTGAGTTGTTTTAATAATAAAATGTGCATTTCTGAATAAAAAAGATTTCTGTACTTTATTCAGTATTCTACTAGGTACACTTTTTTCAAAAGAACTTACGACCTCTGAGATATTTTACACTCTCTTCAAGAGTGATAAATTTCATAATTAAATTTTTCATTTATTTATTTTTTGTAATAATGCATTACAAAATGGCCCCCAACTTAATTGAATAAGCATTGAAAATCCCTTGTCCACCTTTTTAAATATTTAAATTGTTTCGAATTTTTCCAAATCTGCATAGACTGCTGTCCGTTGCATCACACATTCCTGGTAGGATAAACAACTTCATACCTCACACCTAACTAAATCTAAAAACACAACATTCTACAACAAAACTGAGTTATAAATCCTACACCTTTAATCATATTTATATATATTACAATGGCCACATGTTTTGACCTTACTCTTCCATTGCTTTATATAAATAGCCTAATATATCCCAGCATTGCTTCCACTCTTTCAGTGTTATTATCAACTAAAAAATTGATATCATTTTTATTCAAGTAATTTATTCTTTCCTATTATTACTACTACTGTTGTATAATGATTATACGGGATGTAAATAAAATTATTTTTTGCATAGTAGAAATAAAAGACAGTGAATATTAGTTTTGAATTATGTAAATTACTTTTCTCCTGAAATAGAGCTTAGACCAAGACTAGTGCCAAAGATAGTGAAAATGTAATTCACTTGATAGAGAAGTCAGATTCATGGATCCATCTATTCTCCACACCAGTTTTTTTTCTTTGTGGTATCTACTATCTACACACACAGATTAATAAAGACAATAATCAAGTTATGTGTGTGATTCCATTTCCATTTCTATTTGTTATCCATACACCACCATTTAACTTTATATTGTAACAAATTATAAGTTTAAAAAAATTTAATTTACCTCTCAGAGAAGTCTTTAGCGCAATGAATTAAAATATTGTATATTTGAGCAGGAGTAGGACGAGTGACTATGTCTGGAGTTCCTAAAACACAGTCTAACATAAACCAAGCTGTCCTACCATTAAGGAATCTGTTGTAGGCTTCTAAATTATTGATCATTAATCTGAAAATATTATAAAAATACCAGTACTGTATGTAAACAATAAATTATGCTGTAAATTTTTATTATATTACATGTTTTAGATTTAAACTAGACAAGTAGACAATGAAACTTCATTATTTTTTAATGAAATATCTTATTGAAACAATTTTAATATTTGAGGTATTTTCAAAAAAAAAAAAATCATAAACAGCCATGCTCACCATGCTAGCCATGGGAGATTACTGAATTTTATTTCAACACTTACATTGTGCATAGCAAATTTCGGAATTATATAAATGTAATAAAATTAGAATTTTTTTTTTAAAGTCACAAAATTTTAAATTTTTAATTCAAGAATTGGTTATTGTTTAGCATTAATACTAATTGTCGTGCAAGCCTACCCTTTTCAATTTTTATTTTACTAGAAAACTACAAGAAATACAAAATATATTGATAGGACTTTTTGTGTGTAGAATTTCAGGATCTTTCATTTTGTCATTCATTATTTCCATGTATCTTTAGTATTTACGAAATTATTATAAAAATTTCCGATTTTTAACTTTGAACCTATTAAAAAATAAAAAGTGTCCACTGTACACATATTAATATTTCTTAAATTTTATTCTACACACCTAGATCAACACTATTCAGCAAAAACATCTTACGGGGTTTTTTATCAAAACTGTTGTCATTTTTTTTCCTCAGGCAATAATAATAACAAAATAATACAATATATGTTACACAGATCAGATCTATTATAAAATACAATTATTTGTATTTGTGATTACCTTCAGGGTCCCACTTTAGATTGTATAAGCTTGGCAATCCCGAGGGAACCTAACCGGGTCTACCAGGTCTCTCTTGACCAACTCTTTATCGTTTCTGACCCTGACGTTATTAGGATATTCAAGAGCTAGAAGTTTTTATTTTACGCTCTTTTCTTTTATTATAAGGTGATGATGACTGAGATGTTTCTAAGCATGGGACATCTCCAACCAGTAAATAAATAATAGATGTATATATAAATAAATTATAATTTGTAAATATAATGTATTGGAAATAAAAAATAAAATAAGTGACAATATATGTGAGAATACAAAAAGTGAACTTTTGATAGAAAAAGTATTTTTATATAAAAATGACAATAATGTTACAAGATAATAACACAATTATTTATTTTGTAATATCCACTTTTAATTAGTCTAGCCTCTAGACTAATTAAAAGTGGATATTACAAAATAAATAATTGTGTTATTATCTTTAAACATGGAATTCCACCAAGAACCATCGGTCTCAACAGTAATGAAAAATAATGTTACATAGTGCATTTCAAACTAATAAAGAAACAATAGAAACAGTTTATTTGCAGCATATTTAATCATGGTACTTTATAGAACAAGGGAGTGGCTAACAATCGGATGATGTTCCATATAAGGAAGTAAAAGGAAATCAGGTACGCTGATTGGTTAGAATGATGGAATGTTCTAGAACAATTTTGTTTTTCCTGGAATTATGTCCAGAGAAGGGAGTGAAATGCACTTCAGTCCTCATAAAATCTTCAACTCATGCAGAGGTCAAGGATATCATCAGATATGAACAAAAGTATTCAGAAAGTTAAGCTTAAATATTGACAAACTTGAAATTAAGTGAAGCATTAATAAAAGAAAAGTGATTTGTGTATCAATAGAAAAATAATAAGTTTTTTAATAAAGTTGAACTACTTATATTGACAAAGAGAATAAATTGTGAGTAAGACATAACATACACTTACAGTACCTAATCATTTTTAGAACTGCTATGGACAGTTTAATAAATTTCTTTCATATTAATATCTGAATGGAGTAGTAATAAAGATACGTTGTAATTAGTTGATAAGTTATTAGATAATAATGTACATATTGTTTTTGTTTAATAAAAATAGTGAATTCAAAATTAACATGTATGCATAAACAAAAATTTAGAATACCTATCTCTCGATTTCATTGCAGGATTTGGTGTACAAAGTACAATAAGTGAAGGTAAGAACTTACGACCAAACTTAGGTCATAATATTTTTAATTGAGTAATAAGGAAACATGTCAGTAACATAGCCTAAAAAATAGAACAGTCACAACATTTACAAAATGGCGTCCAACTATCATTCACTTATTCGAAAAGTGCACTTTGTCTCTGTTAGTGATCTTGGTTGATTAGGTATTCTATTTTTATGATATTAATAGTTTGTTGTTAATTGAAATTTCAGGTAAAAAGTAAATAATGATACGATGTTCTTTTAAAATAATATGTTGAAATGAACATTTTGCTCTAGTATTAATAATTTTAGATATAACTTATATAAACTTTTGAAATTAAATCATAAATATTAACTTAAAATGGATTTACATAAAAAAATAATAATCGATTATTCATCTTTTGATAGTGATGAGTCTGGTTTAGGTTAAAGTTTAAATGACAGTAGTGTATTAGAGGTAGACAATAGTAAAAGAATAAATTAGTGACAAAGAAGAGGTTGGTCTCATGTTAATAAAACATCACCTGTTAGTTTAAATGATTTATTGATGATTTTAAATAAAATCAATGAAGGAATAAAGTAAAATAAAGACGAAATGAATGATAAATTTGATAAATTAAAATATGGATATCATTTTAAAAATTTTATAGCTGTCAAGTCAAGAAATAAAGAAACTCGTGATATTGTCACCACTCATGTGGAACAACCTTTTAAGTAAAGTAACTCGTAATTATTGTCATTAACAGCTCCACTTACTTAATTAAGGTGTTAAATGTTTTCTTCTCACAGTTGTTGTAAAAGAAAGCCATTAAAGGAGATTTTCCAGAACTTGTTTGTAACACAAGACCTTCAAGTTTCCTTAATATAGGTCCAATCATGTTATATGTCATCAACAATTTACTCATTTTTTCTCCTCTGTTCCTTTCCATAGCATGGAAAAACTCCTGATAAACATTTTAAATATGTCCAGATATATTTTCCAAACATTTTTACACACAAACATACACACAAATAAAAATGCAGAAATAAATGATAATTAGTAAAAAAATTACCACAAAAAATAGTTACTTATATTTCTAAAAAAAACATTTTAAATATTAAGAAAAGTTTGTTGTTTTGGTCTGAAACTGCAAATGCATAATACAAATCCAGCAACAAGCCCTCTGAGATGTAAAGTAGATATGATCATTATTAGGAATTATGATACTTTTAGTTAGAAATATAGTCTAAGTTCTGTTTAAGAAGCCAGATTGACAAATATTATTGTGACAACCTGGAAAACTGACGAAATTGCTTACATTGCAAGCAAGGCAGATATTACTGATGCTACAATCATATATAAACCCTTGAGTGGAAGGAAACATGGTCAGTGGGACAAGATTCATCAAGGGAAGATTCTGCATGAATTCTTGAAGATAGTCAGACGGACTTAGTGAGTAAGAGCTTCCTGGTAGAATTGTGACTTCAGACAAGCATCCACAAGAGTTGCAAGCAGGGTGAGCAAACTATGTGTATAAATCTTGTAATTATTTCAGAGTCATATAATTAAACTATAACATAGAATCAGATCTGTGAGTCACAGTAATTAATTAGAGTCATTCTGGATTAATAGTAATAATAAGAATATCGTAGCATTGTAATAAGATGGGAGATTGTCATTCTTAAAAATAATTGTTAATAAATATTAAATGCGTACTGAACCATTTAATTATATTGAAAATAAAGAACCCAGGCAATTTAGAGGAACCAATCCTAACAAATAGTGCATCGGCCTTTTTTAGTATTTATTAAAAATTTGTAAATTTTGTGAATTACTAACCAATACACAAATATATGAAATATATTCATATATTTAAAACTATTTCATTTATTATCTTTTGCTGTTGATTTAATTTTGTGTAATAAGTGTCAAAACATTACTACAGTAGAACCCCTCTTAACCGGTCTAGTCGGGACTGACACCCGGGCCGGTTGCCCGTTTGACCGGTTAATCCGAGGTTCCCGTGAAAAATCAGTTTTCGTTCAAAGAAAGTTTATTTAATTAGGTAGCACTAAAAATTATGCAATAAAGATGTTATTGCAACTCATTTTATTGTACATAAATGTATCGTACATATTATGTTATGTATATTATACATCAAACATGAAAAAATTAAACACTACAAAGCTTTTTTACAGATTCCCCTCTGTCAAGTCTTTTGACACATTTAACCGCGTCTCAAACGAAACCAACACACGCTTCCAAGAAAACTGAAAAAAAATGTTATATTTTCCATAATGTAGGCTATACTAAATTGATTCGTGGAAAAAAAGCGGCCCATCAAACGTTTTTGTCTGTGTATGTCTGCTATACAGAAGGGTGCCAATGCCGCAGTGTTTTTATGCCGCCGACAATGGGATACCGCTATCGACAAAGTCGTTTGACTCACCGCTGCTTTGGTGCCGCCGACAATGTGATACCGATATCAACAAAGTCGTTTGACTCACCGCTGCTTTGGTGCCGCAGTGTTTTTACGTAGCCGACAATGGTATACCGCTATCGACAAAGTCGTTTGACTCGCCGCCGCTTTGGTGTTTCAATTACAATTTATTTTCGGAAACTCTACCAACCAGTACACTACGATATAGGCCGGTTCATCCGAGGACCGGTTAATCTGAGGCCGGTTAACAGAGGTTCTACTGTACTAGCCTAATAACATCGTAACTAAAACACTGGGAGAAAAAAAATCACTACATACAGTCAACAAAACAAACATAACAACTTACAATTGAATTACAATTAACTTACAATCAATTGATTAACTTACTTTCAATTAACTATCTTAATCAACTTACAATTAATACGAATTAGACATAAAATATAATTATAATAACAAAACCATATTAATTGGACATAGTGAGGGGATTGTCTCGTACCCACAACGTTTATGAATAAAATTGGTGTTTTCCATAACTTGTAACAAATAATTGACTAATATATTGGTAATATAGCCTCTTTAATTAGTTATTGTAATCTAGTATAACCTATTTCGGTTTTTCAATTATACCTGGTTAATTAATAGTTTAGAAAACCAAAAGGAAAAAAGGCATTTTGTCAACATATTGAAGACTTTTGGGAGTGTTCATAAGCAAAGCTGGTTATTACTAAATATACCTTAAATATGTAGGCAAAGATTTTGTAATAGTTAAGAGAGAAATGGGAGTCTGGAGAGAGAGGCTGTCAGTGAGATCAAGATGAGCCGAGGGTGTATATGTAAAATGAGATTCTTTACTTCAGCACTGTGGACATTTAACTATATATAATACAAAAAGATATTAAATTGTGGATTATGTGTTATTTTTTCAATTTATATAATAGCTTGAGTTTGAGTAGGTTTATAAATGATTTGGGAGCATTGAAGAAAAGCTCTTTTATAACACAGTTTATAGCCGTAGTTAAATTAAGCTCTCCTAGTACTTAAAACAAACAAGTTTCTTTAAATATGTCAAGAAATGAAACAAACTGCATTATTGTTTTTTGTTGTTTTTTTTTTTTTTTTTAATGACGTATTTATTGCTTTTATACTAATATTTTGAAGATATCAGTTCCACTGATTAGATTAGTTGAGAAAAATGTAATAAGACTATTAAAAACCTCAGGCACAATGACTATTTATTATTTTATTTTCTTAAATCGTGACAGGGCATCCTCTAGAGCAGTGGTTCCCAAAGTGTGAGTCTCGACCCTCCTCAGGTGTCTCAAGGTGAAACACATTAGTAACACATTTATTTTAATCTTAAACCTCAACATAAATAATGCCTTAAACCTAACCTTAATTACTTAACAAGCCATATATGTCATAAATTCAGGAATATAAACATTATTACTCTTTCACCTTGCAGAACTGTAATAATAATAATAAAAGGGGTTTGTTTTTTAAGTTGTTTATTTTTAAAAAGAATGAAGTTATAGTTAATTAAGTTAATAAATGCACAGCAATTAGGGCGCCAGATGTTAAAATTATTTAAATCTCAGGGTGTAGTTCTTTTAAAAGTGTACTCCACAGTGACTTATCTGGTAAAATGAACAACTCTTATTTGTCCTGAAACTTGAAATGAGTTTATTAAACAAAAAACATCAATACATTGACAATTATTGAAATAAATCTTATAGATTATCTATATTATACATCCTAGCCTTGATTATTATTATTGCCTTTTAATAAGGTGTAAGTTTTAAAATCTTGAATTTACTCTTTAAGTTGCAACTAAAAAATTATTTATAAAATTAAACAGATTGAAATTATCTGTTTTTTATTATTGAAATTACGTTATATAAAAAAGATAAATATGTCAGTAGACATTTATTGTTCTCTGACATGAAAAAGTATAATTATTTGAAAATATTAAATTTATAAAACTAAATCATCAAACATAATAAATTTTACATGATAAACAAATTAAATTCTGAGTGTTGAATAACACAGAATTACCAGTCCGTTTTCGTAAATTACTTTATTCAATTACAGTCCATGTAGCGTCGCATTTGATGAGAATTCCGTCATTCTGTATGCGGAAAAGGATGCCCGCCGGAATTATATCAATCACACTTCGCGAGCGTTCATTTCACTCGACAAATGTTCGTTTTGAGAATGTTTGTTAATTTTTTAGTCCATTCAACGCCTTGCAATTGTTCACCATTTTACCGTACTTAGATTCACACATGTAATTGTCTTTCGTATAAAAATACGATTGTCTATTTGTCTCTATTTTATTTTGTCCTCTAATCAAACTAATATTGTTTTTAACACTTGTCTACATTGTTCAATTACTTATTAACACATCTTTAGACTCCAAATCTCTCCCTAAGACTGTTTAGAACACATCCTATCACTTCAACTTCTCAACTAAGACTCTCCTCTCCAACATCTCAACTCAAACTGAAAATTATATGCACTACATTTTTAACAAAAACTTTTTAGACAACTTCTCTACAGGTCTCACTCCGTCCGACCCCATTTCAAGACTGCCGACCACATACTGCAATTCCATATCCTGTCCGCTCCAGGGTTTACCATTTTTACTCCACGGACTCTTATTCAAATCTTGCAGACGCACGCGATAAACGACTCGCATACATCGACACTGTTCAATAGTTTTATTTTACAAATCTCATATCTATATTTTAAACGCACAAAAAAACTATTTAGTTTCTTATTATTAATTATATCTAATATTATACACATTAATTTATTTAAGTTTGGAAACCTATGTTAATTTAATTCCCTTTATTTTGAAATGTAATACAAGTCATGCTTTCGACTTATCTATCCTCTCCCAAATTAATTCTAAACGCTTCCCGGTAACTTTATATTCAAATTAAATTAACCCTTTTTAGGTATTACAGAACATAAAGAAAACACTAACAACTTTAAAAAAAAAAAAAAAAAAAAATTACAAAGGAATAAAATATTAATGTGACCCTTAGGGCCTGTTTCCAGAAACTAATTTCTCAAATTTAGGCTCTGTATTCGACAGACACACAATATCATTTTCAAGTTTGAGACTATTTCTCACTTTTGTTCTGATGGGAGTAATAGATGAAAAACTTAACTCTCATATGTTGAAATTGGAACCAATCATTTGACAGCTTCGTTCACCAGCTTGGGGTATTCTTTGCAACCTTTAGGTCCAAAACTGATCTGGGTTCTGGGAAAAAGTCTAGTTTCAACATTTCATCACTTGTATTATTTCATAAGTTTTTCTTTCATGTTTGTTAGAATCTCAGTATATTGAAAGAAATTGTCAAAAAACGGATTCAATATCCTTCTGTAATTGTCATAACTGTTTTGAATTTCTTTGGTGATATAGTCTTAGATTTTGTTTTAAATAAAATAAAATAAATAACTTTTTTTTCTGACAAACTTCTGAAGTTGACCATAAATCAATTTTTTATAAATCCATTAATTTAATCTGTGGCTGTTATTATATCAAATCAACATTGCAACCTTGCAAGTTACTATTCAAAATATTTAAGTACTCGAAAATATCAGCAAGGAAAGCCAACCTAGGAAGCCAAGTGAATTGGAAAATAAGTTCTCATATTCCGATTTCTCATCTTGTAAGTACCTACATCAAAACTTGTGCTTTTAACTAAAACATTCTTTTCAAGACATTAACCCTCAAAAGCTATATCATTTGTGTAGGATAAAGAAGATTTACAAATAAAGCACCCATGTTTTCACAAATCTTTTTAACTCTATATGAATCTGCAACGCTTTTCTTTGATGGAATTTACAACTTTAATGACACTTTTCATAACAATCCATTTCAGAAGGTAAAAATTTTGACATAAGAGCTTCTTTGTGTAAAAAACTATGTAACATTTTGCATTACTTCTTCTAATATGAAGACAACTCCAGATCGATGTCCTGTCATAGCCTTGATACCATCAGAGCATATTTTATAAACAATGCATTTTGCACAGTCAATATTGTACTAATTAGTATTTTTCATAAAAGAGTGGAACCATTTTCCAGATGTATTGACCTCAGTTGTATTGGCAAAATAAAATATCTTCTGTAATATCATTTTTCGTATCATATCCTATGAATGCTATAAACTGAACACAGTTAGAAATATCTGTGAATTAGTGGATCTGTAGTTAGAGGTACATGCTTTTCTTAATATTTTCAACAATTTGTGTCCAAATATCTTCTGTTATCTCCTCTGGATAATATTATTTAGTATTATTGAAGAAAGGAATTTTTTTAACATCGCAGCCTTTTTTTTCATCAACCATTATTTGCACCATATTTATAATTAAATATTGAGCTTAACTTGTGAGATAATATTATATAGAACAAAAACTCGAACACAAGATCTCACAAAAACTACGTTTATTCAAACTGAGTTATAGTTTTGTTATTGTAGCTCACGTGTATCACTTAGGATGGTGATTTTGTCGTTGAAACGTGTTTGATTGAATAAATGTAGTTTTTGTGAGATCTTGTGTTCGAGTTTTTGTTCTATATATTGTTTGCACCATTTCAAAAGCTGCTGGTAAAATAAGATCTTCAGGAATGTTATGTGGATTACTGATTTTTACAATGGGAAATGCAAGTCGATAACTTGCTAGTAATGTTAATTATTAGTAGTGGTGGCTGATGTAAAAGTGGCTTGCTCCTTGTGGAGGGAATTTAGCTTTCTTTTAAAGAATTTCACAGGCTTTTTTATTTGAATGTTTGGTATTTAAAGGTCGAATTACCTTTGATCGTTTCAAACTTTCTTTTGACACTGTGGTTTATTCGAAATAATAGTAAAACCATTCATTACTGTAAAATCCATAATTTTTTTCATTTCCAGATATAGATGTTTCTAATAATCTTTTTAAAAAACTATCCATATTTGACAAAATAATATTATATAAATACTAACTGACCACCTATTATTAAATATTCACTCAGTAGTAGTAGTCAACAGTGAGATTCCACTGAATGAAGCAGAAAAGACTTCTTTAATCAGTTATTTATTGTGAACATGCCCTCCAGGGTCATCTTATCTTTGCTCCCTGCTGGTGTTTTGATTTCATCCACCTATTAGTGATAGTCGTAGTATCCTGAGACTGATATCACTACAGTTTCACCAATTTTGAAATATAGTTAAATTTCTACAAAAAACTTATAATTCCATCTTTAAATTTAAGGCCAGTGGAACGAGAGTAAAAACACTTTAGAGAAGGTTGAAGTTCCATAGTGTTGCCATGTCATAAATAAATTCTTTTACATTTGTACATAATACAAATTGGTCTATTTAAGAAAAAAGGTTTACAGATGCTGGCTTTACTAGTGCTATAAATAGAATTGTATAATTGGTGCTGCTGGATCAGCAACTTGATCCAAAGGCAATGTCTCAAGAAATCTTGGAGTAAATAGGGTACCCTAAAGATTTAATGTCTTTGAATTCAATCTTTAAAAACAAATACTCACTTTACAATTCATTCTTTGTATCTCATCGTCTGGTTCCATCAGGTGGAAAAGATTAACTGTACCTAAAGACAGAATCTTCTTATCTATACTTTCAACTACATCCTGCATTTGATTCACTCTGGATGAGACATTCCTTAGCTTTGTCAGAGCTTTCTTTGAAAATGTTTGAATTCCCAGAGATGTCCAGTTATAACGTGTGAATCCTGGCTGAATGTATTTTTCAACTTCCCTTAAATGTTCTTTCATAAACAATAACTGAAACAGTACACAAATGAAGGTAATTTTACAGAATAGTAAAAAACTGAATAATTTAATACAATATGTTTAGTAAAACTAATTTTCAAACTAATACTTAAAATGTCAGCATTATAACTTTACAATTACAAGGTCAATATATTAGAACTCCAATTATCCGAATTAATTGGGACCGAACTCGATTTGGATAATCAAATATTCGTATAATTGGGTATAGCTCGGGAGTCAAGCTAAAAAGGTACTATGTATATATATATATATATATATATATATATATATATATATCATTAATTGAAAAACGAATTTTATTAACATTGCTACATACTGTATATATATGTAGATATAATGAATGAAAAGTAAAGAATAAGTAATAAGTAATTAAATGAAATGATATAAATTAAATATTCTTTGTACATACAGTACATATATACAGTTGTACATATGTATTTCACTTGAACATCTCGAGTAAAGTGTGTTGCCTTGATTTGGTTGATAAGGGGTAGTGTATAGTTGCTGCTAGCTATTTGCCGATTAGTTGTGTGTTGATTGAGATCGGCAGGTTGCTGTTGTGGGGGTAGGAGTGAAGTGGAACTACTAATTTGGATAGCTTGGTTAATAGTTGGAACTATCTTACGCAATTCCATCATGGAATTTGGGGGATCAATTGTTTTAAACCTGGAGCTGCTTCTGAGAATATACCGAAATAAAATGTCCCCAAAAGAACTCCCTTTGACATGTCTGGAAGGAATATTTCGGATATATCACAGACATTGATAGTAAAATCATCCAAGGGCTCGTTCAGTTGCTGAGGTCTGTAAACATACTCGACCAAGGCTTGGTGAAAACTCTGGTTCGGAAAGTAGGTGACCAATAATTCTTTCTTAAAGCTAAATACCGACTAACGGGTTTCCATAGCTTTCTCAACCAGACATAGTAATATCCCAGATCAAACATCTGAAGGTTCAAGAGAATTTTAAAGTCGAAACCGGAGTAGAGTTTAGAGGCCCTAATAATCCTAGATAGTTTTGTAAGGAAAGTTCGGATTGCCTCGCCGACCATAGGTCATATGGATTTTAATAGCTGTGCCAAATACACAGGCATTGGTATATTTTTTCCCTGTTGAGATTGTAGGGTGTAGCTTCGAAATTCCTCAAGAGTGTTATGCCAATTGCCCATGAGTGATTGAGCGCTAGTTGGTGAGTGTGAGTAAAACTTCGATGTCCACGCTAAATTGCTTAGGCACCTTAATTGTTGATGGTCTTGTGGTATCTGCCAGATGGTCCAGTTCTGCACTGATAATGCTCTGATTCAATTCGAGGGTACTAGCTGACAAAAGATTCCAATGGCTTGATCTACGGTCAATTTGTTGATCCATTTTCGGTTGATAATTGGTATGTTGAACAGTAAAGGGAAGGGTGTAGGGATATCGCACCACATATATTCAGGCTGGAATTAATGCACTTGCAGGAACTACCACAAAATCTAGGATTGTGTGGGAATACCAGAAGAACCTTAACACTTTATCCCAGGAAAACCGGGTAACTTTGCATTGGGTGCCGGAGCATAAGTTGAGAAGAATGAGATGGCGGAAAAACTAGCTAAATATGGTGCTGCATCAGAGTTTGTAGGACCAGAGCCAGCTGTAGGAATATCCATGTGTCTGGCCAAAATGGCCATAAATATATGGAATCATGCACAACACCAGCAAATATGGGGAAGCCTTAAGGGGTACAACCATAGTAAATCATTACTTAAGTACATCCGCTCAGATAATCCTGAGAAGAAAATAATAACCCAAAATAGGGAACAACTCAGACTGATTACGGGACTTATTACATGACACTGTGGTCTGAGAGTGCATTTGCACAGGATAGAAACCTATCAGGACGAAACTGTGTGTAGACTGTCCAGGAGGGACAAGAAGACCGCAAACTTCATAATTTATAATTGTGAGGACCTAACCAATAAGAGCCAAATGATTTCTGGATTCCAAATTCCTGGGGAACTAACATTGGAAGAGCTAGTTAGTGGATTACTTAAACTTTTAAGGGGAACAAACCTGGTAAGCTAGAATGAGGAGGCTTTAATTGCACAATAGGCCATAGATGGTAGTGCCAGGGCTGGTTTCTAAACGGCCCCTTAAACTCCAAACATAATCAATCAATCAAATACAAATTAGGTAATTAAATTATATATTTAACAAATTGTACCCATTACTAAAAATCAGTATATAATTTCTTATGTGTGTTAAGGTTAAAAAAGTCTACAGAAAAAAAAAACTGTACATAACTAACATTCAATAAATAAGGTTCTAGTTATGAATACATTTTAACACTTAATGTTTAAAACATATTTATTTTATTAGATTTTTTAAGAACAGGAATGTAATGTATCAAACATTTTGAATTTAAAAAGTAAAGCTCGGAAAAATTAATGAAAACAATTAATTAAGAATTAATTAAAAAAGTAAATATTTGCACCAAATAGATGTTTTATTCAACTCCATTTTAACTTATAGTAGAAGAGAAGTAAATGTTTTGAATGCAGCTATTAGCAGTAGGATTCCTATATAAAATACATTGTCCTACCTCCGTTGTTGTCTCAATTGAACACACAAACAAGTATGACTTCTCTCAGGCTCAAAACCTCTGATAATATTTAAGGCTTGTTAAAAAACTCAGAGTATATAGTTGGGCTCACCATTAGATTCTACTGAAAATGTACTTATGTCTGCTGGGTATAGCAGACATCTATTTCTCAAATATTTCCACCTCTAGAGTAATTCTTAAACAATTTGCCCTATTGAGAATATACTATTATCAACTTAAAATTACCAAACAAGACTCGGACGTTAATATCAATCTATGAAAACATTAAACTTCAATTACCTGTGGTGTATCTAATCTTTTTATAAGTGTTGTGTATTCATTAACCACATCCGTCAGAACATCCAGACTTGCATGTAACCTCTCATGTTGGATGGCCAAAGAATGAATCACAGGAGGTAAATTAAAACCTAACATTTCAAGAAGTTCAGCTTCGGCTATAGTTTCCAACATTTCTTTATTAAAGTTTACACCAATTGAAAACTTTTTCTCCACTAACATTGCATCTCCAACAAACTCAGACCATGGTTTGTTAAACACTTCAGAAGCAGGATCAAATTTTACAGACATGTCAACGACACTTACTGAAAATAAAACTCATGAAAAAATTGTACAAAGATAAACAATTTTTCAAAATTCATTATTTTATTTTAAATTATTATTAAAAAATAAAAAGATAAGTTAGATAAATAATGCTACTAATTGCATGATAATTTGAAGAAATGATAATTTAAAATAATTACCATATAATCAAACATAATGTCGAAGAATTTTTGGTATTTTTATTCTGGTTCATTCATATTACTGAGTAACATTTCAGAGGAAGAATATTTCTACTAAAAACATAATTATCTCTGCCCATTTTGTATGGCTTAATAAATAAGGGAGCAAATATGTTTCAATTCTATCACTACAGCAAAATCTGACACAATTTCATACTATATTAAGAGTAATACAATTCTAAGACTTAGATACACTATAGATAATGAACAAAACATTTAAATGGCTGACAGAAAACATATTATTTGTTCACAATGATAACAAATAATATAACAATATAAATAATAAAAACAATATTTGGCACATTGTTCACCATTCACCCTGTATATGTAAATAATGAGTATTCATTCTAACATACATATACATAAACACTCTAAACATGCTAGATCCTCACTTTTTTTGCAGTTGCATTAGTTATATTTCCAAAAGAAATTCACTAAAAATGTGTCACCCTAGAAAATATTAGACAAACTTTAAGGCATGCCTAACACAAACTTTATAAGTTGTTCCTTGTTGTTTCTAATTTGACTAGACCATTACACATTATTGATATAATTTATTCAAAATAAAATTAAAGTTAAAACTCACAAGGCGGTAATTTATCTTTGGAACGATTTCTTGCAACCCATTTCATTGTCATAGCCACTGCACCAATTCCCATTGCATCTGAATTACTTAAATTTTGGCATGAGATAACCTGTTTTGGATTATTTATGGTTGTCTCTTTCAATGCTGTTTTATCCAGTGATTCTCCTTTTTCAGCATTTTGACTCAGGTAATTCATTATATCTTTTCCTTTTTTTACAATAGGAGGAAGTTTTGAATTCATCTTAGGTGTAAAAGAAGATTGTGAACTGGAAGTAAAAGTGCTCTGAAAGCTTCTTTGAACTTTTGGTTTTTTCTTTACAGCCACTGTCTTTGGCTTTTGAACTGCTTCATAAGGTTTGAATTGAGGTTTGGATGTGGTAGGAAATTCTATACAAAAATACAAATAATTATTAATTTCAATTTTACATGTAAATATCGTGTTTATTATATACAAACTTTATTATTATTTACTGTATTTAATAAAAAACACCAATGTTATCTATTTACTTCCAGCAATCCCTACAATGAAAAACATTTTCAAAGGCTAAAACCCAGAGCCATGCTTGGGGTTTTGTTGTTGTGTCTTAGTCCCTGCCACACAGACACAAATGCAAGTGCTAAAAGGGTGTAACCATAATGTAGACCTACACTGTGTTTCTTATCAGAATTTTGGTAAGAATATTTAAAAACTCCAGCTTATAAGTTTAACTTTATACTGTAGGTTCCATAACGTCCTGTTAAAGTATCTGTACTGTTATTTCTTTTCAACTAAAAAAAATTGGTTTGGGAAAATTTAGTAAAACTTTTAAATTTTCTATTTACAGTAACTCTATTTATTAAACAAATTTAGTCTTCAAAATACAGTATTGTACTGTACTGTAAACTATATGATATACTGTCCTTTTATGTTAAAGATATTATTAACAATGTAACTTAAAACAACTACTGTATATTGTACTACGAAAACATTAATTGTAATATAAATGTAAGTTATATTTACATTAAACATAGTTATTTTACAGTAGAAAAATGACACAATATTTTACAATTTTAACCAATCTTACTTCTTAAAGTATGAAGTCTGTCATTTTCTTTTGTTTTAAAATTCCGCGAGCTTTCCTGGCCGCTATGCTCCGAATTCTACGAAGCAGTAACACCTGAGTGATGTCAGCTTCTTCCTGTCAATATATTGGCTTAACATATTTTTTGCTTCTGAATGAGTAACTGTTTTTGCTGATTCATCTGTAAACTCGCACTCTTCCTCTTCAATCACATCATTATCCTCCCGCAAAACATTATCTATCAATTCTTCGTTGTTCAAAATTTCAAACTCCCCATCAAATTTGTCCATTTCAAGCCACTCAATGATGTCCTTTAAAATAATAGTATTTTCTTCCACCGGAAGACATTTACTAAGCTTGAATATGTTTTCTTCGTCGTTTTCCTTTTCTGCTTCCGAGTTATTCACATCATTTCCTTGCACAGGCCATAATTTATTCCATCCCCTTTCCAGTGTTTTCTCCGAAACATCTTGCCAAGCTTCAGCAACACTGAAGATTGCATCTTTGATTGTGTATGATTTCCAAAAAGCTCTGATGTTAAATTCATTATCTTTAGAAACAACTTGTTGTAAGAAAGCTTTTCGGTACCGCCGTTTCATCGTCTCAATTATACTCTGATTCATTGGTTGAATCAATGAGGTTGTGTTCGCTGGTAAAAAGTGACAAGTTATGTTGCCATCATCACTCTTCATTTCATTTGTAGGATGAGTAGGTGCATTGTCCATGAGCAATATTGCTTCCTGTGGTAATCCTCTTGATTTTAAGTGAGATTTTATGTTAGGCACGAACGCTTTGTGAAACCAGTTCTCAAAAATGTCTTAGCTCATCCAAGCGTTTTTCTGAGCATAATATTGTACAGGTAAAACATTTAGATTTAAATTTTTGAAAGCACGAGGTTTTTTAAATTTTCCGATAACAACCAAAGGAAGTCTGTAGATTCCACTTGCATTCGCACATACCATAACAGTTATTCGGTCCTTCTGCATTTTAAATCCCGCTGCGGATTTTTCAGAAGATGATGCCAATGTTTTCTTGGAAAGAGCTTTCCAATTTAGGCCGGTTTCATCAAAGTTAAAAACTTGCTCTTTCACAAGTTTTCTTTCCTTTATAATTTGTTCAATTTTTGTACGATAATCTGCTACAACGGTACTGTCGACACTTAGTTTTTCACCCGAAATGTCTAACTGACGGATACCATGACGAAACTTAAATTTGTCTAACCAACCAATGCTGGCTTTGAAACTGGATTCACCACCAAGTTTTTTATTTATTTCTATGGCTTTAGCTTGTATTATAGGTCCTGTTAGAGGCATTCCCTGAATACGGGCCTGAACAAACCATTGGTACATTACCGTATCAAGATGATCAAGTCTGGCTGGTTTCATAGTTTTTCTGGTTTTTACGTTACGATCAGCATTTACCATTTTCAAAACGTGGTTTTCAAATCTTGTCAGCATCTCTTTTAATATCATTAACAGTTGTCCGTCCAATACCATAAATTGGTGCAATACTACTAGCACTTTCCCCTTTGCGCAAACATTTTATAATTTCTATTTTATCGTCTAAACTCAACATTACCCGTTTACGTTTTTCACTCATGACACATTGAATCTAAGCACTCCAAAACAAAACTTACAAATAAAAAAATCACTCTAAAATTATGTACAGTACTGTAGTTTCTACACTGAATAAGACAAGACTGTCGGATGCCACGTACGAAACTAACATAATGATTTGTTTGCTAAGACACAGGAGTGGAAGGGAAAGGAGGGTTTGGCCACTGTTCTAGGAATTGGTGACGCGCTCCCAATAGTGCCGTGAATAATGTCACATTTACAAGTAGACTGAGGCATAGTACTGTACATTATAAAATTTTTGTATAGAAATGCTGTGATCAACTGTTTAGACAGCGCATTATTCTTTAAAATCAAATTTGAGTATGATACTAACTTGTAAACATTCATACCACATTAAATATATACGGTACATCATTACGTATTACATGTGTACTATTTTCCCCACTGTCCCCACTGTCCATGCAAGCATGGCTATCCCCCATAAAGTGTAGAAGGTTATAAATTATTGCTGTGATATTCAATTTCATCCAAAAAGCTGTAGTCATAACAAAGCTAGCATAGCTGGGTACTAAACAAATAATTAAAAATTAATATGACCGGGTCATTATGACAAAAATACAAACATACTCCTGGCCTTAGGCAAGAAAGAATCTCTGCTGAAGTTCACAACAGAGGAGTAATATCATTTCCTTCTAATGGCTCCTTTTTGGCTTACCCCATCTTGGATCTTGCTTCCCAATATAAGTGCCTTCATTGTTGTTTTTCTTTACTTAGATTATTACAGACCAGAAGATGGTTTTTGCCCATAATAGAAGCATGGGATGGACATATCATGCATCTCTTGGAATCAAGGATGTTTATTTTATTGAGATGTCTGGCGAGACAATCATGCTAGTTAGAAATTATCAACTGATATTTTTCTTGGAGGTTGTATTTATCCTAAATAACTCAAATGCATTATATGGTTTATTCTTCAATTTGTCTTCTATTGGATCTATAAACTTTTGTTGACAGAATGTTTTATATTTTTGCTTGGAGTGACAGAATTATTTTTGATTTATAGATGATTTTAGTTCCCTTCTGTACCAGCTCATCTGCAGCCTCATTCCCCTGTATCACCATATGAGATGAGGTCACTGCACTATAATATTTTTTACAATTTTTTAGTTCTGCCTGATACTTTGTTTAATTTGTACTACATGACTTGTCATTGTTAATTATAGCTTACAGTGAGGATTTGGTGTCAACCAGGATAACAATTTTAGTATTCAGACATGGCCTTGCCATCAGTTATCGGAGTACCTCATTGATGGCAAACAGCTCCATTTCAAAACCAGTGAGTTGCTGTTCAGTGCAAAGTAATGGAAGAAGTGGTTATTGTGTGTCGCTACCCAAATATTTCACAAATTACCCTAATTTATCATTTTTAAAATGTGGTTTAATTCTTCCTTGCAGGCAACAAATTTCAGTTCCTAATACTTTAATCTTAGGTGATTTAATATTTTGTGGTTTATTTCCTCCTAAACTACCAAACAGATTCGATCAATATTTTCTACAATTATTTGTTCTCTTCTAAATAATGAATAGATTAAGCTTTGAAATAAATTAACTAAGATGTTAAAAAAACATCCCTTATAAAATAACAAATGGATTCTTCCTTGTTTAACGTCTTTACTTTATCCCAGTTAGGCTACTGAAGATGGAGGAATAAGTAACACGTGGAAAATGCAACACCTTCAACCAGGCTTGTTTTTCACTATTTTAAAGTTCGGTGAGATAAGCACTCTCTATCAACTGAACATTTATCAAGTTATATGAGATTAGCTGCTTTATGTCATTCCTGGTATCTCCACTTTAAAAAATGTATGTTAATTAAACACTTTAATTAACTTTAATTTCCTTAGAACTAATGCATCAATAAACTCTATCAACAATTTTTAATTTGAATAGACTGGATAAGAAGGAGAATACTAAAAATTATTTATGGGAGGAATGGTACTTACAAAGTCCTGAAAAAATCCTACACAGGCTTACTGAATCTTGTAATTATGACTAACGTAATTCTTGTTTAAGCTATTTGGTCCTGTCCTGACAGGTATTGAAAACTCTGTATTTATTAACCAGACTTCAATCAATTCGCTAGCTGGCCTCAAAGCTGCACATATGTGAATAACCTCCAATCGATGCTGACAGACAATAATTCAACAACAAATTTTCTTTGGAGGTCAAGGATCAAAATTATAATTTTGGTAATAACTTTGTTATTTTTTATAACTGAAGGTTGGTACTGGTGCCATTTATAATTACATGGATAGTTAAAATCTGTAAATTTTGTTCATATTTATTATGTTTGATTTGAATTATTCAGAAATAGAAAAAAACTGTTTAAAATTACCATCAATTTAATTACATTTTTTTTCTGAATTTTGATAGGTGTCTAAATGGACATAAGTCCCCATACCAATAAATAACTTGTAACTATTGTTGTCCCATTCATGTAAATACCAATACCAGATACCATGAAGTGTACACTCACCCAACCCATTGGAGTAATTTAACTCCGATTTTGACTCACTGTTTATATATGTTTGTTAATAAATGCTCCAGCAGTCGCAACTTTGATTTAATCTAATGTAGTATTTGCGGTCAGTTTTATAAACCAAGACATATAAAGTTCAAAATGGTGGCTGGTTTTCAAATACTATACCAGTTTTTTTTAAACTCCAACATCATACAATGACTCACAATAACTCATTTCAAACAGCTTTAAAATCTGTATCCAGTAATGCTCAACTAAAGTATCTTTGATAATAAAAATAAGCAAGTTATTACTATAAAAAAAACTTTAAAAAATATAATCTCAAAATCAGAAGTAATAGCTACAGTCGTTGAAATTTTAATCAAACTTTAGTCAAAGGTCATGGTGTATCACAACAACAATCCTAGAATACTGTAGAATTTATGGAACATCACTGAAGCTGTGAGTGACACCATAATTAATTGATGAATGAAAACAAATATATTGAAACTTGTGTTGACATGTCTGGATCTTTTACAAAATTCCAGTACTTTTAAAGCACTTTTTGAAGTTTAAGAACATTGGAAGGGTATATGAAAGTAAAATGATTGTTACCTATTTCATCCTCCAATGGCACCAACTTTAACAGATTTTTCTTCAAAGCCACTGTTATAACTGGTACAGAATGTGAAATCCAATTGTCATATAAGTTATTTTCATATGCCTTCATAAGTTTAGCTAATGACAAATATTCAGCAAATGCCTATGCAATAAACATATAAATCCATGAATATAATTAGTGCTACCAAAAACTACATAAAGAACAAAATACACAAAAAATAATATTTAATACTACAATTAATCAATTGATATAGTATTAATATAATATATAGTATATAGTATATAGTATTATAATATAATATATAATTTTAACTCTGGTGGAATTCTCTGTGCATCTATTCACACACTCCACAATAACTTAAGTAAATTTTAAAAGATTTGAATTAAATTTGAGACAGGCATTCATTTTAACAAACAATGGGATAACAACCCTGACCAACACAATCAAATTAATAATCAGTGCACAAACATTGCACGAACTTTCTTATTCACCTACTACCAAAACTTAAAATGTCAGTTTGGTAGTTCTCAAGCCCCCATTGTAAATTGTATTGTTATTCACATCAAGCTTGTATTCCATTTACGCTTGTAGCCTTAGTGGATTGTAATTAATTACAAAGATTGGTCGACAGCTTCACCATGGGGTAACTGACATTAGTTAACCAAGCTTGTATGATGCCAGTCACGATTCTTATTTTTCTTTCTTTTTAATTATTCCTGAACTATAATATTTTTACTTCTGATTTTGCACAAGGGTTTATATTATTAATCTTTTTATTTCACTGAAATTTTAAGTAAATCAGTACAGCCAATTTTTTGAAATGATTTATTTTATAACAGACCTATGATCGATTTTTTGTTTTTATCACTAGAGCCAATTTTTAGAAAATCATAATTTTGTGTTTTTTTAGTGTTTTTTTATAATTTTGAGTTATGAAACAATTTTTTTAAAACTCCCAACATAGGGCTAAAACATGTCCACATTGGGTCCTTGAGTTTGGGCTATAGAGCACTACACATACACCAGACAACAAATAGATTTTTTGACCCATCCTATAACTTTCTCTATACTGTACTAAGTATATGTGATAAAATAAATGGCATATCAATGAAGGTTTCAGTTTACATTTGGGCAATTTAGATGATTAAATACAAATTATTACAACTTTCAAATGCAGGCCAAATATAATAGACAGCCCAAAGAAACCGCAAATATATAACATATTCTTAAATGTGGATGAGAAACAAAATTTGTTTCATAGACCAGGAAAAAACATATGTTATTACATTTTTCCTGAAAAGATAAGAAATACTTTCACCTAACATTTATATAAATCATTTGGAAGAGAAAAATATATTTAAGAATTCATTTCTTATAAACGATTTTAAAGTTTTGCCATAATTTGTTTTTGGGCTGGGTGAACAAGTAATCTTGGAATTATACTTAGAACTAAAACACATTTCCAACATCTCATAAATGAATTATTCTAGAAACTTACATTACTTTTTAACTCAGAATTTTTAAATTCTTCCACTTTTTCAAAAATTAGAACAGACTTTTTTAGTCTGTTAAAAAGAAGTCGTTCCCAAAAAATTGCACCAGCAACAGGAGGATGATCTCGTAATAAAGGTGGACGTCTTTTGCCTTTCTGAAAATAGAAACATTTGCACTGATATAATTACATTTATTTGAAGTACATACTAGCCCTTATGTGAATAGCTAGAAAGCAGGGCTCACTTTGTTTGGGAGTCTCTGGGGACCCAGGAAAAAAGTGATGATGGCAAAAAGATTGCAAATGATATAATGAAATACCAGTTTTTTATTTATCCACTAAAATACACTTAATTTATTTTCATTAAATGTCTGATTAAAAAGGCACATTACAATTTCACAAATTTCTTTACAAAATATGAATTATATAAAGAAGATTTACGATTTAAATTATTGTACCTTCAATAATATTTTGGATTGTTTGATGGGTGAATATTTTGGAAACAAAACTATTATCAAAAATTTAGTTGTCCCATTACTTTTATTACAATTTAGTTGCAAAGATGATGTAATATCATGTCTCCCTTATTATTTAAAACATCAAAGTTGGTTTAATAATGAAAGATTTGACATAAAATAGATTTGATATAAAAATTATAATTTATAATATCTAAAATAGATCACACACAAAAAAGCAGTGATTGTTATAATTCCTGTATTCTTGATTCATATTCTATATACTTACTGAAAATATAGTTTCAACAACTTCAATTTCTTTAGTGAACTGATCAAGAATAGGATCAAATTTTTTCATCAATTGTTCTTGGATAGCTACTCTAGTGTCTATATGTTTGAACTTCAACAAAATCTCTAAAGCTTCTTCTGATGATCTGAAATCAGTTTATTTTAAAACTACGTAAAACAATACAAATTATCATTGTTAATTATTGCACTAAAGCGACTGAAGGTTTTTGGAACAAAACAAATAAAAAAAATTGCAAAGACATGACATTACACATTATCCACTTTTTTTAAAAATTTCATCCAATAGTTCTGTGACTTAATGAAATTTGATTATGCAAGACAATGCAATAAGATAAATTGAAAAAAAAATTAGAAATTAGATTGAATTGTGTGTAATTATCACATATACAGTACATTCTAATACACACATATACACATATACAGTACTTCTAATAGTTTATCCTACTTTTCAGTAAAAATTATTTAATACAAAATTATTACCACTCTATTAAGGTCATATCACTTTGTGAGCCAATGTTGTACGTAGCGTATGATTGCTTCAGCCTTTGTACCATACTCAGTATGATTTTAATTTTACTTTGGTAATACTGTTTCTCTAGTATTAATTTCACATAAATTTGAAAGTATAATTAATTATTTATAATATTTTATTATATGTGTTTGGTGTTGAATTTCACGTTATCAGAAGATGCAAAATGGGATCAGAGGAGTGATTCTGGTTGGTGTATAGTCTAACTGGATGTGTATACAGATGAAGGAGGAGTATTACAGAACCTAACAAATAAATAAAAAATTAAGCATTTTTTAATCATATTGTTTTAATAATAAACTACCAGGAAAATTTTCTAAATTTGAAGATGTAAGTGAGATAAGAAATTATATTACATGCTATATAAATTGAAATCTGACAACGGTGTTTGTGTTTTCCTTTTAAGTCATATTATATGCTATGTAAATTGAAATATTGCAACAGTGTGTGTATGGTTTCTTTCTGGTGTGAGAAGGGGAACAGAGAGAAGGGACTTTCAAAAGAATTTTTAGTTAGAAGTTAGTTCATATTAGAGAATCAGAGAGATAAGAAGTAATTAGTTGAGTTAGAATATCAAATTCAAAAGTTTTAACAAATAAAATCTTTTAATACTAAAATATTTCAATAATTTATTCAATAAAACATTATCTCTCCTTGAAATAACATGTGACTATTCTACAAACATTATTATACAACTTTCAACAACAAATCACAAATTTTAGTAATTTTCATATATGAATTTATATGAAACTATGAGATAGTTTAAGCATGTTATACCAGACATGCATTCACTAACAGAAGTTAAATTGTATGTTTTACATAAAACGTTTAATTAATTCTCTTTGTTTCCGGGTTGAAACCACATGGCGTCTTTTTATCAAAATCTCATCTCTCGTCTTTAAAAATAACTTTTTTTTAATTTCGCTTTCACTTTTATAACAGTCACAATTACATACTTTGTCTTTAGTTCAAAAAAACTTTATTCAATTCTAATAGTTTTTCTTTAAAACTCAAATATTAGTCCTTTTTATACACATTTTCCTGCTTACGTAGCACACTTAAGTCTATTACAACATGTCTATTACAACAGTCTATTACAACATGTTATACAATTACGTCTTTTTACATTAAAAATTTATTTCTCATTGATAGAAACTAACTCACTTAATTACATAATAGTTCTTCATATGTAACTTTTAGTTTCTTAGAAAAAACACTTTCTTTCGACGATTCTCTTTTGTTCCGACAAACATTCTTATTTTTTTGAGCGTGCTTCCTTTCTGAATGTCAAGATCCAACTAACTTCTTCCTGGTTGGCAACTGTATTCATCCTTTATGTTCAAAATGATAACATTGCAAATTTCTTACAATTAAATTTATACCTGTTTTAAATATTAACATGCATATTTATAATAAATTTCTCTGATCATTTTGTACTAATTACTTTCTTTATTTACTCTATTCTTTATTCATTTTATTCAAAAAACAAAATATGTTTCCTGTTTGTTGCAATGCGTTAAACGTATACCCCATTCAATTTAAGATCACCATACTGAAAATGTACACTACTACACAGCCAGCACTAGTTAACTAACTAGGAGTTGTATGTAAATATAGTGGTGACCTAACGGTTTATCAGAGTAAACAACCATTTGACTTCTATTTCAAAAGTTTAACGTGTGACCTAGTCATCATTCATAGTGGGGATTTAACCGAAAGATTTCAGCCATATGTGAAGGAAAATAATTTTTATTTTCCATTTTTCATTCAGCTTCAAAACAAAACCTATAATGACCTTAAAGTTTGGCTGATAGAATTATTTGATAACTTTATACATGAGGTTTTTGTATAAATATATATCTCACACTTGTTTGCTTACTATTTAGTTTTGTTATGAAAATGTTTGTGCAATGTTTTTGAACTGTATATTTTGATTTTTTTAAAGTTATAATTTTTGGTTGACTCATGTAGATTTAAATTTGAAAAACATTGTGTGTTAGTTAACAATGAAAATGGTTTGATTTACTTTACGATAAAAAAAACTGTTAATTTCTATATAAATAGAATTACCTAAGAAGCGTAAATGATTCATCGATGAAGTACTTGGCTTCATTTTCTAAAGAAACCACTTCTTGGTTAACCCAGCTACGTATAGCATCCCAATGTTCTGAATATTCTTTAGAAAATACATCAAAATCAGCTTCTTCTATAGGCAATGTTAAAGCCTCTACACGCTTCACAACAGCATCAATCTGAGCAGGATCACTGATGATAGATCTCAAATCTGGTCCAAAAATATTATAAAAATCTTGCATCACCTTCAACACAATAAAATATATACGCTTTACTACAGATAACAGCTCTATAGTAAACTGAGATACAACCAATATGAATTTGGTAGAATACTCGACATGTTGCTAATATTACAATTTTACTCTTTTTTTCCATATCTATCTGCTTACCGACCAAGATCTAAGATATTAACATATGCATTACTACAGATAACAGCTCTATAGTAAAGTGAGATACAACTAATATGAATTTAGTAGAATACTTGACATGTAGTTGCTATTACAACATGATTTAATGAATTTTTGCCTTGATATTGCTAAACTGCACAAAGTGTGCTAATAAATCCCAATACATATTATCTTAAAAAGGAAGAGTAATTTAATTAACAAAAACCATTACAAAAGTGGCTATTTTAAAATTTTGCAACCATTTTTTAAATCTAATTCAACATATAGTTAAACCATTTTTGATTAAAATTATGACTAATAATTTGTTTTTATTTCAAATTATTTAGATTTTGTATATACAGATATTTAATTTTTCATAACAATACTTTTAAATCAACAAAGAAGGTCAACACTGTAATAATTCAATAATGTGACTTCTGACAAATTATTAATAGTAAAGCTATTTTATGGCACAGTCTTATGGTACACTCGTTCTTTAATATAAACAGCTGATTCCTTTGTTATTAGATTATTTATTCCTGCATTGTTTTTTGAATTACTTATATCTATTTCAACCCCACTAGACACATTAATTTCAACATTACCTATCAACTGTTCTAAATTATTATTTTCAAAAAGCTCATTTTTTAATTTTTCATGTTTTAATTCTAAGTTTTCTTGTTTTGATTCCTGATTAAAGTTATCCAATTTATTCATTAATTGCTCATGGTTTTGTCTTGTTTCTTTCAAAAGTAATTCTAACATTTTCATTATTTTATCATCTCTATCTACTCTATCTTGCTCCATTATCCTAACCTGTTTAGTCCTTGAATTTTTATTATTAGTACCCTCCATTTTATTTAAATTTTGATCTTCCTTTACCAAATTACTATCTTTATTTACTGAATCATTTAAAACCTTATCTATTCCATCAAAATCATTAACCCCACCATTTTTCTTAACTTTTAAATTTTCATTGTTATCTACCTCATTGTTTACTTTATTATTATTATAAATGATCTCATTCTTTATATTATCAAATCGACAACGCCCATAATCTACTTCTTCTGTCTCATTAATTGTTACTATTCCAGTTACTACAGTTACGGGAGGTGCTTTTTCTAATAGTCTATCTTTCACTTTTTTATAAATTTCATTTCTTGCTTTAGATCCAGCTATTATCATGTTTTTCATTTCTTCTTTTAATTCAAATTCCCTTTCTATTAAATTTTGTCCTAACTTTACATGCCATTGCTTCCCTGTCTAATTCTATGTACCATTGTTCCCCAACTATCTTATTATTCTCTATTATCTCTTGACATGTTATTTTTTTATATTCTATGTACCATTGTTCCCCAACTATCTTATTATTCTCTTGACATGTTATTTTTTTATTTACATTTCTAAAATACTTTTTAACTTCCTGTTTTGTTGCTTCACATTCTGCATTAATCCTATCTGAATCAGTTATTAACTTATTATTATTATCTCCCTCCATTTTAATTATTATTATGTTTACCTTTAGATTTAAGTTTAAATTTTAATTATCAAAATCATTATCCTAACCTGTTCACTATTATTAACGATTATTATTACTGTATCCATTTTATCTTACTATATTTAACACTAACACAAAAATTTTAAAAGAGAATCTTTCTTAATTTATAGAGAAAGTCCTTACCTTGATAAATGTTTTCATTTCATCAAAATCACTGTTTTTTCGACCAAAAACGCCCACAGTTGAGGCGACATTTGTAATAATTCAATAATGTGACTTCTGACAATTATTAATAGTAAAGCTATTTTAGGAATAAATAATTTATTCTTTTGAACTTGAAGAGTTCCACTAAGTTTTTTATTTATTAAAATTTGAATTTAATGATTGTTTTGCTCGACTTATAGGCGCCAGATGTGTTAACATCAATTTAGAAAAAAGAAGTTAATTATTATTGTTATTAAATTTCTCAGGGGTGAGTCCTTTTACCAGTGTACTTCACAGTGATCTTGGTTTCAGAAATGAAAACATTTGTAGCTGAAATTTAACAAACATTTATTAAACATAAAACATTAGATATTCATACATATTAATTCAATAAAGTATATCATAACATATAACAATGATTGACATCCTATTTATTCTTAATGACTGTGCCTTTGAAAAAGGTCTATTTTGTTATTTTTTAAGTGTTAACTTGAATTTAAAGAACAAATTGAATCTACTTTAATGTAACTTGCAATTACTAGTTGAATTTTTGATTATAAAATTTTGAACGATTTAAGATTCATTTCACATACTAATCAAATAAAAATGAGTTTAAATGGTTAAGGATTCTTTAACTTTACTTATTAAAATTTTCTTTGTTTTATATTGAATTTAACGTTATGTTGTAACAAATATTTTCAAATAAACAGATTCAGACTCTCTGTTATTTGGCAATCAGATTTAGCTCATTTCTGATAAGCAATACGTCAACAGACATCAATTAATTTTTATTAAAAATAGCAATGTAAAATATCAATTTATAAATTTAGAAAATAAACATATTAAATTTATACAAAAGGTGAATTAAGTTCATGTGTTGATTAACACATTTTACCAGTTCGTTGACTCAGAATGTCTTTGCACAATGGTGAACCTGAAGCCTATTGTTTGATGATCCTTTTCTTCTGCCCGTGGAAAAAGTTCTACTGAAAGCATTTATGTTACGCTTTATAACAGAATGTTTATGTCTAGAATGTCTACTAGTATATTAGTCCATCTTTAACTTTATAACTGTCCACAATACAACCGAATTCAATAGTTATTCGCGTGATTGTCTATTGTCTTTTAGAATTCACGCGATTTGTAACCATCACTTCTAACACACAGTACTTTCAAGATCACAAACTATCTTGTCCTATAAATTTCTTAGTTTTAGATTTTAAAGAACAACCGTTCTACACAACAATTCAAAACTATACTTTTACTAGAAAACCGACCATGCTTTTCTAAAGCTATAATCTAAGACTTTTCTAAAAACACGACTTGTCCATCCAAGCGGTGGACTCCAACTGAACATCAAAACCACGAGATATCTCACTTCCGAAATTGAGTCTTTCCGGTCACACCTTTGCTGTAGCAAAACAGTCCGCACACGTCGTAAAACTCACAAATCACATACAATATTAATTAAACTAAATTATATTAAAATTAAACATGGTAATTTATACTGTTGTCTTGAAAATCCATTTTGTTCTTATAAATGAATTTACTACATACAATTCATGATCCAGACTTCCTGTCTCGGTCCATGCACCCGCGAATTTTAAACCTATTATAAATTTTGATTTTTCACATTACCACAACACTTCAAAAGACTTGTCACCCTTCTCCCAATACTATTATTAGCCTATTATGTCGATGTACATTCATTAATAAACTGGCTACAGTTCTGCCAAAAGCATGTTTCGTGCTGGAAATGAAAGCTATTGACATTCCTTTCACGTTTTAAGCTTCAGAAATAGCTGATTTTCAGTGGTAGTTTTTTGTGTGTGCTGTATACAACTGATGTTTGTATCAACAGCGCCATCTTGTTTTCATTTGTGTTTGCTAGTTGTAGATGCAGTTGTTTATTTTTGTAAACAGAACAATTGGGCACAAGTAAATATATTTTTTTAATTAATAATATTCTTACAGGCTATTACAGTTTTCATAAATGGGTTGTATAGTAAGTATTTTATCACAGTAATATGTAATATTTTTAATTAAATCTCTGAAAGTAACAAATTACCAATGTGGAAATTACAATTTTATCTTTATATTTCTTTTTCTCACATGAAAATATATTTTGAAATATATATTGTTTTTATTCTCTATGTAACTGTTACAATCTTTATGTTTAAAAATAATTATTTTGTTGATATTATTTTAACTACAATTAATTGTTTTGAATGTGTGTATAATATAAAAATGTAGTTTTCTTATAAAATAATCTGTAAAAAACTAAATATTCCCTTGAAGTACATAAAATTTTGAATTTAAAAAGTGTTTTACTTGTAAGGAAATATAATTATTATGCCAGTGTACATGACACAAAATATTGTATAATATTTTTTTACTAATACAAAAAAATGGTTAAATTAAAAATTATAAAGTGATAGCATTTTTTATTTTTCATCTTTTCCTGAAAAAAAAAATATATATAGGGTAATACAAATGTTTTGCAATTTTTTTCTATGTACTTGTAAATTGGTGCATATTAAGGGCAAAATCTGGGAGTGTTTGGACTGCTAATTTTGGTAATGCATCAATGGATTCAGCTTTTAAAGCTGAACAATATACCTATTCTGGAACATTGTACTTACATGTAACAAACATGTTAATGCGGAGAATGATTATTAATGTAAGTTATTTAATTCTTAATATGAAGAAAACTACACACAAAACAGAACATGTAAGTAATATATAAGACACTAAGCCAATAAGGAAGATTTCAAAACATCCCTCTCCCCTTTATATGAGAGGCATGTTCCAATATAAACGGGATTTAATCAGTAAAACTCATTGTAGTTAGTTTATTTAAAAAATTAAATAGTTCTTACTTGTGCTACATTATGTAAATCATTAGCTACAGATATAAGGTAATCGGTTCCTGCAAACAATTTCCTTTTATCAAACTCCCAACGTGAGCTCTTAGCTGAGATTTCTATCCTCATTCTAGTCTCCAAGTATGATGTTTTCCATTGTTGTAGAAGCTTCATTGCTCCAAGAGTTTTGTCTCTAACTACATTCAATGGTTGTCTGGAACATTATAACAATTCAATTGCATACAAAAATATAATAGTTCAAATAATTCAAAGTATTGAAAATAATTTTTCGAAAAAATCTAAATTTCAGTATATTTATGTATTTATCTCAGATTTATTCAACCAAAGTACAGGATGATCAAAAAGATTCTGTAAATGGATGCACCTAATGATTACTGTACAGAAAATAAACAAAATAGTTTAAATCATTCACTATGATCAATTATAAGCAATGTTGAAAATGTTCCCCTATCAGGGTGCAGACATTTCAAGACACGCTAAAGAGTATTCTCAAAGTCTGTGTTCAGTATACCACAAACCATTTTTTGAAATATTGTCTATGATGATAATCAATTGTGACCAAACCATCAATTGTTTGGGGATTTTTCAAATAAACTAACTTTTCATTGCACCCAAAGAAAAGAAATCGGGTGAAGAAAGTTCAGGATATCTTTGAGGTAAATGATGTTAGAAATTATCCTGTTTGTAAACATATCATTCAAGAGTGCCGTAGACATATGAAACTGTATTAGCCCTACTGACAATAGGCCTAACTATTAGTATTAGTTCTTGACCATATTCGGATCCTTACTGATTTTCACACTTTTTTCTTTGGTTTCTAGTTCCTTTGGGTAGATACAAAAGAATCTTTTTGGTTTTTCGCTGTAGTTCTCTTGGTTGTGGAGTTATTCATCATCCAAGGTGTTTTAATTTTCTCATCTATCTTGTTTTGGTGAAATCCCTCCCCCCCCCCCTTTTATAATACACAAACACACACACACACACACACACACACACACACACACACACACACACACACATATATATATATATATATATATATGTATATATATATATATATGCTTCCATTGATCTTACATTATAAAACTACATATTCTTATTCTATTTCAACCATTTTCAAATATACTAAATTATTATTTAAAAATATTCACCCTTTTAATTTTAAAACGGTTTAGCCGATTTTTACTAAACTTAACAAAACTGTGCTCCTTTACACACTTTATCTTTATTTAATTTTACTTTTTAAGTTTTTCTTGTATTTAAGAAAAACGTCTCAAGAATGATCTTGCCTCCATTTTCACAAAAAATTCCTTTTATTTATTAACTTTTTCTAAAGTACGGTATTATTCATTATCTCTTTTGGGCTTTATTTGAGTTTATTTAGAATTTCTCAAAATATTTTGTATTTTGGATTATGAGTTTTTCAACGTACTGTTTTTTGGCCTGAAAAATTTATATATTTAGAAAAAGTTTTATTGAATGAAGTTGGGCGCCATTTTATAAAGTTTTGTTTACAAAACTAAATAAATTTAATACTCTAATATTGAATATTACTATCTCTTGGGTCGTGAATTCTTTTAAAACAAGTGTACTGAATAGAACATTGGATAAAAGATTAGAAGTCTTTTTTATTCTGAAATGCACATAATTTTATTAAGACAAATTATTATAATATGTAAACACATATAAAACCGAATTTCTGTAAACATTTTATATTAATACATCCCATATACATATTATATTTTATTTAAAAATCACCTAAAGGAAAATTTTATTTTATTGAATTTATTAAATTTAAATTTTGGTTGCAACTTGTTTATCTAAAATGAATTTAATAATATTTTTTATAAAAAAAATTAATTTACATTATTCTTGAATTATTATTAAAGTATATTTAATAAGAAAATTAAAATAATTAATCTCTTAGAAGTTTTTACATCTTAACATTACTTTAAAAAACAACATATTACGTCTTATATTATAAGATATCAAACAAATAACAAGTTCAAAATTATTAATACTTTGTCTTTGTTCAAAACTGGACACGATTGTCCGAGCGACATGCTCTCACATTGAAAGTTCTATCCAGATTAAATGTTCGTTTTTTGATTCAAACGTAACTAAATTTTTACCACATAACATTTTTTACTAAACAGTTCATTATTATTGAAGAAAACACTTTTCTTAGTACTTTGTCTTTGTCCGAGACTGGACACGATTATACGAGCGACGACCATTCGCCTTGAAGGTTCTATCTAGACTAAACTAAAAATTGGTTGGCGGTAATTCCCAAGTCTTTCGTCTTTGTATACAAAATGTTTGCACTGCACTTTTTAACTATAAAGTTTATAATCATTCTAATTATTATAATACATAGAATAAATTTATCTGATCATTTACCATTATTCATTTTATTTTCTAATTTAGTCTTTATTAATTTATTCAAAGAAAAACAAAATATGTTTCCTGCTTGACTCATCAAGTCTAGGCATATACCCCATTTTATCTAAGATCAAAGTATATATCCCATTCTCTTTAAGATCAAAGAACTAAAAATGTAAACTATTACATGGCTGTAACTTTTTAATTATTAGAGTTATTAAATTTCTTTTTACATATTTATATATCTTCAGGTTAGATGAATATTTAATATTAAAAATATTTTTGATTTTTAACAAAATAAGGTTTGCATGTTAACTGCTTTATAGCAGATTTCCTGGTTAGACATGAAAAAATTGATGCTGCTTTAAGGCGGCTGCCGATTACTCATAGCATTGCATTGAACAAAACCTTGTACTTGTCTATTCTTGTCATTCTACATTTATTATAATTTTATCATGTACGATTTTTTGAATTTTTTCCCCTTTTTTATTTTCTTGAGACTTGAGCGGTTTTATAAAAATCCAAACCGTCTCGGCATGAACATTCATGATGAAGGAATCAAGGATTGTGACAGATGAACTGGTTGGGAAAATCAATGACAAAATTCATGAAAATCAATATTTAACAATAACAGAGCTGTCGTATGTGTTTCCTCAAATTTCTTGGAGCCTATTGCACAAAGTTGTGGCCCAGAAATTAGTCTTCCATAAGTTTTTTACCAGATTGGTTCCCAAAATGTTGTCAGAGTATACATTACTCAAAAGATGGCTGCATCGCTAAACTTCCTTCAGGCCTACAATAAAGACAGTGATTCCCTTCTTGATCGCATAGTAACTGGGGATGATATGTGGGTTAAGCATGTGACTTGTTAAACAAAAAGACAGTCCATGCGGTGAGGACATACCAGTTCACCAAGGAAACCAACAAAGTGCTTGTAAACTTTTTCAATGAGAAAACTCAAGGCTACTGTTTTTTGGGCTAGTCAAGGCTAGTCAACTTTTTGGAAAGTGGTTCAACAATAAACTCGGAAAAATATTGTGAATCATTAATAAAGTTGCGTAAAGCAATACAAAACAAATGCTGAGGAAAACTCAGTGCAAAAGTCCTGCTGTTTCAAACCAATCCCCGCCCACAATCAGCCCGTTACACCCACAAACTCTTACAGGGCTTTAATTGAAAGATTTTCAAACCTCCTTCAGCCCCGATCTCGCACCCATTGACTTCCATTTGTTTCCACACATGAATTCATGGCTAGCGATGCAGCCCTTTGAGGACGATGCAGAACTTCTGGCTGGCATGATTGAATGGAGTCACAGACAGCAAGTTTTTATTGCATTGGAATTTGTAAACTTGTTCATAGGTAGGATAAGTGCCTCAATTTGAATGATGACTATGTAGAAATGTAGTGTAAATAAATGTAAATTACTTTCACTTGGGTTTTTTAATTCCAAAATGTGAGTTACTTCCTGGACAACCAATGTAGGTAAAATGACTTACACTATATATAACTATTATAAACATACCTATAAAGGTGATTGATCTCCAAAACTTCTGTCACTCTATTACAAAGAAGATCTTTTACTTTCACCATGAGTGGTACCATAGTTGTATCTGAACAAAAATATCTAGACAAGATCCAAATGTTCTGTAATCCTTCAAACAAACTAGGCAAACAATCTAACATTTCTTGGAAGTCTTCAGAATCAGTTAGTAACTATAAATAAAGCAAAATACATGTTACATAAATCTTCAAATATTCATCGGAATATTTAAGTTGTTCATATGGTTGTTATATTAGATTGTTAAAACTAACAATAATTAAAAATGTCAGGTTAGCGTCACGCTACCCCTCTGTATCGCTAAAATTGTTGTGCATATGTAAATATAATTGTATTGTCTAACTTGTAAATAAATGATCAACTATGAAACAAAGAGGCTACCAGGTGTACCACACAGTTAACCCAAACAATACAGCCAGGGAGGAAGTGGAATAATTGTCAAAAATGGCATCTGTCATTACGAAGAAAAAAATATGAAACAAGAGAAATACAGGCAGCCGCAATAACAATAAGAACAAAAAAGTGCCTACTAACCATTAGAGCAGTATACTGTCCACCGAGACAGAATCTGAAGAAAGAAGACTTTACAACGTTCTTGAAATGCTTGGGAGAAAAGTTTAAAGTTAAAGGAGACCTCAATGCTAAACACACACATTAGGGATGTAATAATTAAATGAAAAAGGGTTATAAAATTTTATTTTATTTTGTAAAAGAAAAAGCATGAAGTTATTTATTTATTTAAGTTAACAATTTGCTCGACAATTAGGGCGCCAGGTAGCTTTCGCTTACCAATTTAGAAAAAGTGAAGTTAAATATTTAAATTATTTAAAATATCTCGGTGGATTCTTTTGAAAGTGTACTTCAGTGATTTATCTGGCGAAATGAAGAACTCATATTTTTGCTGAAACTTGACATGAATTTATTAACACAGAATATTTATACATTAACATTTATCAACAAAACAAATCATATAGATCAACTATATTTAACATCCTAGCTCTATTTATTATTATTGCCTTTGAAAAAGGTCTATTTTTCAAATCTTGAGTTTATCTTTAAGTTGCAACTAATAAATTGTTTATTAAATCAAACAGATTAAAATTATCTGTTTTTTGGTGTTAAATTTACTTTGTCAAAATTTATACGTGTCTGTAGACACCTCTTATTCTCAAAAAACATAAATGATTCTTTTGAGTATTAAATTTATAAAAATAATTTATTAAACATAAAAACTTTACATAGATACATGAGATTTTATTTTCAGTGTTTTATAACACTGATTACCGTCTTTCGTTGAGGATTTTCCTCTATGAAGCACACGTGATGGCTGTTTGTCCACATCGTAGTAATCGTACATTTCGAGTTTGTTAACTGCACTCGTCTTATATCCGTGTTTAGAATGTTTATTAATTTTATAGTTCTTTATAACACTTCGCGATTGTTCATCTTCTGACCGCATTTGAATACGATACGCGTGATTATCTATTGTCATTATGTGAAACACGCTGTTCGTATTAAGCACTTTGTTCTATTCAAAAAACCAATACTATTCACCACGCTCGTCTACAATGTTCAAATCACTTTACATTTTTTACAGTTCGTCACACAAAATTAATACATCTCAGCACCTCAAAATTCAAATTAAGACTATTCTCTTAACACGTCTGACCACCTTAACTCCTCCACTAAGACTGACTTCCCTCCTCGTGGTTATTTTCCACATCTTCCGGTACAGGGTCAACACTCGTTGCTCCAAGGATTCCCATTCAATTCTTGCAATGTCAGTGATAAAATCTCTCGCATACGTTCACTATTCAATAGTCTTATTCCACAACACACTATTTATTTTCTTATTATTAGTTATATCTAAAGTTCTATACATTATTATTTATTTAAGTTTGGAAATCTATGTTAATTTAATTTTCTTTATTTTGAAACATAATACAAGTCATGTTTTCGACTTATTTATCCCCTCCCAAATTGATTCTAAACGATTCCCGGTTATTCTATTTCAAATTAAATTAACCTTTTCTAGGTATTACAGGGATCAAGACCAGTTACAACTAGGGCCGCAGAACTAAAGCAGTAATGGAACGTGGATGCAATTGGCATTCCACTGGAAAACCAATATACTGGCTAACTGATATAAACAAAACATCTGACCTACTTGATTTCTTCATATCCAGGAAGATACCAACCACATACCAATATAGAGGAGGGATATAATTTGAATTCTGATCATTCCACAATACTACTCACTCCCAGTGACAAAAGAAGTTAACCCTGCACTAGTACACAAGGACACAAATTGGGAAGGATTTTGGGAGAAACTGAGTAGCAGAACGGAACTAAACGTACTCATAAGAACAAAAGAACAATTGGATCAAGAACTGGACAAGCTTATAATTGACATACAGCAAGATGCTTGGCATAATACACCTGAGTCCAGAAGAAGAACTATCACCACCAACTATCTGAAAGAAATCCAGGCCTAACTGCAGAAAAAAGAAGAGCAAGTGAGAAATTGTAACACACCATGGCTCCTGCGGAAAAAAATAAGCTAACTAACCTTACTCAGCACTTAAGGAGAGAGATATGGGAACTTTAAAAAGATACAACTGACTCCTACCTGAGATTGTTAACGTACAAAAGAGACTGATTATTCCCTTGGAAGGCCACTAAACGAATAAAAAGACCAATAACACTGATACCACCCATAAAAACACCCAATGGCAATTTGGCAGAAGCAACTAACAGAAAGGACCTTTGCTGACCACCTAGAACAAACGGAATTATCACTAGAAATATCTCAAGAAGTACTCAGTCAAGAAGTACTCAGGGATGAAGGTGTGGAGCAAGATACCATCCGACATCTCCGATGGAGGTGGATAAAGATATAAAGACAAAGATTAACGCAAAAAAGCACCAGGATTTGATCTGATAACAGGAGAAATCCTTAAGAAATTGCCCAAGAAAGGGATAAGAAAACTCAGAAATATATTCAACGCTGCTTTTAGGTTGAATCATACATTACAGAAAGATATTTTAGGTAAAACAGGAAAGTGCATACTCAACAATAAAAGAAATCAAAGCTGAAGTATTGCAAGGTAGTGTACTGGGTCCTCTACTGTACCTCTTGTACACAACCGACATACCGTAACAAGAAAATATAAAAATTGCAACATTCGCTGATAACACAACTGTTCTAAGCAGTAAGGACAACATAGAGGAAGTCACCAACAATCTCCAAAGAGCATAAATGAAATCCATGAACAGACAAAAAAATGGCACTCCAGGTTAAATGAAACTAATTATTTTAAATTTTAATGTAACAGCAGATATTTCTTGTTGAAACTCCATATTCAACAAGGATTAAATAAAGCAAAAAAGCTTAAAGTTTCAAAATATTTTAATAATAAAAATGAGTTACAATTGTTTCACCTTGCATGAGCTACAATGATGATGCCGCAAAACATCACAAAGAACTACACAAAGAAAAAAATAAGACAAATGCCTGTTAAGTTAATGAAAGGGAGTCATTAGGAATGCAATGGAGTGTTGCAATAAGAAAACGAAGGACAAATTTTTAACTGTACACTTATCAAAAGCTACAGAAAGTGCAGCACTATACTGCAATGTATCACAGTGTAGAATAAAAACATTAGAAGTGAGTGAAAAAAGCATGGTGATGAGAATTTACGAATGCCATGGGGAAAAGAAAAAGGCCTGATTATCGAAATGTAGTTATTGATTCATTTTACCATTCTGTAATTTTGAACACAATAAGAGATTTGAATAAAAAAACTTTGCCCACAATTAAAAAACTTTTTCAAGTTTTAAAAGATAAAATAAATTGTCAATGACGTATGTGAGTATTCCGGAAAATGTTGAAAGGTGTTTTCTGTTGAAAAAAGTGTAAATTTAACAGAAAAGTGTTTATGGAAAAGGCTGATATAGTGAACTGGAGGTGTAATTACTTAAGGTCTGTTATGAAGCATCGAGAAGCAAAAACAAAGATATTCTACTACTACAAAGATGAAATGTGGGTTGGTGCTAATGTGACTTTTGATAAATGCTGCCACAGCTCCGAAGTTAATGGTATTTTATAACTTACAAATTCCTGAAATAGATGAATTATTATCAACAATAGATCGGAAAAAAGATTTTTAAAAGAAGCTCAGCAGATTTTCAAGGCCATGGACAAATGAATTGTGTAATTTTTAAAAGTGTTTTACCAAAATTTTCTACCAAAAATTATACTTTGATCAAGAACAATGCCCCCTATCACACTAGGCAGCATGACTAGTGGATACATAAGTATCCACAATGTGTAGTGCACTGAACATTTTTAAACATGTACTCAATGCAGAACAAGATTATTGGAAAAGATGGTGTTGTTGAGAATGCGATTTACCAATTTGTTATCGAACTTAGAGGTAAAGACAGTGATTCAGACAGTGTTCTAGATAATGTTGAAATTGGTGAGGAAGAAACATTTCAAGAAGATAATCTCATTGATCTTCCAGTTTCTTTATATAATTAAAATTCATCATTGTAAATTTGTCAAATGGTAAATAAGCTGTTTCAGATGTTTAAAGTTACATATATTAATTTTTTTAAACATGTAATTAAAACGACAGTCTAATTAAAAAATATCAATTATCTTTCTTTGTTTTAATACACCACTGGCTTTTCTTGCAGTCGTGTCTCGTATTCTGCGTAGCAGTAATAGCTGTGTTGCATCTGCCTCATGTCACGCATTCAGTACACAGTTAAGAATTTGTTCGGAAGCTACTATTGTTTAATATATATATATATATATATATATAACGATTACTTATCGGTATATTTAATATTTATTCCATTTTTCATTTCATTCACCAATATTGTCATAAAACTATATTCCTTTTTCGCTGACATGATGGTTAATACAAACTGACAGTTAAAAGGGTGATGGAAAATTGAGTTTCCACTGTATATATTTAATGTAATTGAATAATTGTATTTCTTGGTGAACACAAAATTAAAATTATTCTATGTTAGACCTACAAATAATTTGTAATGAAACAGAATATTGTAGCTAGGATAATATCAGACAAGTTATCCAAAATAATTACCTTGAAATGTCTTAACACTGTTGAAAGAAATTTGTCATTGTCTCTAGCTTCAATATAGGAATGTAATACATCATTCTTCATAGTGTTGAAAGCTGCAGCACGTAAAGAGCCTGCATGATCCAAAACATTCAGAACAGTTGTAATTAAAGGATATTTTAACTGTTCTACCAACATTCCCAAACTAATTTCCCTTTCATGCCAATTTCGATACTCATCCACTGGATTATCACTGGTTTTCTGCAGCATGATTTAAAACAGAATCATAAATACAATTACAATAATAATATTTACAAACACAAATGTAATCCAAATTTTTAAAGTTGATTGTACTTATTAACCCAATATCTTACATAAAACAAGGCGTAACACCTCTACGAGGAATGCAGCAGACATATGTTTACTGCAAAGTGACTGACTGAGTAATGAAAATTGGTTATGTTTGGTTGGTGTTTTTCTTGAATACTAAATACTTTTTGAGCTATACAAATAATCTTTTAGTTTATTTTAGTACTTAGGCCCAGTATTTTAGTGTTTGTATATATAAATATTTTAGTTATAGTTTACAAAATATGACAGAAGATGTATTGAAAAGTGATACTATTCACGATCTTTTGTTTGATGAATTTGATGGTGAATCCGAGCCAGACATAGGCCAAGGTAAATTTTGAAAATGTAACAATTTTTTCCCCCTAAATATATTCACAGTATATTACAAATCTCTAGTAATAGTTGAAACAATTCAAAAAAAAAATTTGTATGGTGTACATTACATTTCTGTGAAATTCTTGCCTCTGTTACTTTCCGATTTTTTGCTATTTGACATAATATCTTCAAATGTTTTACATCTAACATTTTTTTTCACTACACAGCTAAATTCTATGCACCTTTCTGAATATAATGATATAAAGAAGTTGTGCTTTCCATAAATTTTACTATTTTTGGTGAATATTACAATAAGCGTAACAATTCCCTTTTTTCGTAAAATAATTTTTTTATATTTTGAAAATGTAACAAATTAATTTTTTTTTCCTAAATATATTCACATTTATTATACAAAACTTTTGTACATCTTGAAAAAAGGTGGTAAGCTATTGATTTTGGAAGATACAGGTTTTTCTGAAAAATGTTAACTTCATTTTTTGACATCTAACATACTTACTCCAAAACCGTTTCAAAAAAAAAAAACAATTTATTACATAGATGAATTTTATGCATCTTTCTGAGAAAAATGATGTCTTATAAGTTAGGTTTTGTATAAAAATAATATTTTTTATTAATTTTTTAAGAAAACAAAACTTTTACAAAACCTTTAACATATGCCGATTACAGGGTTAAAAGAACGAGCAAGGCTATATGGGCGTCCAGACGCCTATTTGGTAAAACATGGGTACTTAAGCCACAGATGGTCTTCTGGTCATATCTGGTTATAATTAGATCCATAGTCACCTATGCTTCGGAAAAATGGTGGTAAAGATGGAACAAATATCTATAACAAAAAAGCTTCAAAAGCTTCAAAGGAAGGCATGCCTACTATGGATTATATGTGCTATGAATACCTGTCCGACCAGTACCATAAAGCGGCTCTGGATTTGCTGCCATTGAACCTACAGATAAAAAAGTGTGCATGCAGTACTGCTCTCAGGCAGGGGTGAACTAACATCACAATGCCAAAAATATTGACTACTAAACTGGGAAACCTGCAAAAACAGGATACCAACCAGTTAGCCAAAACAGTTTTGGACTTAATGATTAAGACAATAATTTTGAAAAGTATTTCAAAACCTTTTTTCCTGAACGACATGTTCAGAAGGAAGGTGGACCAAAACTAAAGGAGGGATCCCTCTAATGGTACACTAATGAATCCAGTATGAAAAATAGAGTGAGAATGGAGATAAAAGGCACAAATTTTACCCTTAGTAAAATTCCATCTATATTTCAAGCTAAGATACACACAATAGAACTCTGCTTAACCCCTTAAGTGTTTATGTCGGTTTAAGCCGACGCTACAAATATCGATAAAAAGTGCCGCTGTCGGCTAAAGCCGACGCTCTTAACTTGCCCTATTCTATTTCGTTCTCTGTCGAAATATTACGTTGTAGTTGCTAGTATTGCCGCTAGATAGTGTTGGCATGCTCCTAGAGCATAACTTATAAAACTACCGCTTTATTTTTGTTCTCTTTGGATCCGCCGTGAACATTATATTTACAAGGAGTCGCGATATGTCCGCAAGGAGTCGCGATACCAGTGCAGCGAATGTGATGTTGGGCTGTGTGTTGCCCCATGTTTTAAAATATATCACACCCAAAAAAATTACTAAACATTAGTAAGAAACTGTAAACAATCATTATTGTGTGTACTTTTATTTTTAACAATGGTTTTATTACATTTTACTTTTTTTTTATTGTTAGGTAAATGTGTTTTTAATGTATTTGCAGAAAATTTTTAAATTATATTAAACATGACATTTATACTTTTGATGTTGCTTATATTTTCTTTTAATGCCTATTTTTTAACTTCCAAGTTAACAAACATTAAAATAATCAAATAAAAAAAATAGGCATTTTTGGGTTGATTTAGGCAAAAAAAATAAAACACTTAAGGGGTTAAGGAATAATATCAAAAAAGGTCACATAGGCGCAGAGATCTATTATCATGTCAGACAGTTGGGCAGCACTTAAGGCACTTAAGACTTAACTTTTGAGTCGAGATTGGTCTGGGAATGTCTACAAGTAATTAATCAACTGGCAACAAAAAACAAAGTCTCCTTACTCTGAGTACCAGGACATGAAAGAATACCAGGAAATAAACAAGCAGATCGCCTAGCCAAGAAAGACGCAGAGGCTGATTTTGTTGGGCCTGAACCATTCTTTGGGGTGCCTAAAACATATCTTCATAATATCATGGAAAGCTGGGAACAAGATCAAAAGAACAAGCATATGTCCACCTACCATGGTCTGAGACAAGCCCAAAAGTGTATAGTTTACTCTAAAACAAAGGCAAACAAATTACTGGATCTCAGCAGAAGGGAGCTTAGGGTGATTATTGGCCTACTTTTCGGACACTGTCCAGTGAATTACCATCTGAAACTCTTGGGAAAGACAGAAATGAATTCGTGCTACTTCTGTCAACACATAAAGAGACAGCCAAACACTGGTTGTGTGGGTGTGAATCTCTAACCTACAAAAGGCTACTTTATTTCAGCATTCCTTATCCCACGGTTGCAGAGGTAATGACAATGTCATCCAGAACCATTTTAAGATTCTTAGGAAGCTTAAATCTTGTCTGGGACTAAAACATACATAGTAGAGTAGTCATAAAAGACCCATTTGGGTTGCAGTGACAAGAGGCTGTGATAGCCCCAAATTCACTAACGCCAGGTTAGTGAGTTTAGATTGGGAGGTGCTTACAAATAACAGTGGTCACATGACACAAGTTTGCAACTACTATATATGCAACTGGAAGCTATTTTCCCATACCAATGTAAATGGACAACAATGAAGATGAAAAATTCAAAGACACTGCTATGTTTATCAACATTTGTTTAAGATACCATCTAAAATGAAAGACACAAGGCAGAGTGAAGAGTGAAATGTAACCAATTTTGCTTACTCTTGCTCCAAGCACTATCACACCATAAAAGTTGTTTAAATAAAAACTCTCTTTTGTTGTAAAACATCCCTTATATAAACCAAGTGTCCGAAAAATCTTAATATGAATGAATATCTCCAGAGTTGGTGAAGAAAAATCAACTAAATTTTGGCAGTTATGTGAGTACAACAAAATGTACTTTTACTTATGACCTTTTCACTTCTCTAAGAGATGATGCTAGGTAATAAACCCTTATTGAGCTTTACCTCATTTTTGGATCTGTTGTATGAATTATGGATATTCTTATAGTTAAACTACCTTTACCAGCAGGTTCACATGTGAATATTTCAGATTCAAGATTTTTAGCACAACCATAATGGTGGTGCTATGGAAATAAATTATGCCCAAATACAGCAACACACCAATTTTGATTTAAATTGACCCATAAATAACAAAGATATGATACTTGTTTTAGGGGTAAAAACACCCTTGGAGTAGAACATTTTCAAAACCCTTTTTAATACACATCTACAGACCTACCCCAAACCATATTATAAAATTCAAATTTCAAGGCTTCTTGGATCCAGAGATATGCTTTAGTGGTAATAAACACCCTTAGAGTGGAAAATTTTCAAAACCCTTTCTTATTACGCATTACAGACCTACCCCAAACCATGTTAAAAAATTCATAGCTATAGGCTTCTTGGATCCAGAGATTTTGTAATCAGTCAATGAGTTTTGACTTTTATATATAGATAAATAATTTTGCGCTTCATGTTTTAGTCTATAATGTGTAGATAATTTGTTGAATTTTTTTATATACACAGAACTAATTATATATTTATTTCCCACAAAATAATAAAAATGTAACATACTTTATTAATTATGCAACTTACAATAACTAATTATGAATTAAGAGACCTTTCAAAACTCTGTTTTGGGGGTCAGTTTAAGTGAGCCACCACTCACGTCTGGCATCATTCTAAAACCATGGGCCTAGTCTTCAAAAGGTAATACAGTAAAGTCCTGGTAATTCGAGTCTTGATAGTTTGAGGTTTTGTTTAATTCAATCCAATGATCTGCCCCCCCCCCCTCCAAAAAAAACAATAACAAATTATCGAGAGAGAAAACTTGAAGGCTCACTTTATACGTTTATATGCACAGTCAGCACAGTTAACACACATGGTCGGCAATCTTTAACAATGATCACAATGTTTACAAGTTTACGAGAATCTTTCCTACTTGTATTTCTTAGAATCATATTCAAGCAACCCATTGTCGCTAAAATTATATAAGTTAGTGTCAGGTTGACTGGTATAGCTGATACCGAATATGTATCTGGAGAGACTGTACAAGTGATTACTTACATTAAAGGTTTGGCAACTCTAAATGAGGCATTGTGTTATTTTGAGCAACAAGCAGAAGCACGCCAAAGTTCTATTTTAAAAGAAAAGACACCTTTATATTTAATATATTTTCTACTCATTAAAAATTTATTTACACACTGAGACGGTTTGACAAGGAGTCAAAAGTCTCAAGTCAATTTAAAACAAGTTAAATTCCCGCGCTAAAACCATGTAGAGAGGAGACGAGGTGGGGCGATGACATCACGCCAGCTCAGGTGCAAAACTACGTGCTTGAACAGGAAATGTCAATTTGCCTCGTTTCTTATTCTATTAAAAAACTAAATTATTAATATAAATAAATATTCAGTAGAATCAACCGATCAATAATATCAACAAATAAATTTAGAATCATATAAAACAAAAAAGTTATTCAAGTTTTTATAGGGGCTCAAAAACCTAAAATTTGGAAAAAAGTTAAATTCAAAATTCAAAAAACGTAGAGTCATAACTAAGAGGGGAACTAACAATAATCACAAATAAAAAATATGAAATAATAATAATAAACAGGTGAGAATGGACGTAGAAAGTCATTCTTGGGGAGTTTTTTGGAATTTTTGAGTTGAAGTGGGGATTTATTAAAAAATAATAATAAGTACAATTGAAGAGACCACAATAGGGCACAATAATATGTACTTAGATTCAAATTTCAAATTAAAATAAGGGAGATATAATAATTACAAAAAGTAAAACTTTAAAGCCCAAAAGCAGTTAAATTTAAAGTTAAAGGGGAGAAATAACTATGTAATTATATATGTCTAGTATGTAGAAGTGTAAAACATCAAAGCAGAGATAATAATATATAATGGGGGGGTTTTTATGAACTATAAACAAGACGATAAAAACTTTGGAACTTCAAGGACGTATAACTCGAGAACCAAGCGAGCTACGTAAAAAGTACAAACAGATTGTTTCGTCGTAGAAGAAGAGGAACAAAATTTCGTCAAAAGAATTTTGAAAAAGGACTTATCTCAAAAGTTCAAAAGAAGAAAATCCGAATTTCGGGAAAAGGGCGATAACTCGCGAACGAAGCGTACTAGGACGACGAATCAAGTTCCACAAGACCCACAAGATGGAGAGGAAGAAGAATCCGAAAGGAACTTGATAATCGGACCAGGCGTTCGAAAGTTATAGCGAGTTGAACGAAAAAATGTCAGAAGTTGTAATTTTCAGGAAAAATCTTGTAGAGTGACGCACGCATCCCTCAGTGAGAGTTCAGCGGTTGGACTTTGCAATGCCAACTTGGATCACAAATAACACTGAATAATAAATACAATAAATTATTAATTAAAAGGTGTTTTAACAAAGAACAAAGGAAGAAAACTATTCAGTAGGCAAAAACTATGATTAGTAAAATATATAGTGTGAAAATTGTAATAATTCAAAAAAAGAGAAGGTGAAGTTACTTTTATGTTATTAATTTGTTAATTTGCTCGACTATAGGGCGCCAGGTTTGCTTTAGCATACCAATTTAGAAAAAAGAATGAATTTAATTATTTATAAGATCTCTGGGGTCGTAAGTTCTTTTTACAGTGTACTTACAGTGGATTTTGGTTTTAAATGAGAACACTTTGGCTGAAATGTTACAAAGAAAACATTTATTAAACATTCAAAGAAACATCCTACAAATTATTATTAACAACAAAAAAAATCATATTATAAGTACTAGTTATCCTTTTTAGTTTCAATAACAAATTATGAATTTATATTTCCTTTATTTCTTTCTTTCAAATTAATTAATTTTATCTTTAAAAATGCTTCTACCAATAAAATTGTTGCAACAGGAATTTAATCTATGAATTTTTTTAGTAACTTTGTAGTTCTAAAAGAAAAATGAAAAGATTCTATTTTCATTATTTAAAAACTTCATTTTACTATTATCTCTTCTAGTAATAATCTACTAAATTTTCTTTAAATAGATAAACATTTACAAAACAATTAATTTAAAACATAATACAGGTTACTAATAAAACAGGTAATATATAGCGTCTATACCACAACGCCGATCTAAATAAAAAACATTGTCTGTGTCCGAATGGAAAACTGATGTCCTACGAGTTGAAGTTCTACGGCTCGCAGTGGATTCTCCCTCGTTCAGAAATTGTTTTCTCAAGTTGTTGAGAATGTTCATAACTCGCGTATATAAATCATTGTCTTTTATGTTCCCGCGTTATTGTCATTGAAACACGCTAAATATGGATTTTTAAATACTTTCGATCACTATTTGAGATAAAAAATCAAATGTACATTGTTCTAACAGAACCTAGAAACTCTTTCGACGATCTTATCTCTCCAAACACTGGATTTTGACTTTTAAGAACACAACCTGTTCATTTTAAGCGGTAAACTCAACTCTTAGAAAACACATCTTGTCCCTTCAATCGCTGGACTTCGACTTTTTTGAACACAACCTGTCACTCCTAACGCTGGACTTAGACTGCTGTTACCATGAGGCAAATTCTTACTTCCGAAAGCGTTCCTTCCGGTTACTGTTCACACATTTTACCGCACTGCCGTAAAATACAAATAATTTACATTTTATAACTAACAAACTAAATTACATTAAAATTAAACATAATAATTCATACTGTTGTCTTGAAAATCCATTTTTCTTTTATTAATGACGTTACTAAATTTAAATTATTATTTGAATTTATTATCTCTTTGGCTTAACCGCGTCTTTTAAATGAGTCTGTTTTAAAATCTGACTTTTCACATTGTCACAAAACCCCACAAGGTTTGTATTTCAATACAGGTATTGGAATACAAAGCTTTTATATATATATATTTCAAATCGAAAAAAATATTAATGGATGTTCAAGACATTTCATTTCAGAAGCTAAGGACCTCATGAAAGAAAATAAGTATCCCTAGTATACTTAATTTAAGAAAGATTCTCTTTTCTTATAAAAACTAAAAAATCTATTTGCTAAAATCCTATTTCATTATTTTAATTTGTTAGCGTTATATTAACTCATTGCAAAAAAAAAAATATTATACGAATCAATTAGTGCTAAGTCTTATCTCTATTTATACAATAAAACCCATCATCAGTTTCCTTTCCAACCTTGTTGGCTGAAACTTTCCATCAACATTTTTTTGTTGACAGGATCCCGTCACTCAAAGCTTATCTCCCAGACAGCCGTCTATATACTTTTTCTCGTCTCATCCTCTTTGCCAAGACGACATTTCTACATCCTTTGAAAATCTACCTTTGACTCTAGATATTCATCTGAATAATTCCTTCAACTTAATACAATTAAAATTTTAAAACCTCTCATTTTTAATTAACATTTTTACGAAATTATTTACTTATTACTCAACATTACTTCAATTCACCTTAAAACTTTTCAATTATCATCTTATATTATTATTCATTTTAGTTTAAATCCAATAACTATTTATTCTTTATCAAATTCTTAATTACTCTTTGTCTCGCTGGGATAACATATTAACTACTGATTTTATAATTACAAAAAACTCTTTTCTTCAACTAAAATTCAAAATATAACATTATTATTATTAAAAAAATAAAATTACTTACAAAACTCATCTATTTATTTAAAAATTACCTCTTTACAATTGTATTGTCTCTCAGTATCCTATCTTAAAATTATTTCCATCTTATCTTTCATATTTTAATAATCTAAGTTGCATTAATCCCCAAACAAAATTCTTCATAAATAAAAAAAAAACTCCTTATTATTTACCCATATATTATTTCATAAATAATCTCCTTATTTCAACGTAGCTTCCTTCAAAAATCATAATAATCGCCGTATTTCGTAGACTTCCTTAAATCTCCTCGTGTTTCATTAAAATCGTCGCATATTTCCTTTATTTCATTAAAATCGTCGCATATTTCCTGTATTTCATCGTAGTATTCAAAAAACCTCTTAAAAACTAAAAATTTACCATTAATGCAACCTAACTACCTTTTTTATAAAAGTTTCTTAACAGAACAACTTCATTTTAAATACCACTTTACTCAACAATTCTGTAAAGTCATCATCTTCATATAAAACTCAAAAATTCTTTCATTTAAATTACTTCATATTAAAGTCTCCTTAGTCATCTATTACTTGTATACAAAACTTCAAAAAATAAAATTTACATTGTTTTCCCAGCTAACACCGTATTTCATCAAAATCTTTAGACACCTTTATCAAATAACTGCTTAACATCATCTATTGTTTTACATTCAAACATTATTTATTAAAAATCATTAATTATTTATTTCATTTATAAATCTCATCAAAATCTCTCTTATCATTATTAATTTATTATTCCTTCCTTTAAAAAACAAAAACTTAACCTCCTTTACTCATCATTTAACCATCAAAAAAAAAAAAACTTAAAAACTTTATTATTATCTGTCTTGGCAAAACTCACATAAATTCTCAAACTTTAAACAACTATTCTTCATATTCACAAACCACAAATCACTTAAAACTAACAATTTTTTATCATTTTATTATTAAATAATTCTTAATTTTTAAAACATCTAAACATACAACTTATCGTTTTACAATTTAACATCTAATTACCTATCCTAATCAGCTAATCAACATTTTCACAGTTTTATAAAACTTTTCGCTTCATTTCATAAAAACTCTCCTTTTGTCACGTCCGGTTTATTCTTACATATACAGATCGATCACTTCTATATATCCTACAATTTGTTTTCAATCAACATCTGTCTAAAATTTATTACATGAAGTTTTTTTTATGTAATAATGTCACACTTACTTATGCATTTTTCTTCCTAACCTCTCCTACATAGGTTCTTCTAACCGTCTACTTTATACCGTGCATACTTCTAATTGCTCTTTAGACTCTTACACAGAGTAACATGTTGTGACGTTGAAATGTGCAGTGGTTGAATGCAATATCCCTACTTGATTCAAGATAAAACCCAAAACACATCCCTATTTCACAACACGCCCTCTTATGCAGTCTCAGAATGCCTTATTCTTACGAATAAAACATTCTATTTTGACTACACAAACGCCTACCTCCTCCCAAAATGTTCATGTACTCCTTAAATGCATCTACACGAAGAAAATTTTAAAATTCATAAAAAATTTCATTAAAATCGTTTCATCCGAAGTTGAAATAATGTTTATTTTTACCAAGTTTATTACTAGCATCGTCGATTTTCTGTTTATGTAATCCTTTCTAGATGTTATTATTCAAATTCAAAAAGAAAATTTTATTTTTTAAAATTTATTCTAAGTTCTTTACTTAAAAAATTTTACCTTCAATACTATTAAAGTTCTTTAAGTAATCTACTTTTGTTCTTGTTTACTTTATTTAAAGCCAATTATCCTTTATTTAAGCAAATTTTATTTGAAAACACAAGTTAAATTAGAATTATACGTCAAAAGTTTTTTTATTTTCCTAGACAGCATTTTGGTAACACCCTATATTTCGTCTCAATGTCATGCATAGGAATTTATACCTGACTAAGGAATAAACAATCTCCCCTAGCTGTATGAAGCAATATATCTGTCTACTGATAAGAAGTGAACCTTTTAGCTCCATCTAGATTCTATTTCTTTCGTCATTATTGAATATTTTATTGAATCCACCTACTTAATATTGAATATTATTTCTTCAACGTTACTCTGAATCCTCGCTCCGAACTAACTATCTTATCTATGTCACGTAAAATCAATATTTATCTTAGAGTAAACAACACTCGGTTATTTACTAACAATCTTGCATCTTTCACTTAGCAAATACCTAAACGTTTCTAAATATTATTTCTTCTTAATCATACTAGCTTGGCTTATAATTATTTTCTATATTTCTGTCTTAGCTTACAAAATTTATCAGTACACACAAATTATTAGTATTCATAACTCTTAATTATTTATTTTCAAACTTAAACTTACTTATTAACAAAATCTTAACTACTTTTTATTAATTATTTTAAAAATCAAGTCCGTGTGTTTATAAAATGTCCTTACATTTATTTATTCATTCCATAATTTCAATTGATTACAACTCAATTATAAATTATACATTTTTTACGATGGTTCCCAGATTGGTGAAAGATTTTAAAATACATGATTTGATTTTTGTAAATATCTCTAGCGTTAAATACCTCTGTCCACAGGGACAGTTTGTCTTGCCTAGTCATCACAACAGACCCTTTCCTAACAAAAGATCTCCCTTTGTTATTGTCTCGGAGTGTTGACAAAATACCTTTCTCTTTCTCCCTCTCAGGCATACCATCACCCCTCCTTCTCTCAAACAACTCAGAATCTACTGACCTAATTTCAACATCCGTTAGTTTAGGAATTCTAACCCCACCATTCTTATACATCATCACAAAGCCTTCTTTTAATATTTCTTTTTTAAACTTGTATTCAAAGCTACTCTTTTCCCAAAAACTTTTAATTATCTGTTCTTGTATTCTAAAAACATTTCTAAATTCTAACATCGCGTATTTTTCAAAACCTACAGTCTTATGGTAAACTCGTTTTTTAAGATAAACAGCTGATTCCTTTATTATTAGATTATTTACCTTTACTTTGTTTTTTGAATTAATTATACCTATTCCAACCCCACCAAACTTATTCACTTCAACATTACTTGTTATCTCTAGATTTACCTTGTTACCTAACCCATTATTCATTATTTTAGAAATTTCTTGAACACAATCATTCACACAATTGTCTTCAATTATTATTAAATCATCTGACATCTCTTTTGTTTCATTAAAACTGTTAATTTCTACTTCAGCTACTGCTTGATCTAAATTGTTATCCAAATTATTAACATTTTCTATCAAAACACCTTCTACATTATTTATCCATTCAAATTCTACTTTTTTCTCACAATAGCTTACTTCAATTTCTACTTTATTATTAGTTTCCATTACATTACTTTCCATTTTAAGATTCTGTTCTAATTTTACATAATCTGATTTTATTTCAACCCTAATTTCTTCAAATTTTTTACACATTGCTTCTTTTAAGTTTAAATTATCTTGTCTTAGTTCTAATTTACTCTGTTTCAGGTCATTGTCTATTTTATCCAGTTTAACATTATTTTGTTCAAGTCTAATATTAAAAACCTCCAGTTTAGCATTGATTTCTATCTTGTTTCGATCAAACTTGTTACTTATTTCTTTTAATTCTAAACTACCTTGATCAATTTTATTGTTTAAAACTACATTATTTTGTTTTGTTTCTAAGCTATTTTGTTCCATTTTTTCCATCATTACTTTTAACATACTCTTAATCTCTAAATCCTGATCATTATTTTCCCCACTCTTACCTACCCTAACCTCTTCGGTTACACTAACCTGCTCAATTACCCTAACCTCTTCAGCTCTTAATTCCCTATCTGAATTTTCTTCTACAATTTCTACCCCTAGTGTTTCTACTAATTTTTTATTCATATCTTCACACTGCTGTTTACTATTTAGAATCCCATCACTGCTATATCCCTTAAAATCTGAACCTGAATTACTATTTCCGTTCACACTTGAACATCTACTACTGCTATTATCTAAATCTACATCCTGGTCTAAAATATTTTGTGCAAATTGTTCATTTGTTTGCTCATTACTTTGTAATTCCTTCTGTAAATTATCAAAAATATCCCCCGTAAATTCCAATGACTCTATATTATTTAAAGAATTTTGATTTCCTAACCCTACCTGTTCATCATTATTATTAACATTTACAATTTCTGACTCCATTTTTACCTTACTATATTTAACACAAAAAATTTTTAAAAAGAATCTTTCTTATTTTATTTAGAGAGTCCTTACCTTGATTAAATGTTCGCATTACCAAAATCACTGTTTATTTCGACTAAAAAGGCCCACAGTTGCGGCGACATTTGTAATAATTCAAAAAAAGAGAAGGTGAAGTTACTTTTATGTTATTAATTTGTTAATTTGCTCGACTATAGGGCGCCAGGTTTGCTTTAGCATACCAATTTAGAAAAAAGAATGAATTTAATTATTTATAAGATCTCTGGGGTCGTAAGTTCTTTTTACAGTGTACTTACAGTGGATTTTGGTTTTAAATGAGAACACTTTGGCTGAAATGTTACAAAGAAAACATTTATTAAACATTCAAAGAAACATCCTACAAATTATTATTAACAACAAAAAAAATCATATTATAAGTACTAGTTATCCTTTTTAGTTTCAATAACAAATTATGAATTTATATTTCCTTTATTTCTTTCTTTCAAATTAATTAATTTTATCTTTAAAAATGCTTCTACCAATAAAATTGTTGCAACAGGAATTTAATCTATGAATTTTTTTAGTAACTTTGTAGTTCTAAAAGAAAAATGAAAAGATTCTATTTTCATTATTTAAAAACTTCATTTTACTATTATCTCTTCTAGTAATAATCTACTAAATTTTCTTTAAATAGATAAACATTTACAAAACAATTAATTTAAAACATAATACAGGTTACTAATAAAACAGGTAATATATAGCGTCTATACCACAACGCCGATCTAAATAAAAAACATTGTCTGTGTCCGAATGGAAAACTGATGTCCTACGAGTTGAAGTTCTACGGCTCGCAGTGGATTCTCCCTCGTTCAGAAATTGTTTTCTCAAGTTGTTGAGAATGTTCATAACTCGCGTATATAAATCATTGTCTTTTATGTTCCCGCGTTATTGTCATTGAAACACGCTAAATATGGATTTTTAAATACTTTCGATCACTATTTGAGATAAAAAATCAAATGTACATTGTTCTAACAGAACCTAGAAACTCTTTCGACGATCTTATCTCTCCAAACACTGGATTTTGACTTTTAAGAACACAACCTGTTCATTTTAAGCGGTAAACTCAACTCTTAGAAAACACATCTTGTCCCTTCAATCGCTGGACTTCGACTTTTTTGAACACAACCTGTCACTCCTAACGCTGGACTTAGACTGCTGTTACCATGAGGCAAATTCTTACTTCCGAAAGCGTTCCTTCCGGTTACTGTTCACACATTTTACCGCACTGCCGTAAAATACAAATAATTTACATTTTATAACTAACAAACTAAATTACATTAAAATTAAACATAATAATTCATACTGTTGTCTTGAAAATCCATTTTTCTTTTATTAATGACGTTACTAAATTTAAATTATTATTTGAATTTATTATCTCTTTGGCTTAACCGCGTCTTTTAAATGAGTCTGTTTTAAAATCTGACTTTTCACATTGTCACAAAATTTCAGACCAAAAGGGCCTGAAAATACTTAAAAGGAAGGAAAAACTTTTCTCTTTAAAAGGGAGAAAAATTGGCTCCAGGTAGTGGGAATTTTCCCACAGAAAGGGAGACCACAATTTATCCGTCGAAAGACGGGTACTCTTGTTTTGAAATCGACGCAAGGAAGACGTATCTTTGGCAACAGACTCCGAGCTGAGAGGACACTACAATTGTCACTCTACTAAATTGGACTTAGAAAAATTTCTACTCATTTTGATCTTTAAGGCAACTTAGCAGATCGAATTCGAGACCAGCACTCAACTAACTCATAGTCTACAGGATCTGGATTGAAGACATCGCATCAGCATTAGCAAAATTAAACAACAAATTCCAAAATCAACAAGAACTTCTAATAAAGTGTGAAGGTATCATATACTTAAGGAATAATTCGCAAATATTAACTTCATTTCAAATATAACGTCATTTGGGGAATAAATAAAAATTAAATTCATTTTTATAAATTTCTGCTTTGGTGTTATAGATAATTAAGAATTAAATACGACTTTTTCAGTACAGGAAAAACTGTCTGTGGTTCTGTCTGAAAAGTCTAGCGTTTTTTATTTTGTTTAGAATATAGGAAATATCCTATTTGTATTTTGTGAAATATTTAAATTGTTTTGTTGTTGTTTAATCAACTTTGTTGTCAAATAAATTTTGAAATTGCTTTTTTAACTGTGTTGAAAAGAAATATTATATACGTAATTCATTTCTAAAATTTGTTGTGTTTTCAATATATCCATTCTGTACATGCAAATAACCTTGTCTAAGATAAATATTTTATGTGTGATCTGGAAATATAATTTGAAATTTTTAAAAAAAGGTTATTATCAGAACTTAAGAGCCGATTTCTCCCAAAAGGCACTTCCCCAGAGAGAGAGAGTGTTACTTTAGATAAAGAGTCAAATAATCGAGCATTGAGATAAAATTCAGGGAATTTTGCGTAGATTAAAAATTGGTAAGTTTATGAGGACAAGCTCATACTTACTAGAGCCAAGTATTGCAATATCTTTGATTGCATAAAAGGTAAAAGTGAGCATCTTGGCCTTGCCCGCGTTAGTTCCAAGCTGAAAGGTGGTTCGCCTTACGGTGGTGAGTACAGCGAGTTTAAGTGTACGCGGTGAGTGGCGTTCCAAAAAGGGACCGAAAATCCTAAATTCGCGACCTAAGGGGTACGCGGCAAGTGGCGTTCCAACGTGGGGCACAAATTTCCGACCGAACCGACCTGAGCGAACGCGGCAACACTATACTATATTTTGTTCTTACTTCCATATAATGCGAGTTTCTTGTAATTCGAGTTGACCTCAGTCCCAATTAGCACAAATTACCGGAACTCTACTATACTTCTCAATTTATACTTACACTATTTTACTATTTCTTATTTAAAAATAATTAGGTTATTTTTTAAACTGTAGGATGATCCTCGCATTCTATATGGAAAAATTGTGAATCAGCTAATTGAATACTATTGCCTACTTTTGAAAAATAAAATGTTAACAAATGTATCTGTAAGAGGGCACTGACAGGTAAGTAACTCTTTAATAATCTTTGTTATAGATTTTAATTACAATACAATACATTGCATATATTAAAAGTATTCTACTAATACTTTTTATGTTAAGTACTTACTTTGTGACTTTTTTGTGTGTCTTTAACTTGTTGTTCCCAGTCGTCAACAGCTTTTTCTAACTTATCAATTATGCTTTGATCTATAGGACCAACATCTGGACCTGTAAGATCTTTTAGTTCCGGGATGTCTGGAGTTTTCAACATCATGCTTTCACATATATGCTCCATAGTCCTAAATCCAACAAATCATTATTGTATGGAATGCTCTCATTAAAATCTAAATAATTATAACTAAAGCTTGGATTAATCTAAATTGCATAATATCACATTATTTTAGCATCTTAAGACTTAATTCTTGTAGCTTTACTATTACAAGAGAACCTCATTAAAAACTAAATAGTTAATAATTGAAACTTGTTTGAATCTTAACTCTCCAAAATCTGAAATTATGTAACTATTCTATTTCTATTTTGTTCAACAAATTGTTTAAACATCATTACCAATAAGCTGTAATCAAGAATTTATCCAGATCATCAATTAACGCTCCTTTAACAACTTCTTCTTGTGATCCAGTGGAAGGAACACTTATAGATTGTGTCAAGTTTAAAGAATCTACTTGTGAATAATAAGCTGACATAGATCTATCATCCCTTTCCCGTCTCTTCATTATTTCTTCCAAGTCAACCTAAACAAAACTAATTACATTAGTCTCCCAAATTTACTCTCTAATTAAATTTTCACAACTAACAGTTCAATAATAATTTTTTTAATATTTATTCTTTTAATTTTAAAAACATTTTTGAACTTTTTTAAGAGCAAGATTTTTTTTCTGAGTTTTTTTGAAAGATGTAATAATATGAAATACAAGGGTGTTGTTTTTTAAAAAAAGGATAGCTAAGTGCTATTAATGTTGGGTGGTATGGCAACTCAATAATTACCAAATTATTATTATAAAATTGAATTCAAATTTACTTTATAAGTTTCTAGGGTCTCAAATTCTTTCAACAGTGTACTTCAATAGGATTTTTTTAAGAAATCAGAAGCCCTTTTTGTGCTGAAATTGTACATAACTTTATTAATACATATTTATGATAGTACATATAAATTTTGAATAATCATATTCAAACGTTCTATATTAATAGATTCTATATATTTTCAATTGTTTAAATTATGTTGATCAGCAAAAGATCTGAATTAAATTTATCTATTGACATTACTCTACTAGATGCAACTTACAAAAGAAAATGAATTTAATTAAAAATTAAAATTAAATTCTTTAAATTAAGCAAATTATATTATTTCATTTTAGTTATTTATGCCTTTATTAAGACATCTTTTATAGTTTTAAAAGTTAAAGATTTTCTTATTTATTAATGTTCAAAATGACAAGATTCTATCCTAATATTAAACAGTACAACTTATATTAATACATATGTAAATCAATCATAATAGTTTCTTGAACGTGGATACCAATCATGTTATAATTTGGTTGTAAACACTTCGAATCCAGGGTTGACTGCTTCCATTGTAGAAGACTCCATAGTTCGGCCTCGTGGACACGTTCTCTCCATTTTGATGATATCATTGAATCCTCTCTCTCTCTCTCTCTCTCTCCCCCTCCCTCCCTCCCTCCCTCCTAGTGCCCACCCTCGACTTCTGCCTAGTGGTGGGGGAGGTAAAGAAAGAATACATCTCGTTCTCGAAATTTCCGTGGCCGTGGGAAGACAACTGGCACAAAAAATATGAGCATGGCAGCAATATGAGCATGGCCTACGCGAGCGGATGAAAGTTAACTACTTTTACGTAATAAGTTTTTATGTATAGTTTATTGGTGATATTTAAAATATCTACATTACATATGCATTTATACCAATAAACCCTAACACTGATTTTATTATATTTCAAGTTAAAAACTGTATTATTTGAAATTGTTCATTGGTTGAGACATTGCTCTCTCAAAGCAAAACAAAGTGAAGACCCAATCAGGCTAATGTGATAGTCTGAAGCTAACCGAGAGAGAATCAATCTCTCGCTGGTGGTAGAAGAGCAAGTCCCGTCTCATAATTTCAACTAATCCCCTCTATACTTAAAGGATTCACATTGGTTAACTTTTCAGCCGATTACATATGTTAGAAGCACTTCTCCTACCGATGACCAAACTTGTCGATGCACTAACACTGCACTGCTTGTTTTAGGGATATAATTATTTTTACAAATTTTATATAAAAATTATATTTTAATACTATAATTATTATCTAACATATTCTCACATCCATGCAACACACTCACTCATTGTTCTGCAAATTAACCAATTTTGAAATCTTGTCCATCTGTCTATATTGTATTACGATATATGTGATTGTAACACCTGTATATCATAATTAATTACCGTACGTCATATTTAGCTACACCATACTTACCGAATAAGGTATTAACCTGACATCAAACAAAAAATGTAGAACGATACAATATTTTTACCAAATTATACAGAAAAGTATAGTAGTTAGGAATGTTGAACCTTTAGTTCAAGACAGGTCATGTGAGTGTCTTGCCTTCAGTGGATATGCAATGTTCATAATTTTAACTGAACTTAACCAAATTTGGTATGTTTAATTCAGTTAGAGTTTGAATTTTTCAATTCATAATAACTTGGTTCAGTTCAAACTTATAATTTTAAAAAGTATGGTTCATAAATTGTTGAACTTAAATATATATATTCTTCTTTGGGCCAAAATATGAACTTTAAAAAATTCCAAAATAATAAATTAATGCATTAACTTCATTAGCAAAAAATGCAGAACAAGCTTATATTCCTAAAATTTCAAATCTAAAGTTTGGTTAGATTATATAGTATACATATATCAGAAGACAAAGCTCGTTTTGAAAAATGAAATCTGAGGAGTGGTTACTATTGGTTGCTTATATGGTCTGATTTAATCAATAGACGGATGAAAGTAGAGTGTTACAGAACCAAGCAAATAAATAATTAAACATTTTTAATCATATTGTCTAATTATAAAATACGACCAGGAAGATTTTTACAAAACATAAATGTATTCAATAAAAGACATTGTAAGTGGGAGAAGGTGCTAAACATCTCTCAAGAAAGTTACTCGGGAACAAACACTAGAAGTAGTTAGTCACAAACAATCATCTGAGTTCCTTGACAACACAAGCACTCAGGGACTGAAATCAACTCTGGACAAGAATCTTATGAGAGAGGACTCAGAGAATACAAGAGAAAAAGAAGTATTTAGTAAAATAGTGGAATAAATTGTCCAAAATTGTTAAAATCACTGTTCAGAACAACTTTGGTATCATTGCATAAATTTACATAAATTATATATTTCACATGTCATAAATAATGATAAACATTATAAAAGAATCTAAATACTATTAGAGACATTTTTTGGTAATGCCAAAAGTATCAAAAATAACTTGGTTATGAATAAAATCAGTAAAATGTAAGGACATTATTTAACAGTTGAACTACATAATTTGTGTCTTTGTGTTGTAATAATTTAAAATTTATTGTGTATGTATTTCGGGTAATAAACTTGACTAAATTTGTTATCTTCCTTTCCTAAATGCCAACTTTCAATATAATATACAAAACACAGCTTTTACCACTTCTACACTCACTTCATTAGCTTCATCTTCTGTTTCTTCAACAGAATAGTAGCTACTCCTAACAATAAGAGGTCCTTCTTCTCTTTCCAACTCTCTTTTAATGTTAAGAGCCATTTGTCTATAATCAGAAGGTGAACTGAAAGCTGACTCCTGTGGAGGACCTTTCTTCTCCTTCTCCTGCATCACCTCCGCCAAAGATTGTTCACTTTCAACATTAGATTCCTCTAAATATGGCTCTTGGAACTGACTATCGACCAATGGGATGAATACCTAATAAAATACATTTTATTATTTTTTTAAGTCTTTAGTTAATGAACACTAATGGGAGTAGATAATACACAATATACAGGAAAAACACAATAGAATTCTCAATAAACCAGTTATTATGTAGATTAATTTTAAAGGTTAAAAGGCAAGCATTTCTTTAAATTTTAATGGCTGACTGTTAAAAAGCTGTGATCATAAAATAGTGACTTGGTTAATCTACAATAAGGAACATCAATAACTCTATTGTTTATAGTTTTATAATTGTGTTGCTGAAGCCTGTAACTTATGATTAATAAATGCTTCTGTAAAATAATCAGCAAATCTAATATGTATAAATTTATTATCATCATAATTTTGAATGTAAAGAAAATAGGGTAACAACTATACCTGTAACCAACATTGTCTAGCAATCGAACAACCTTTTTTAGGACCTTTAGAAGATGGAGGAAAATCGAATCCAATAAAAGACATCGTAAGAGGAAAAAGGCGCTAAACATCTCTCGAGGAAGTTAGTCAGGAACAAAGACTCGAAGTAGTTAGTCATAAACAATCATCAGATCCTGCTACTGGCCCCAGAAATAAAGGCCATGTCTTATAATTTGTCTTGCTCTAAAGCTAAGGTTTCCAAGATCACGCCAGCGTGAGCAGTCCAGCGTGATGTCCGTTGGCGGTAATTCCGTCCAGTGGATTTCCGTTCAAGCTCAGCGTGAGAGTGGTTTGTACGAAAATGGCTTTTCCGGTTATTTTACTTGGGAAATGATCTAGTTGTCAGTTTGTACCAGCATGGACATCGTTACTGTTGCTCTGCTACTGGAAGAAGAAGAGGAGGAAGAATGTATGTTACTGGAAGGTTTTGTTAGAGAGGATCCACACATGATGTTTAAAAAAAGGCAAGATGAGGGTTGCTTCAGGATTTTAATTTCACGATACTTGATGGAAAACGAGAGAAAATTTCGTGAAATTTTAGAGTCAGTATAGAACTGTTTCATACTATTCTTACGTTTATTGATGCCGATATTTCTAAAGAGGCTTGCAATCGTGTCAATACTCCTATTTCATCAACAGAAAAGCTGTGCATCACTCTATGGTAGGTAAAACAGATATATTGTAAAATACACAGTAGAACCTCTAATACCCGTCACCGTTGTTTGTTAAAATAAAAACAAAACATTACCCTTAAAAGTTGACTTTTATTAAAATCACATTGCAAGCGACAAAAACAATACAGATTGATTATTACAGTCTGATAATAGTGTTTGACACATCAAGTGTCGGTTGCAAACCTTCATGTTGTAAGGCGTTGGGTGAATTGTACTGACTGGATGATGAAGTAGTACCGCTGCTGATGCTGTTGGTATGGGTATGTATTCTGATGTGAGGTGGCAAATTGTTGCACTCAGTCAGTAAATTCTGGATACCAGATGTAATAGCAGGGTGAGGGGCAGTTTGTTGTAAGGCACGAAATTCTAGCTGACAAACTTTCATTCTAGCCTCCGCGATGAGGAGAGGTGGGAAAGTCTTAACTACTTCAGCCATAATAAAAATAAAAAATCCACAGCGAACTGGATTTTGAAGTTTATTCTGTTTAGCTCCCACCAAGTCGCTTAAAATTTGTTCCGTGCTTTTACTTCCTCTATCATTCGCTCCTTTGAAATTTTATTGATTTTTTTCCTGGGTTGAACTGGCTTTCTCTCTTCATTGACTTTTACCACACTGAAATCATTTTCATCAAAGTCTTCCAACAGCGATAAATCATTATCAACGTTATCAGCCTTATGTCATTATTGGTAACGATGCATTTAAACTAACCCCAAGATTTATGCGCCCATACCCAAAGGAGCAATTAAAAGTGGATGAAACTAAAGCTATCTACAATTACCGCCATTGCAGAACCTGTCGTATCACTGAAAATGCCTTTGGGATATTATGCCAGTATTTCCGTTGTTCTTTGCGCCTATAGCGATTGTAACTGAAACTGTAGATAACCTGGTGATATCTGCCTGTATACTACACAATCTCATGAGAAATGCAAACATTCCTTGTCCTAACGAAGAAGCAGAAGAACTGCCGCTTCCTATTGAGAATTTAATTCTATTGATAATACCGACAATAGGAAGAAATGCAACTAGTTTCGCATACGAGGTCAGAGATACATTCAATGAATATTTCTGCAGTTGTGACGGCTCAGTGGACTGGCAGCTTGATCGTGTGCGAATGACAACGTAATTCTATTGTTTAAATATATATTGTACTCTTAATTTCATACTTATATTTTTGTATAATAAAGTGGTACTAGACAAACCCCGTGCAGGCAAAGCGCCGCGTGCTTATTAGCTCATAATAATGAGATCTTCATATTGAATTTATTAGTTTTTAATAAATCTGAAGATTATAAAAGAATAGTGGAGGGAGATTGGGATAAAAATATTTTACACAAACTAACAAAATTAACACAATTTAATCAAATTGGTATTTATCATTCAAATATTCACGTTCATCACAGTGTCCTACACCTGTCCGCTCTGCATGGCACGCCGAATTTGACTGGCGATCAAGTTGAGCGTGCCGCGCTGAGGACTCACGCCGGACAGATGGCGGGAAATCTCTTGTCCAGCGTGTCCTCACCCGCTTGAAAACCACGCCCATGCAGAAGCACGGCTTCAAATTGAATTCGATTACGTCATCACATTTGTCCAATCACGCTGTCCGTCTGGCGTGTTCTTGTAAACCTTGGCTTAAAAGAATGCATAGTAAATATTTCTCAGATATTTATATAGCAGTTCATGCCTTATATTTCTACTTAGGAAAATAATTTTGGCATATTTCTTACTTGTTTCTTCAATATGATAATACATATACGACCAGAACCAGTATAGATACCATTAAAAATATTTTGTACCTTGCAAAATATTAGTAAAATTTACTATATCCGAGATATTTTACTTTAAAAATTATAAACGGTCGCCATTTTGAATATTCAAATAGTGAAGTTTTATATCTTGGTATACTGATTAAAAATAGCATAAACAATGCGTATACCAAATTTAAACTCGTAACATTACTAATCTTAAAAGTTATCATTAATTAAAACAAAATGGCTGACAGACATAAAATGAAGCTTTTCTTGACCTATGTTTATATACACCTTTTTTCTTATTTTTAGCTCTAGAATCAGCTCCCGAAATAATGCTGTAAAATTTTCAGTTTGTTATTTTAGTTTCCTATGGTGACTTGTTTGGACCTTGGTCCATCAGTCTTCTGGCATCCCAATATAAATTATGTATGTTCTTTGATCATCTTTGATCAGCATCGAGCTCACTACACACTGTCAGGTGGTCTCCATTCATCATAGAGTTTGTGCTGCGGTACTGGGTACATTCCTTCGAGGGCAGAATCTTCATCCTATGTAAATGTGCAGCTAGGCAGTCATGTCCTGTTTTCAGATGGAATGTGGCCACCGCCTCACTTCTAGGTTTACATCTGTTCTCCCCCCAAGTCTACTCAATAGAATGCCATCTTTTAACTTCAGAAGCAATTTTCGCCTTTTCAAAGAAATTTTGAATCACCTTATTTGAGGTTTGAATGATGGTAGTTTAAATGCATATTTAAAATTAAAACAACTCTATTTCTATTGGTTCATTTACAATTTTGGATGCCAATATATCGTTCCGAGTTATAATTAATAGATTATTAGGTTGTAGAAATTTATTTTTATAGGTAGAGTTAAATTTATTTTTACAGGAAATGAGATGTATTAAATTTAACTTTTAATATATATATATATATATATATATATATATATATGGTATAAAGACAGCAATGAACACAACTAACTTAAGAACTGATTTAGCAACACAATAAAAAAAAAGCTGCAACAAAAACAGTTTAGTAAATCAAATATGGGTGTAACACAACTCATATTATCATAGAGTCCTGTATTGTCATAGGCCAAACAGGGCATAATCATAAGACACGATTTAGGGAACAGATTAGATCCTATAAATATAAAAGTAACAATTCAAATTTTCCATCATATCATTTATTAGAAGAATACCACATCCCAATAGAAATGAAAGATTGCATCAAATTGTGTAGCAAAGGTAGACGGTTAAACATATTGGAAAATTTGGAAATTAATAGGAGAGAATATTATAAATGAGCAAATAAATAATCAGTCACTTATAAAGTTTAACTAATAATCTATCGCTATTGCTGAACTGAAATAGCAAACTATAAAACTAACCAATAACATCGCGTCAACCAGCAACACAGTGTCAACCAATCACAGAGAAGAGAGCGGAATCTATAGTAGAGGAGATTACTTGGGTTACATAAGACGACTCTTTTGCAGGAAAAAACAGTACGTAAATAACTTTTGAAAATGAAAATCAACCAAAATGCTTAAGCATAAGTTAAGACAATCCTAGGAGTGGCAGAAGAATGTCCTCAAATCAAATATCAAACACCATTAGTTTTACAACAATAAAATATGTATGCCTTTTTAACAACTAAATGTAATGACAACTTTGTTTTTGTAATGATATACTGGATAACTGAGATACAGGTAAAAAATAATTCTTGTTAATTGACTAAAACAAACAAAAACTTTCGCACAGCCACTAAAGCATTTAAATCTTCAACATGACAAATGAACAACCCAAAATGGTTGATGGTTCATTTTCTCTTTTTTACTGATAACTCACAAACTACTTAGTGATAGCATTTTCAATGTGAAGGCAACAAATACATTTTCATGGGGTCCTTATGAGCTATATTTAAGCACAATTTAATCCAAATCATTTCAACCGAATTTAAGAAAATCAAAATTGTGTGCTTTGGTCTTGGAAAATGGTCCATAAGAGCCCTTAAAATTTTATTTATTCAAACCTACAGACAAAAACCATTTTCTTGGACTCGGAAGTCTCACAACGGATATTTCTATGAAAAAATCAATGTTGATTTTATTTGATCCTTATAAAACTTTCTCTATACTTCTTATAAGTGAAAAGGTAAAACCAAACAACGTACTCACCGATCTAAGCAATACTATCAAAGTAGCTAATGCATCCGAAGATACATTACCTACAAAAAAGTGTAATGGCATCTCTGCGTATGCTTCTTCCCACATATCTGGACAAGGAATTCCATCTGTTGTCTTCCTTATGAAATAAACATAACGATATTGTTTTTCTTCATTGTATGCAACTATTGTTCCAAAATGCCCATGTAACTGCGGAGTCTTCACTACTTTCTCAATAATTTTCTGAAAAAAAGAATACAATTAGTTATTTCAGATTTGTTTAACCTATATGATATAAGAAATAAGAAAATACTAGTTAACCCTTATTTAAAAAGTAGAATAACAAATGCTAATTTCAAACTAAGTTTATAATATTTCTTTTCTTGTACTTTTTGTAGTATCTAAAAGAAATGGATCAGTTAAAACACACTTGACTGATTCTTTGTTTTTACAAATAATTAATACTGCAAACAGAATAGATGTAACATTAGCACTACCGAAGAGTTCACGTTCTGCCATGAACCCAACACTATAATTGACAAGGTGATATTCTGCTCTGCTACAGGCTGATGCCAGAAAGCTGATGGATTATATCTGGGCTAGATATAAACAACAGAATTATTTATTACACTGATTTATTGCTCTCTCCAAATAAAGTAATGACTGACTAAACTTTTATGTAAATCTCGAAATGAGAACATATCCAGGAAAATGGACATATTTGAAAAATATGTCCAAAACATATGTCTGGTCGAACCTTGAATTAATCATATTAGATTATTCAGATCTGTTTTAAAGTATATGCATGACATCTGCCAGGTGATATGTTACACCAAAATTTCCACCAGTACTTATTTGTATAACCTAAATATGATTTTGACTTCTGATATTAATTAATATTAGTAAAATGAAAGCAAAGTTAGGTTATGGTAGGTCAAGTAAATTGAAACAATAGTAAAAAAGTGGGCCCTTGTTTCTAATGAATAGCTTATTGATTAAAGTTGGGCGCCATTTTGTAATGTTTAAATTACAAAAAAAAAATTATTACTCTAAGTGTGAATACTAATATCTCATCGGTCGTAAGTTCTTTAGAAAAAGTGTACTGAATAGAACATTGGATGAAAGAATAGAAGTCTTTTTATTCTGAAATGCACATAATTTTATTAAGTCAAAATATTATAATATTATGTAAACACATATATAAAACCAAATTCCTGTAAATATTATTTTCTATTATTACATCCTATACATATATTCTATTTTATTTAAAAATAATCAAAAAGAAAAATTTTATTTTATTGAATTTAAACTTTAGTTGAACTTGTTATGTAAAATGAATTTAATAATGCTTCTTATTTTAAAAAAAAAATTAATATTATTCTTGAATTACTATGAAAGTAATTATATAATAAAATGAAATAAAATTTAAATATTTAATCTCTTAGAAGCTTTAACATCTTAACATTACTTTAAAACACAATATATTATGTCTTATATTATAAGACATCAAACAAATAACAACTTCAAAATTCAAATATTAAACAAATTTATAAATTATTAAAAAATCATATTATTATTATTATGTACATAAATTTCAGTTTATACGTGCTTTACCAAACATGTGTACTATTTTCTAAACAAACTCTTTATTAAAAACCACTTCCTTTCCTCATTGTAGCTGCATGACGTCGTTTCATCACAATCACTCCAACCGTTATTGAAAGTTCAAGTTTAAGTCCAAATATTTCATTACTGAGAACACATCAATTGTTCATATTATGAAAAAGAATAATTAAATGTTCAAATTGTTCTATTCTTGATAAAACACAAAATAAAACTTAGTCTTTATGTCCGTACTTTCCGGGTAACATACATTTGCTGAATGTGCAAAATTAATAGTTCAAATACTTTCACTCTAAACAATCATAATTGGTTCTAACATGATTAAATCTTTATTACATTACATTATTTATCAAAATAATTCACTTTTGTTATAGAAAACATTTTAAATATACATTGTCTTTGTTCTATTTCGAACACGATTACATGAGCGACACACTCTCGCTTTATAAGTTCTAATCAGTCTAAATGTTTGTTTTAAAGATAGCAAACGTAACTGAATTTATACCACATAACATTATTTACTAAAACAATTCATTATTATTGAAGAAAACGCTTTTCTTTGTACTTTTTCTTTGTACGCGAGTGGACACGTCTGTCCGTGCGACGTGGTCTCGCTTCGAAGATTCTATCCAGACTAAAGTAACTGCAGTCAGCGGTAAAACCCAATCCCTTGGCTTCTTTGTATGCAAAATGTTTATACTGCACTTTTTAAATTATAAAGTTTATAATCATTCTAATTATTACAATACATAGAATAAATTTCTCTGATCATTTGCCATTACTCATTTCACTTTCAAATTTGGTCTTTTTTAATTTATTCAATGAAAACCAAAATACATGTCTAGCTTGACTCATCAAGTCTAGACGAATACCCCACTTTCATGCAAGATCAAAGTATATATTCCATTCTGTTTAAAGATCAAAGAACTAAAAATGAACACTATTACAAAATGTTTGTAATAAACAGTAGCAAAATATGGTTTTGTAATTTTTTAATTTGGTTTGTATTGAATTAAATTGGGTTAAGAGCAAATCATTGCAATAAAGACCAGCAAAATATGGTTTTGTACATTTTGGAATCTTGTTATCTATTGAATGAAGTTAGGTTAGGAGTAGGTTGAGCAAATAATTTTTAATAAACACCAGCACACTGTGGTTTTGTACATTTTTGAATTTAGTTAGATTAGGGGTAGTTGAAACAAATAATTATAATAAACACCAGCAAACTTTGATTTTGTACATTTTTTAATTTTTTTAGGCTAGGGGTAGGTCAAGTAAATACTTGCAATAAACACCAGCAAACAATGATTAAAACACTTTGAATTTTTAAAAAAATTTTAATTGAATGAAGTTAGGTTAGGGCCTCAGGGGCTCACTTTAGTGAGTACGAACATGGCAATTCCCAAAAAACCTAACAGGATCTACATCTTTTATCTTATAGTCTAGGGGTTAGATCCCTCTCTTTCATGTTTCCTATCAGGTTTCTTTGACCAACTCTTGCTCTTTTCTGATCCTGAAGCTACTAGAGGATTCGAGGGCTTGAGATCTTCATTTCATTCTCTTTTCTTCCTTTTTGTATGAGGTGATGATGACCAAGAGTTTTTTTCACGTTTGAACAACAAGAAAAAAAGTATTCTTCTCAAGGGCTCACTTATAGTGGGTAAGGATGTGACAATTCTAAGATTTCCTAGCTGGACCTACACCTTTCTTCATCTAGCCTCATTAGATCCCTATTTTTCATATTTCCATCTCGACCAACTATTGTTCTTTTAAGATTCTTGTACTACTAGTGTATTTGAGGGCTCTATTATATGGTATTTTCTTTTTCATTTCTTAATGTGAGGCTGGTGATCTTGGAAGCCAGAACACAGCACATCTAATGTCTTGAATTTTCCAAAATTCTGTACAAAAACTATTTTACAGGATTCAATATGTAAGAGATTCTATTGTGTAGGAATGCTTTCCATGACATGTTCTAGTAGTTTTGTTTAACATTATCCAGCAATATGTGGAACTAATACTCTCCCATAATTGTAATTTTTTTGTTTAATAAAATTTTCAATCTCTTTAAAAAATATTTTTCTACTCTAAAATTACATGAGAAACAACACATTATAATTTTAAATTCATGGATAGATATTAAATCACAATGGTTATCACCCAAAGTGTGGTAAGTTGCTTTTAAGACTTAAAATGGGCATAACTTTACACAGATTTATTAGTTACACAGGGCTGTGTTAGTTGCTGGTCTTATAGGAATGAGAGTCTGAAATATTTAGTTTATATTTTAGTCACTAGAGTGCATGCAACACTCTAAATGGATCATTTCATTTTTTTAGTTGCTGTAAATGGATTATTCCATTTTCACACCAGTAATTACCCATTAAAAAAAAACTATGACTTAGTGGGCAAAAAAACTTTACCATCTAAGAGGAAAATGGATGTGAAATATTTTATGTTGCAAATTGGTGAGGAAATAGTCATGCTTGCAGGTAAAGAAATGGAAGCTCCCTCGACATCATCCATCACTGATCCCTATGTCAAATCCCAAAGTCATTATTTTACAAGGAAAATATCACCAATGGATAAAAATTCAGACCATGTCGATCTTGTAAACTGTATGGGGACAAGAGAAAATAAACTGAGAAGTTAGCAAGAAAAGACACAACGTATTATTGTCATCGGTGTCTGCGTCAGTAAACGGTCTTTATCGTTTTTTTTATCCTTGAACCACAACTATGCATTAAAATGCATTATCTTTCTCTATCCTACCGCATGCACGCCCTAACCTAAGTGGTGATTTACAAAATTTTGACCAATTTTTATGTTTTATCAAAATAACACATTATTAAGAGCTGGAAAAATAAAACTTGAATAAAAATTATGAATTGCTTTATTTTTTATGATAATATAGATAACAACATTTAATGTAAAAAAAATAATAACTGAGTTAGCTTTTCCTGTTACTTAGTACTAGATGGGAGAATCACTAAAATAAGTGAAATGCTGAGTATGCTCAATCCCATTTTCATGTGGCACCCAAAGTCCCATAATCAAGTAAGTTTCACTACTCTTTTAAATCAAATTGTTAATGGTTGTATAATATTTTCAACAAACTTGTTATGGCAAGAATTTTAAAACTTGCAATTTTAACTCTTGGTATATAATTAATTTAATTTATCATCATAAAGAATATACAAGTCAAGTTTTGTAGTGCATAACTAGATCACCAGTGTGAGAAATTAGTAAAAACGGTATGAAAATCAATTCAGCTGTTTTGTCTGTAGATTAACAAATATTTATGGATTTGGTCTCGGAATAGGTTTGAATCATATATTATCGGATTTAAAAAATATTTACAAGTCATTTTCAAACTTTGAATAGCATGAACAGAAAATACTAAATTTTGTTATAGAAAACTGAAAATATATATAAACTAACATTTGCCATGATCAATGTAAATAAACACTGTATATATTACACGTACCGTCACATATATAAATTCAGGTTCAGGAGGTGGAGCCTCTTCTTCTGGAAGTGTCTCGATAACTGTAACAATTATAAATTACCAATTGTCATATATTTTTAGTAGTTCATAACCTAAATACTAAGACCCAACAACTGAAATAAAATTATTTGAGACTACTCATAATGCCAACTTTCATAAAAGTTGGCAAATAAAGAACATTCTTATAAACATTTTTGTCACAATCTAAATTGAATCAAAAAATGACTCTAATCTTCATAAGTATGCCATATAAATTTTAGTCTTAACTTAATCTTAAACTTCACTACTAGGCCATTCAATCTGCACAGTGGTGTACTTGCCAAGCTGCACTCTTACTTCATCTTCCTAAAATAGGTATCAAATGGTTTATTTTCTAAATGTATGGTGGCCGTAGATGTGCACTATAGTGAGTGTAGGCATGACAATCTCAAGGGACCCTTTCTTTCATCTTTCCTCTCAGATTGATATTAATGGAGTTTCTTCTTCTTTACTTCTTCTTTCTTTTATAAAACGATGATAACCAAAAGGTTATTAACTTCAACACACAGATGAAAATAATAATAATAAATGCATGGTGTACAAAGAGTCCAAAATTTAGAGTCAAATTTACATTTGGTGATCCCAAAAACAATGAGAAATCCAGTTTCATCAAAACCATTTTAAAACAACAAATATAAATATTTGTAAGCTAATTATTTCTCCTATAATGAAAGTTTCAAAATAAGTTTCAATAAGTTGAATAAAATAGATTTTTTATTCAATCTATTTCTATAAATTTTAAAGCTGTAATAGTTCTGGACTAATACATAATAATGAATTGTTCATTCTGAAGCATAATTTCATTTTAATCAGTGCTGTCAGTCTATTTTCAAAAATACTAAATTTATATCTTTCATCTATTTATATTTATGAAATTTAAATTGAACAAGATTGAGCTTTTTTCAAAATGAAACCAAAAATATCTCATACACACCTCATGAGAATTTTTTAATATCCTTAAAAAATGAGATTAAACTAAAATGCTCTACAAAATTTTCACAATAACGTAACATATATTTTAGTGAATTTCAATAGGTTTAATGTTCTCTCTATTCGAGAAACATATCACATACTGCATTTCACATGCAGTGGGCATCTACATTTTTTAAATAATGTAAACACACTCCCCTCATATAAATTCAATAGTAGAACTGAACTTTCCCCATATCAATAAATAGTTCTATTGTCTATTATACAATTAACAAAATGGTGTCACCTCCAAAATATGTAAGCAAAATTACAGAAAGGCTCAATAAGATTCAAATATTATTATTTATTTATTATTATACTTTTACATAATTTAATTCTTTCATTTCAAAGCCAAATTTCTAACTTATCTATACTAAATGTTCCATGAGTAATATTTAAAAGAAACAATAAAATTGGTGGGGGGATTCAAACAGCACAGGAAATAATATTACCAAAATCTAATTGTACAGGATTATATATACTTCTCGCCGATTTAGAGGAAATTTGATGACCACAAAGTTCCAGATCGGTTAAATAACTCTTAAACTATGAAAAATAGAAAACTACATTTCTTATAAATGTTTTATGGTGTAAACAAAAACATTTTTTACATATGAGATAAATTCATTCCTCCCTTCAAAATAGAATATTGTGAGGAATTCCCAATTTTTAAATGTAAATCTCCATCAAATGATAACTCATTTGAATTACTTTGTTCAGTAGAAAACAACTGTAAACTAGAGGTTGTTTTCTTGCTCCAATCCGAATTAGTGGCCGGTCAAATATATAAAAAAGGCCAATTTACTTCAGTATTTTCTCTAAGAAAAATAATAAGAAATATAATAAATAGTAAAGCAATTTCTTTAGTATATTTTGATGAACTTTAAATCGGGGAAATTACTATTTAACAATGCAGTACTTATGTTTCAAGGTAAAGAGTGTCCAAAAACTTGAAACATAATAATTTTACATTGTACTATTTATTTATTTATTTTGGTGTTGTTTTACTAGAAAATACAACTTAGGGTATAAAGATAAATTCACTTTAACAAATATCTCTCCGAATTCACCGAAGAAGTCTAGTCACTTTGACACAAAACTCACTGCAATTCACTTACTTTTTCTACACAAAAATAATTAATTCATCATGCCTACATCTACTTATAAAATAACATGTAATTTAAATCTTACCTGTTCAAACAATTTTCCTTCGATAGCTTTACAGTATAGAAATCTGTAATAGCAATTTTCAACAACATACAAATTGCCTCCCTAGAAATTGAAAATACTTATTCTCCTACTCAAGTTTTTTAGTTTTTCAATATTTTGCAGGATGGTTTTTAAACTTTTAAACTTTGGCTTTCAGACAACACCAATTAAATTAATTGTTACATTACATTTAAAAGGGAAAACCAATAGCACACCTTACACTGTTTAACATACCTGTACCTAAAATGTGAATAGTAATTACATTGATTAAATTAAGGTTCATTGAAATACAGTAAACAAATTGCTGCATATTTTGTCTCTTTATTATTTTTCTACAGTTTAAAACTGAAGATGTCTTTTTTGGGCATTTCACTGGCTGCAATATTTTATTGGAGCAAGATAGAAAACTATAGTTTGCTCAGTTTTTTTACTAAAAAAATACCTTTAAATTGAAGTAGCACTCGATGGAAGGTTACATTTAAAAATATAAATTTTTACAATTAGTTAAGATGTGAATTCCCCTCATAAGTTATGCCAAAAGTATTTTAAACATTTTAGTATCTTCCCTAAAATTTTTAAGTTATTTAATTAACTGTTCAACCAGGACTGTTGAACACCAAGCATAACAAGCAAATCACCAAAAAATACAAATACGAAATACAATTATACTTATTCTCCTCATTCAATTATAAACTCTTTACATCTTAATGAGTAAATAAAACTCAAGATTACCTGTTGGAGGACTCTTCCTCCCTTTCTTTTTGCCTTTCTTTCCTTTACCACCTTTCTTTGGTTTCTCTTCTACAATTGTTACAGTCTTATCTTCTCCAACTTCCATGCTTGCAACTCGATCATCAACTGTATCTCCCACAGGTTCCACAGTTGCAGGTTCCCCAGTTTGATTCACATCTTGCTGTTGGTTTTCTGCTTCAGGAACAGCTGCTTCTCGTTGTTCTTCTTCACCAGGGCTGTCTGGTTGTTCTTCGGCATCAGCTTCTCTTTCTGTTGTTGCTGTTGGAGGTGATGGAGATCGAGATTTCGTACCTTTTTTCTTGTTTTTCCCTTTACCTTTCTTCCTCTTAGGTGAAGGTGGAGGCTCTGGCTCAGGCTCAGGAGGGGGTGGTGGAGGTCGTACAACTGTGAAAAATAAAATGTTTTAGTTGATCCTAATATTCATATAATTCATTGCTCAAAAATGAGTCTGAAATTCTGATCCAGTGCTGTATATATTGAGTAATGTTTCATGGCATTTGTTTAGTAGCCAGAATTTTAATTTGATTTTAGAAAAATTTAACATGAAAACGAAATATTACTGAAAATATTTTCAAAATGTTGCTTGAAAAGTTTTTCAGTATTTTCTTCTTATCTAAAACTTACATATACCTATATTAACCTAATTTTATGCAGCTTAGTGAGATCACCAAATAAGCAGATGCAAAACAAAAACAAACATACATTTAGAGAATCTGCTTATATTACATTATATGATGGCGCTGGGTAAATACCAATATGGATCCTTTCAATGTGATTGGTAAAAATATTAAAGTCAAGTTTTTATGCTAATATATCTGTTTTGAAGTCTCTTGACACCAAAAAAAAAAAAATTTATGGTATGATGTCTGTCTGGTATCATCACATCTGCATTGACCTAAATGTATGGACAGAGTTTATTCAAATTTGGTTTAATAAAATCTCAAGATGTATTTTTTTTTTTTTCTTTTATTTGGTAACTCAAAATCTTAGAATGGTTTCTATAAGAAAAAACAAAAAATTTCAATTTTCATAAAATCATTTCTAATTATTATTTTCAAGTATAGCTTCTAAAGATCTAAATAAAACATATTGGTCGCCTTCTCACCAAAATACCAAAAAAATATCATTAGGTTGTTATGAAATATATAATGTCTCCAAATCAGCGCTACCGTTTGTATTCAAATTTTAGTGAAAATTAATGATCAAAACCTGTGTGTAAAATGATCGCCAGCAAACAAATATTAGAGTTCAGGAATAATTAATTGGCAAAAAATAAAATTGAACCTTGACAGTCGTCATTAAAAGATTGATTTAATACAATTGCACTGAGGACATGTTTATGACAAAAGCATGACAAGTTTATTTAAATATATAAATATTTTTCTAAACAGCTTCTAAACTAACATTTTTTTTGACAATTAATTTTGGTTCATTTTAGTGATGGTGAATGAGAAAGTTTGCGATTTTTTTGATTCAAGTTATAATAATTTTTTTCCCTTGCATATAAATTAAATAGAATATTTTTTTCCCTTGAAAATATAATAAAATTATTAGTAGCTGTGAAACTAATGACTGTCTTCAATATCAATATTTTGTAAATTTGGTCAAAAATTGTGATTTTTACAACAAATGAAAGTATAGATTCTAAAGCTTCAATATATCAACATTAAAGCAGAGATTGATATTACAGCAATAGTAGTTGCTAAAACATAAATCCATGTTGACACTAAAGTCCAGCCTTTGATGCCATAATTATCCAGTGTCAGTCTCAGCCCTGCAATTAGTTTGACCAAGATTATATGGTTTCTTTACTAAAAGCATTAAATTTGGATCGTATTTACAATTCTAAAATTCAATGCAAAATTAGTCAACATTTCATACAAATTCAGATTTTGACTAAATATCTATTAAATTTTTACTAAATAGGTATTTTGACTAAATTTTGACAGATTTTGACTAGATGGGTAGGCTACATATTATTTTCACACACATTTCAAAACTTTTGTACATCTTAGAATTCAAAAACAATTTTTATTTCATTTGAAAATGTAAAATAACACTATTAGAAATTGTTACGTATTTTGTCGTAAAGACATGAAAATTTTTGGGAGTTTGGAGATTTTTTAACATAAACAGTTATAAGCTACTGTATGTAATTTTATGTAACCAATGATTTAAAATAAGTTAGGGATAGTAAAAGACTTAATTTTCAATTCGTCTTTTTTACTTACAAAATCCACAAAAATTGCTTTGCATTCCATAATTGTACAGTTGCCACTCTATTGTTAACATATAAGCAAATAAAACAGGAGAACCAGTCATAGTGAGATGGAATATATGAACAGGATCTGAGAAGATGTGAATTGGTTGGGAAACATGCCTCAATCAGTTTGGAATGAAGCACTGACATATGATCTATAAAACCATTATTCCGGTATATTTTAAAACATTTGTTATGTTAATTTAAATTATGGTTATTTGTTTGGGATAGTTTCCAAATTGACAAACCTCAAAACATATTGAAGACGTTAAAAATTAATATGATGCTTTTATAAAAACAATACCAATACAGTAAACTAGATATTAGTTCTAGGTTAAGCAATAATAGTAGATATTAAAATGAAACATAAAACAATATTAATAAACCTACCTTCTTCTGCAACCACAATTTCTTCCTGCACCACATTATCATAGTAGGTTTTGTAAACAAGAAAAAGTTTGTGATCTAAATCATGAATACCAACAATACGGTCTTCCAAAAATTCATTAAGTTTTCGTCCAACTTTATTACCATTTCGAAAACACATACGATCAAACAATGACTCGTCTGTTTCTCCAAAGAATGTCAGGATCCTGTTTTTTATCCATTCTTTTCTATAATCGACCATCTTGCAAAACTTTATGTGACACAAAATTAATTATTCCTGTAAATAAAATTATTTATATAATTTCTACACAAGTCATAAATTTAATTATAATTAAAAACATAATAAAATAGGTTAATCTTGTCTAGCTTCGTCTCATAGAATTCTAGTTTAACAGATTCCATCTCTTTTTAGCACAGTTCCTAAATTTCAGATATTACTATTGATCACAGTAAGATTTTAACAAGGTTTGTCATGAGATATTGATAGATAGCAACTATTTTATGCGTAGGCTATATCTTGTTGCCATGGTTACCATGTTTAATAATTAGGAACACCAACTATAATATGAATAACAAAAACTACTGAACATCAACGTGTACATAATTAAACATATGCAATATCCTTTAGTGATCATGTTTTTCATTGGTATCCTGACTGCAGTTGCAGCTTCACATGGCTATTTTCAAAAGTTTTTAACTTGATGCTTTTTTATTCACATTACACAAACTTATAGCCTATAACACTAAACAACATTTAAAAACTGTTTATTCCGCTGAAGTGATTGTCGAAGTCATTGTTGTTGCTCACAGCTTGTAATATTCACAAAGACTCTTTATTTTTTTACATGTTGCAACCCATATGCAACAACAATGACTTTTAAACTATGACAACACTCCAAGGGGATAAACAGTTTTTTAATGTGTTTTATTGTAAAATATCTTCGTATAATATATGTAATGTAAATAAAATATCACCCAGTTAATAACCATTGAAAATAGCCCTTTAAGGTTATAAAAACAACAAAAAAGATTATAAGTGCAGCTAATTGCATACAGTATAATTTAATTATATCAAGGGATCCAGGCCAGTAGAAAACCAAAATAACTGTACATCATTTTATAATAGTGAAATTATAAAAAAATTTCTAAATCTATATTTTCTTCATTAACTGTAATGAACTAACATCCATCGTTCTCAACTAACTAAAGATGTGACTTACCATCTCTTTAATTAAAAACAGAGTTATGACCATATATGGAGTAGTGTGATTTGAACTTTCAATTTCTAACATCATATTATACAAAATACAACTTCTGATTCTCAAAATAAAAGTATGGTCTCTAGTGTTTTGGTCTTTTTGAGGAAGGACTCACTCTATATATATATATATATGCCAACCCCGGGCTCAGGCTTCAGTTAGTATGAATTACAATAGGCCTATACAGTATTTTTAAAAGCATAATTAACTAACTTTGTTCATTTGCAGACTTCAGATTTCAAAATTTTAAATTTGACATTCTATGTCAAATTCAAACATAGTACCTACCTTAAAAATCACATAAGTTATGAATTGTATTAAAATTGGATTAAGAATTTGATGTGTTTTTCAAACAGACATCAATTATATCCAAATCACCAAATGATCAAAGTAAATACAAATTTCATAAGTAATAATTTTCAAATTACTGAGATTATTTCCAATGTTTGGGTCATTTTTCAAATACGATTTGTTGTAGACAGTTGGTCAAAATATCAATCAAATCAACTTCAGAAAATGTACAAATTTTAATAAAATATTAAACATAACACAGAAACTTTAATTTTGATTGTTTTAAATTTAATCTGATCTTTGGATGTGTTCCCGTTACTCAATTCGTGAAATCTTTATGACAAACTCCTTTCAGGTGTATAATGTGACTGAAAAAAAATATCGAAAGAACTTTTTGGATTCAAGGTTAATAAAAATAAAACAGTAGGCCTACCTAGCTTTGATTTTTAAGTACTTAAAGCTAGCACGTATTATGTGTCACCTGTACAAACAGAAATAACTGCATCTCAATCCATTGGACATCATGTAATAAGGGTTTTATTAATTGAATAAATCCCTTGAAAAAAGTTTTAAAAACTATGTGGGATGTCATAACCACTTCAATGTTCTTTGGCAGCAGATCCATCCTAGACACCAAATATTTGTTTATTGTAAACCTCGTGCTTCCATTTTCTAAAGATTCATGACATCACCAATAGTTTCTGACATAGCCGCTATCTTATTAATTTCATGTGTAAATTTCTACACAAGATTAGTATTACTTTATAAATCTGCAACTAGCTTCCTGTGTTGTTCACATAACACAACAGAGCTACAATGATGTAATAATTTCCTAATACATTTTAGGAAGAAGTGCAGAGAAATTGGAAGTAAGATTTCTTATTAAAACTAATAATATTAACCAACAATGGGAGGAACAGTATAGACTTAGGTGTGTGCATATCTCCCTGCAGTTCAACCTAATGAACTGTTAAAGGTTAAAAAGATTCAAGCCTGATTGATGGTGTAGCATTTTTTAATGTGTTACCTATCTCACCATATCGTCTTCATTAAATAAGGTAGTAAAGTAGATATAAAAATAAATAAACAATTGAAAAAAAAAGATTAGTGAAAACAGAATTAATAAAATTGGTCCAGTCTTTTGAGCTGTAGAGCCGATATTATAAATGAAAATCCTCTGCTACTGGACTTTTTCCCAAAAAGTACATCGGTGAGTTTGTAATAACAAACAAAATTCAACATCAATATTTTTGCAAATATATTTGTTTTAAGGGGTAATTACTATAAAAGTGTTTTTTTACGGCTTATGTCTATTTATGCTCTGAGCTGTAAATTAATGTTTGGATTGATTTTGCTAATTTTCCATACATATTTGGTCATATCTTTAGACTTTTAAAAATTGTTTGTATAACTCAACATTTAGGTCTGTTTACAAAACGACTAAAACAGAAAAAAATCTAAATCAGCTCTAATAATTACTAAAATGTTGCAAATCAAATCGGCTGCTACCTAACAAAAATTACAGTTCCACAGTTATCAATCATAAAGTGAAAAAACCATGATCATCATCCTAAAAAGTAAAACTCAAAATCAGCTCAAGTATTTCAACTGAATATTTTATAAATATAAATGAATAAATTGAAAACCATTATGCCATGCTTTACGTAAATGAAGTTTGCAGGTTTTATTCGCTAAATTCTGATTGTTTTCGATAAACTTAGAAAAGCTGGAACACACTGCTGACATTTTAATTAATTGTAATTCACTCTATAACATGATTGAAATTTGTAGACTTATCTTTAAAAATGCACAAATAACAAAAATGAATAACTAACCTTTATAATTCCCTTAGATATATCTACACAGGGTTCAAAATAGATTTTTGTTTTCCCATCATACTGTCCATATACTAACACATATGTGAGAAAGTTAAAAGCAAATGATGTCTGGATGTATGTCTCTGCAACTCAAATGGCTGGGCAGACTTTGATGCTGTTTTTTAATCTTATCTTCAATTTTTGCCAGTTCCATTGAGATATTTCACTTTCAACTGTACTTCTGCATTTAAAAAAATCGAATTCTACGGTTTATTTTCACCACTTGCAAAATTACGAAAGAATAAGAGCATTCCTAATTTGTATGATTTTATTTTAATGACATGTCGCACAACTAAAAAGTATAACACCATCACAGCTTTGTTAACCCCAGAATGGAAATACGTAGTCTGTCAGACGATGGTCCCTTCAAAAACCGATCTGGGAAACGGAGTAGGAAGATTACGAGCCCCCCATCCCTAATATCTTTCCCTCCTCACTCAAGGCCAATATTAGTCCCAAATAAAAACTGTTTACTTGACTATATTAGTTACAGTGAGATAATCGTCGACTATGTGTTACCATTTACGTTAGTTTTTGTCTTGTGCAATAGTTGCTTTGTGTTATATTTTTTTGGCATGTTTAAATCTGTGCAGAGTTTCCCAAATTAAAATATATAAAAAAGTAGTGTTTATTTTATATTTTATTAGTTTTAGTGGCAAGTTTTCAGAGCAAATACTGTAGAAAACATATTTGTTTGGAGCACCGAAGAATGATATGTGTAGACTGTACCAAAAAATTGTAAATAAACATGCACTACTTAAATATGTATACACCAATATAGTCTAATTTATTATTATATATATATTTTTTTTTTTTAATTTGTATGAGTTTTTTCCAATCTTTTCCCATGAGTAATCTGAGAGACTACGCGTTTATGTACTACCATTTATGTATATAAAAAGGCGTTACCATTCTAGAGTTAAGTTGACATTATGTACCCAACGAAAAAATATCACAACAGATGAATGAAATTTTTGTCATTGGCATAATACAATGGAAATAAAATGTTCAAATGAAATTGATAAAATTGGGGCTATGACTAAGACTATATTAGTGTGACATAAATCCTTGTAAGTCTGATATTTACAACCTATAAAACGAATATTAAATCTCAAGAACAGGTTAGGTTATTACTAAGAATTGTTTCCATCTGGAATGTTTTAATTTGTAATAAAATGTAAATATTGTAATCATTTTAATAATAACTCTGAGTAATATTATATCAACTCAAAATTTGTTTTCTGAATCTTTTTATATTGTACTGATCAATTCAAGAAACAAATACTATCATTAAAAAGTTGTGAACATCTCAAATAAGTATACTTCAGTATAATATTTAATATGAAGAAAGGAAAACCGGTTAACCTATCCTAGACCATGCTACCCAAATATAATAAAATCACTACTTTACCAAAATTACAGCGAGTCACGAAATAATACCAGAATGTTATGCAAAATGAATACATAAATAATATTTACAGGTTAGATCACGTCAAGTTAGCTTGGTTACATTTACATCATAGTCAATTATCAAATTATAGTAAGATTTGTTTTAAAACCTTTTATTTAAATATATAATTGTTGTAATAAAATATAACCTAGAATATTGGTATATACTTAATAGAATATGAACATCCAGTGGATTTGGTAACAATCATTGTTTACTATGATATAACCTAGATGATAGGTGTAGGTTCTTTAAAATTCCTTCTTTAAGGTTATGCATACCTATAAAAAAATATTCGAAATAAGTACATATATACCGATAAAATATTAAACATATGACTTAATTTATTAAAACGAAATATAATTAGGTTAGTAAAGAAAACATTTGACAGCTTTTGGCGTTAGGAGTAGAATAATAGAATATAACAAAGTTTACCTCACCTAGCCTAAATTGGTGACAAATCTATTTTTGTATGTTTAAATTACTTTCAGTTGATAGTATTACACAGAACACTTGGGCTGATGTTAGTTCAAACTTCTTTTAAATGTTCTAAATAATGTAAATCGGGCATTTAACAAATAACAGAGCACGATTATCTGCTCAAACAATACCAAATATTACTATGGAAACGTAAACACTAAACAAGTAATCTGCGTATATTTTGAACAACCCGCTACAGTACTGGCGTAGACGCCGAGACTACATTATTAATCAGGCATAGAAAAAATATATATATTAAGAATTTTCCCCAAACTGACAAGTTCTGACATTAACCGCTTGAAGAGCACAGTTTGATACTTATAAGCTGATTTTATACAGAAATCCTATATAATAATTGTAGGTTGTTAATCATCAGATATTCATATTTAAATAACTACTCATTTTGCTCATGTTGGTAATTCTACGTTGGAGGTCTTGTAAATTTATATTTCTAAACTGACTTCCAAGTGTGTCTTATTTAATTATATACTCCATTACTTCATTGTCGTTCGTGTCGAAAATTTGATAACGAACATTATATTTGTCGATAGCTTAATAGTTAAATATACATTTTAGCAAAATTTAACCAAAATACAAATTTTTCCGATTCTGAGTAAATTTAAATTTTGTGTTTTAGTCTTATGACAGTTATACCTAAAATTCGTTATCAATGAAGTTAAAATTAGCTTAGATATTTTCCAAATTACACTCACATACATAATAATTTGATCAATATACCATCTGTTTGAGTTGCAGTACACTATTCAAATGAAATGACGAAAGTTGAACATATTTCCAAAATTGACTTTATGTCGACTAAGTACACTCAAAATAGAAATTTTAGTAAAACAATCCTCAACATCAATTTTCATGACATAACAACTTATATCTGAGAAAATAGAAAATAATTGATTACTTTTTCAAAGTTTTAGTAAATGTTTCTTTTAATTCTAAAACTTAACAAAAATCGAAATTGTTAGGTATTGAGTTTAAGTCAATTTTCATAATTAGAATCCTAAAAACCTGTGCATACCAGTTATAAAAATTAATGAAATGATCGCTGACAAAAAATCACTGCTGATGAACATACAGAGATTAAACTTTTTTTTTGGATTTAGGTCCCCAAAACGAACATATCCAAATATAATTCAATAACAATTTTTGCATTAATATATTTTCTCTCTAGAGTAAAAAATTGTAATTACATTTGTATTGGTGGATACTTTAAATTTATAGTTATTGCATAAAGATGGATTGTTAATTTTAGTATTATAATTCATATGAAAATTTGCCATGATTTGTATATTTAAAAATTAATAACTATTACTTGATAACAGGATAATATTGATTATACTTTCTAAATGTGGTTTATCAGTTTTTATATATAAACATTATTATGGTAAATTTCAGAAATAAACTATATTCGTTCTCATTTTACCATAAATGAAGAGGTGTGTAATTACTGCAACATTAGCAGCATTTCTCTGTCGTTAATAACACACTTTCAGCATGTTTATAAAATTAAAAATTTAATGCAATTCAAATTTGTTACTTAAGAAATTTATTAAAAAAGCAAAATGATTTTCCAAGTTTAAAAAATATCTAATATAACGTATAATCAATATATCAATACAGTACATTAAAAAAAATCAATATATTTACATAGAAACTCTTTAGAGTCCTGTATTATCCCTAGATCTCCCAAGTGGCGTTAAAAAGTGCCCAGGCTTTAGAATATGTTTGTTTATTATGTCCATGTCCTTTGAAAAAATCTTTAAAAAAATTATCCTTCATTATTTCTCCCTTTAGAAGATACAACAATCACAAATCAAATATCTCAATAAATGATAGTGAAGTATATGTAAATGTACATATGTGGGTACTTTATAAATGCTACCTACATTTCCCAGGGTAAAAAAATTGCATTATGTGATTTAAGTATAAATATCCATATTCTACAATAAATAAACGTATAATCTCACTAACCATAGCACACAGAATATATTTATTTAGTTTGTGAAGAGTTCACTGATTTGATTACGTTGTAAACACTTATTTCCTTGTTGTTTATTTGCAACCATAGCATCAATCTAGTGAGCTTCCCCTAAACGCAAGTGTTCCTTTCTGCACAGTTGAAGTTAGTAATAATGAGTGATTACTTCGATAAAAGTAGTGAAGTAGATAGAGAATTACCGTTACATCTAGAAATTAGTGATTGTGAGGATAATAAAAGTGACTGCAGTGAACAAGAAGACTTATTACAAGATATTGAAGAAATAATATGTGATGAAGAGTTTGTCACTGTTGATGACTTGTTTTGTGATGGTAACGAAAAAAAGGAACAAGTAAATGATGTTGTAAATGATATGCTTACAACTGAGGTAAGCCTATCTTACTTGATGTCAAATACAAGATAACATGCAGTCAAGAAACCGGAGAATATCTAACCCATCCTCCTCTACATTCACGAAGATAAGAAGCTGTAACTGTTATTGTTACTCACACGAATGGAGAGGCAATTTTATTAAATGTTGATCAAACTGACAAGAGTGAAATACTTGAAGTCGTCTTAAGTAATTTTTAAATTTTGTGCCAGTCATAAATAATCTGGATTTTTTTAAATAAATTCAACACCTGCATGAGAAGGGAGTTTTTTCACAATATTAAGCCTATGAGGTTGATGTCTTAAAAAGTTAGCATATCTTGTGTTATAAATATGACAATTATTCACGTTATACAATGTTTGACCTTTTTCCCATCAATGGCTTATAGTTTCAAAAAATATATAAATATGGAAAAGTTAAAATGCCTAATTCTTATGCTTCTCTGCAGGATATCATTCTATTTATACCTACTATAATTAATTCTTAATGCTTTTTTTGTAAATGTAACACTCTACTAACCTCAAACATTGAAGAATCATCCCAAAAGATAACTCCGTATTTTAAGTGAGGATAAATAAGTCCATAGTAGGACATAATGAGTGTTCGTTTCTTAGTATTCTTTAGAGTAAAAATACCAGAACTGACTTTCCTTCAAACAGCATCTACATGTTCCTCTACGAAATATTACTGTCTATAACCAAACAAGAATTTAGTGCTTTTCACCTCTTTTATGACATCATCTCCCAACATAATAGTGGGAGTCAACTGCTTATTGCTATGCTTTAAACTATAAAGCAAAGATACAGTTTTGTCCAGATTTGTGAGCAAGTTATTTCTCGAGAAGTACTGACTTGTTTCATTAACACTTACGAAAGTGGTTGGCTACAAAAAGGAATAAGGATTCAGCCTGCACCATGACCATTGTATCATCAGCATACTGCACAAAATGGTCAGTACTTAGTAATGGTGACAGATCCCTAATATAAAGAAGGAATAAGACAGATCCAAGTATAGATCCCTGAGAGACACCAAACTCAACCTGAGCCTCCTTCGACAACATCTCTGCCACCTGGACTCTTTTAGTTCTACCACATATAAAAGATCAAATCCAAAAAGTGGCAACCCTCTTATTCTAGATCTTTCTAATTTACTAAATAAGGTATGGAAATCCATACAGTCAAAACCCTTTGACAAGTTCAGAAAGATATTCATAACTTTTTATTATTCTCTAGACCATTTACCAAAAAGGACAAGCCAGGAATGTATGGAATATTAATCATGTCAAACTTTAGAGGAATGATTTCCTCTTTTGAGGATTATCCGATTTGACAACAAACAAACAAGAGCAAAACAAAGAGACAATGATAAACTCCCTCCCATTGGAGATCTTGTTGAAATAGTAAATAATACATTTACTAAATATTTTACACCTTCAGTAAACATTGTTATCGATGGAGATGCAGTCACTTTTTAGGGCTAGATGTTCCTTCAAAGTATTTAGCCAGAAAAGTATAGATTGTTAATCAGGATTTTAGCTGATTGTGAACAGAGAATAATTATTAATATAGAAGTGTACTGTGGTAAGAGAAATGGTATCAACAGTTGACGTTGTGAAAAGACTGATTGAACCTATTACGTACTATGAACAGATCGGTTTTACACCTGTGTTGTGTTAGCAGATTAGCTGTATAGAGAGCATAATTAAACGGTAGTTGGAACTTTGCAAACAAACAGAAGGTTCATACAGCTTAAAAACATTGATGATTGTCCGCTTTATTCCATTATGTTTGCATTTACAGATACAAGGTCAGGTCCTACTCCAGTAACATTACAATCATTTATAACAAAGGTTAAGACTAATAGAAATTTAATTTTCTTATCCACTCAGCACCAAGATGACAGGGTGCAGGATTAAGAGAAACATAAGTCAGACATTAACTTATTTTACAAGGAAACAAAAGGAGGTGTGGAGATCATGGACCAAATGACCAGAAAGTTTACTTCTAAGAGATCCTCACAAAGATGGCCCCTTTCTCTATTCTATACAATTATCAACATTATAGACATAAATACATATTCTTTGTATTTGCTGAATTACCAAGAATTCAATTACAATTACCAAGAATTACCAATTTGTATTTACAAGGTAAAACTCGATAGAAGGAGAATATTTTTACAGCAGCTAGGCTTAAAGCTGATAAAGCCGAATGTTGAAAGGGGCTCTCAGAATATTTCTGGCTTGTATAAACATATTGTGATGTCAATGGAACATATTATATCCAGAAAACTTCAAGCTCAACAAACCTGATTTGTCTTCGAAGGAGCGGTGCCACATTTGCTCATCTGAAACTTCAAAAGAACAAAAAAAACCTTAGCAAGACCATTATTATTTTCTTGCTATAACTAATTGTAAACCATTATTAATTATTTCATTGAAACATTTTTGAGGTTTCAACAGGTTTATTTCTTTGGCTCCATCTTAGAATAACTACACTTTATTTATTTTAGTTAAAATGATTTGTGGGCATTTTTTGACCTCCCTTGGGATAACATGTAACTAAAAAAAGGTTGGGAGACCTAGGGTTAAATACTCAGGAGTACATTTAAACAAAAGTTAAATTAGGTTGCTTCTTTTAAATGTGAACCTCCAACAAGTATTTACAATGTTACACTCTTAAAAATCATAAATCATGTAAAGTGTTCTTCATCAATATTTCTTTATAAATATATATGAACGCCATTGACGATTTATGCATATACAGCATGGTTTCGACTTTCTGGTCCTCAAAAGTGAAAACATTATAAGTCTTTTAAAACAAGAAAATTTGCATTCCTGTGTATTTGCTTTGGTATATAAGAAATGAACATTTCAACAAAAGTTTTGGTTGGGATAGACCAAAAATATATATTTAAATAAACCCTGACCCAGTACGCTTTCAGTGTAGTTCAATAACATATAAGAGACAGAATGATATGAAATGTGTCACTCACATTGAAAGGGGAACAACTGATGAGTTTTGTTCTTATGAAACTTACATAATCCCTTCCTGTCAAATGTAATAAAACTCTAAACTGTGCTAAGCAGAAAGGGTTCCATCTACTGTCGCACATATGGTGTCGTGATCTACTTTTTGTATATTGTAACCTTTTCAAACCCAATAAAACCGTAAAACATATAGAATTATTGCTGTCTACACTAGCATGAGTTGAAACAACAGCCATCAAGCTTGATCTCAATGGATGTTTAACAACACTAATTGCTACATACAATTACCTGGGCACAATTAACACTCAGGACATTGAACTCCTCCTCTTTACTTCAAACAAAGTTGTCATTGCGGGGGATTTAAATTCAAAACATACATGTTGGGGCTGTAAGCATAAAAATACGAGTTGTCACCTCCTGTACAAATACATACAAACAAAAGACGTTCTAGTCTTGGCTCCAGTAGAGGCTTGTGTTTCAACCAAACTTTCAGCCTTTGGACCCTGTTTTTACCAACACAGTGGAAACAAACACATTCTAATTTGCCCACTCTCCACATCAACAACCCATACATAAACGTTTCCTTACAGAAATTCAGTGGGTATTTTCACACACAAAGGCCAGGAAAGCCCTGGACAAGACACTAAAGGATCTCCTAGGACAAGACATTCCTAAATCTCCTATATTTCGAGAATGGATGATTCAATTTGATTACTTTCCATCGAACATTTTCTTTTTTACAGACTTTAACTAAAAGCGTCAAGAGTGGTAGGTTGCCATTTAAATGTTTAAGGGGAAGGTTGCAAGGGGGTGAGTGGATAGTTACTTAGATATTCGTGATGTTAATTATTTTTCACTTCTCTCCATATTTAAAACTGTTTAACGATGCATAAATTTTAAAAAATTTTGGACTTATTCATTTTGGGGTTTTTAAATAGATGAATACAAAGTAGTCAGTTGGAGAAATCAGAGGACTATGTAAAAACTTCTGACTGGTGTGAAAATAAGTTTAACATGATAAGGTCAAATTCAAATGAGGTTATATATACCCCTTTTTAAAATTTAAATATCCTTATTGTGTAGTTCAGATTTTCAATCAGATTTTTAATTAAAACCTTCTAAAACTATATCGGATAGCCTAATTTTCATGGATGATATCGGCATCTTTTAATTTTAAATTTCCATCCCCCTCCCGTAGTCGGCTCGCCGTACCAGTCTATCCACCACCCTCATAAAGGGTCCACATCCCCCTATTAGGCCCTATTAATTATTTTTTAAAGATAGTGTATTTTTACTCTTTGACTGACAACTACTGATGTGTTTGGTGATGAACAGTTTTGATTTTTTTTTGTTTTGTTTTTGGGGATGGGTATGTTAGAAAGTTTGTGGAATGTTTTTCACTGTTATTTATGTTACAATAATACTATTACAATGTATTGTGTCTATTAATACATAAGTCAATGAGATGAACCCCATAAGATTATATTATTACAAGTAAAATGTTAGTGTTACTAAATTCTTCATATGCTACAGAATATTTTTATCTAAGCCAAAATAACATTAGCCATGGCTGAATTTACGCCTAGACTAACAAATCGTGTGCCTAAGCCTAAGACAGCAAAAGAGTGACAAATCTCGGTATACAAACATAGTTTTCCCTACAACTACAATAATAAAAATGTCCTGATTAATAAAAATTTTGAGGGGAATAAAAATCTTTACTATTCTGCTATGAAAAGAGTCAAATTATATTTCCTTAATGTAACTGAATTTAATTAATTGCCAATATAGTACATAAAATCTAGTATTTTCCGTTATATAAATATTAATAATATTATGTAAATTAAAATGTAACAGAAAAAATTCTGTAAATTTGTTGTGTTATATTTCTCCTTGTTGTTTAAATAACTCTTCTTATGAAGAAGAAGAGTATAAAAAAACACCTCTAGCCCTTGAAATTCCAATAGCCTCAGGGTTGGAAGAGAACAAGAGTTGGTGAAAAAAGATCTGATAGGAAAGATTAAAGAGAAGTAGACTATCTAATTCAAGACTACATGACAAAGGTGCAAATCCAACTAGGAATCCTTGTGTTTACCACTCAAGGTACTCTTCATAATTGAACCGCTCAGGGATTGTTGTGTTACAATTAAATGTTACAGTTTATTACAAAAACCTGATTTATTGTTACACTATTTGTAATAATTGTATTATTTAAAAAAAAAAGAAAAAAAGAAAGAAAAGAAAAGAAAGAAAAAAGATATTTTTCTCACTGACCTTGTTGATTCAGGGGTTTGGTGGACCAGGGGGGGGGAATTTTGTTGATGAATCATGAGTGGGGTTGGGATGACAAATTGTTAAATCTAGCCAAATCAGTAGTTATAAGGTTTAAAATAAGGTTATAATTACATAATTACTGAACATACATTAAAATTAATTATCGAATTCTACTATTTTATTTTAACATATATATGTCAGGCAGCCGTTTGGCGTAGGCCTACTCCACTAAATTGTTGAATTGGGGACTTAAAAATGTTTGATTATGGACACAATAAAAACCTACATCAAGCATCTGAAATTCTCCATTTATTAGTATGAAAAGTTAAATATGAACTAAGAACTAATATTTTCATAAGAATGTAATTTTATTGTTTTTTTTTTTTTGTTTTTTTTTTTTTTTTTTCAATGTTTGGGGACCCCCAAGAACCGGGTGCCTGATCATGACTTTATGAAGGAAATCACTAGTGCAATACAGACATATTTGCTAGTGTAATAAGATACATAATATAAACAATGTGTAAAATAAAACGTCACCTTAAATAAAATCAGTTTTTTTGTACTTCATTATCTTACTAGGATAAAGATTTAAACATAGAGTATAATCACTTTTTTTTGTGGAAACAAGGAAATAATTTTTTCTTAAACACTTGTTTATTAATAAAAATATATTAAAATTATTATCTACAAACATTAAAATAACATGTTATATTTATGTGACACTGAAAAAGTTAGTTAAAGTGGAGTTTAAGGTTTGTTGCAAAGCTTGTTGCAAGGCTAAGAATAAAAATGTACATATTGGATGATTATTATCATTATATAAATTAAATCTATTAGGCCTAAATATATAAAATAAACCTATGAAACCTTTAATTTAAATACAATATTTGCTAAAATTTGTATCAGTGACTTCAAATTTTGATTTAGAATATCGAAAACTAAATGAATTTATAATTTTTACTTTAATATATTAAAGACTATTATTTTTAATGGCCCCTTAAAACACTACAATTTTAATATTTTGTGCAGGATTTTAATTCAATATTTTGAACTAACTATAAATATCACTAAATCAAAGATAAAACAAAGATACAGACTTTGACTGTTGTTTATCAAAAACAATATACACTATATCAACAAAAATGTCAACAAATAATACTCATGTGGATCAGAAAACAATATTTTTTAAGTATTGTTTTTGTAGTTAACAGTCAATTGTTTAAAATAACAACTATTTGCAGAAATATATACATTTTTGCTACATTATCTTCACTTTACATAAAAACTAAATCATCTTTTGTTTCTCCAACTTATATTGGAACATTATAAAATTATTTCTAATTTCTACATAATTCAACTAGAACATCCTTTCACTGTTAATTATTATTGCTCCAATTATAACCCATTCAAACTAATCTTACAAAATTATGGCACAGTAAAAATTAGCTCTCAGAAAAGAGGCCAGAGGACACAGCTAAATCAAACTCTTTTCTTCCTTCTTCAGAATCCAAATTAAAACTAATTGATTGAACCAATTGTGGTACATGGCTACTACTCTCAAACAATGGGGTTAAAGTTGAGGGCTGCAAATGATTTATATTTAAAATGTCTAAAGGTTTAAAATCTACTTTTCGTGTTACACTCTGGACAATGTCAGGTGATGAGGAAGGATGTAGATTCGAAGTTAAATATGATGATACAATATTTGCATTGTTTTCAAAAGGTCTAGGTGTTGAAAATCCTTTAAACAATGAAAATTTCAAACCAGTACTTGGCTTGTCATTTTGTGTATTTGTTTCTGTTGATGTAGATATATCTGTTCCATTTGAATGTGTTGTAACAGTAGATGAATCTTGATAATCATCTGAATCTCTTATTAATGAAATTTTTAATTCTTTTTTCTGTTCAGCATTATCTGAAAAAGTTAATTTTGGAGTAAGTCTGTTTACTTTAGGAGATGTTAAATCATTTATCATGTTTATAGTTGTAGAATGGCTTTCAATCGGAGTAATTCCTGTTGATTTATGAATTGTATCACCTATTATCGGTGAAGATGGTGTGACATAGTTTACATCACCTGTAAAATCAGTTGTCTGGAAAGAGTATGGTGATGAAATTGTTGATTGGTAATACTGAGTGTTTTTTGTAAATTTATCTCGATTGACTGCATGGATATTGATCAATTTAAACCCGTCAGTTGTATAACTTGTGAGGGTAGGTGGGGAGTATGTAGTGGAACTAAATTCTGGGGATATGGATGAAGTTTTAAGATTATGTATTTGTGTTCTTTTTGTAACAGAAAGTTCATTTGATGGTACCTGAAAAAAGTTTGGAGTGTCAATTACAGAACTACGAGAAAAAAAATTTTGAGTTGTTGGATTAATTGTAGGTGCTCTTGTAAGAATTTGGTTAAGAGTTGATGGGAAATTTTTATTAGGGATTGATAACGTAACACTATCCATGTTGAAATTGTTACCTTCTGTTCGACTCTCATACATAGAACTAAATTGTTTTAAAAGTTTAATGGATTCTTGAGGGTCATTTCTTGGGAGAATGTTTGAAGTTTTTTGTGATCCTGAGTTTTTCAGATTATTTTCAGAATTAATTTGGGAATTTTCACGTAAATCAGAATTTTCTTGAACAATATTAGAAGAACTATATGAATTTCTGTGCCGTTTAGAATTTTTGTGGACATCTTCAAGAGGAAGGTTTGTATTTTCTTTTGGTTCTGAATTTTCTTGAATGTTTTCAGGAGGAATATATGTATTTTCTTTTAGCTCTGAATTGTCTTGAACATTTTCAGGAGGAAGATATATATTTTCCTTTAGTTCTGAAATATCTTGGTCATTTTCAGGAGGAAGATATGTATTTTCTTTTAGTTGAGAACTTTCTTGAACATTTTCAGGAGGAAGATATATATTTTCTTTTTGTTCTGAATTGTCTTGAACATTTTCAGGAGGAAGATATATATTTTCTTTTTGTTCTGAATTGTCTTGAACATTTTCAGGAGGAAGATATATATTTTCTTTTTGTTCTGAATTGTCTTGAACATTTTCAGGTGGAAGATATGTATTTTTATTCAGTTTTGAATTGTCTTGAACATTTTCAGGGGGGATATACACATTCCCTTGTAATTGAGAATTTCCTTGTTCAGGAGGAATATAAGTATTTCCTCTTAGTTCTGACTTTTCTAGATTATTTTCAGGTGAAGTATATGCTTCCCCTTGTTGTTCTGAATTTACTTGACTATATTCTGGAGAAATATATTGTCTTGACATATATGTTGGAGTAGTATATCTTGGAGTAGAATATGTTGGGGTAGTAACTAATGAATTGCTTTTAAAATTTGTTTTAGATTCTGCATTAAAGTAATCAGATATAGAATATGTTGATGGTATTGAATTAATATAAAATCTGGAAGGTTCTTGTGTAGAATATTTTTGTGTTACTCTACTATCCAAAGTGTTAAGAATTCGATTATCAGGCTGAAGAAAACTTAAATTAAATTTCTTATTTGGTTTGCCTGTAATAAATGATTGACTAGTTGTCGCTATAGTCAATTTATTAACTTTTGTATTCTGTTCATCAGAACTACCAACCTTCTTAACTGCATTATAAGGAGGCAACAAATCTACATCGAGTTTTGAGCTTTCTGCACCTCCAAATCTAATATCAATATCAGGATGAACATTTTCTTTAATATTAGCTTCATCAGTAGGAACTAACTTAATTGGTTCTTGCATCATGATACCATTATTGTTTGTTTTGAAATTATTCGTTTGTTGATAAAAATTGGATGATCCTTTACAATTAACTTGTGTCCACCAATCACAAATAGATAGTTCTTGATTAAAAATTGATCCATTTGGACAAAGAAAAGATTTCTTGATCGCCGGCATTGATGAACAAATGTGGAATACTTGACACCCTGCTTCTACATCAGCATAATACCCTAAAACAAATTAAAACTATAATCATTTTGTGTTACCATAATTTGACAAAAAACAAGAGTTTTCAGCCCTGAAAAAGCTTAAGATAAAAATGTCAAATTATTAATCTTGAGATTTTATAGAAATAAAAAAGGCACAAATGAAATAAATTTTAACAAGTTTTTATATGAAATTTTTCTATAGTAACAAATTTGAGAAAATAATCTATACCAAACATGAACATAACACACCTGCACACCATGTGATTATTTCATTGATCGTTCTCATTGAAATTTAAATATATGAATAAGTTTAATATAACTTATAATGGATATCACAACATTGGTGAAAGTTTTATAATTGAATATTAATTTTTCGTTCAGAAAGAGTTGAGCATTCAAATGGACCAAGTTCGCTACACATTGCAAGTGAATTCCATGAGTAGTATAATTTTTGTTTTATATGTTTCATAATGTATGGATTATGTACAGCAAAAAATTGTATAATATGTTGTATTTAACAGTTGTTGTTTAGTTTTGGAAAATAGTTTATAATATACTTGCAAAACACGTAAGAAATACCTGCTACTGAGAGTTAACCTAAAAACTTGAAAAAAAGTATTATTAGTCATCAAAATCTATTAACTGGAATATTAGTTGAATTTTCTGCAAATTTGGCATGTAAACTAAGTTTTACTATTTGTTACTGAAGAATAAAGGTTTTCAAATTTAAAATGGTGGGAACTTATAAATTAAAAAATCTTTTATTCTTATTTTAGAACCCACATTAACATTAACATTTATGAATGCTAATTTTGATGATCTGGAAATATGATACCAATAAGGTCAGAGTCATCAATCATCATAAATATATTTAAAATAAATTTGCATCCCATTACATTAGGATATGCATGCAGAGTTTTGTTTCTCAATTAATATGTTAAGTTGAATAGTAATTAAATCACAACTACATAAGTTACTGGAGTCAGTATTTTCCCTTGCCTAGATAAATGTTTTGAAACCATTCTGCAACGTCTAGGTGAAAGGTGTAATACATACATTTAGGAGAACCTGTTGTCCCTGGCTGCAAATGAACTTTTCTAATCTGTGAAAGCTTTTTATTTCACGTACAAATCATACTTTTACTATTATTATTACCTGAGATACAATATTAAACATGTACATAAATAATCAGGAAATCAGTATTGACAATATTTTTAATCATTTTTTTTCTTAATTTAATACAAATTTATGAAAATGATCATGTTTTATGCAAGATGTAAACATTGATACATAACTCTTTATTTCTTTATTTTTAGAATCTTCAGAGATGAGGGGCAATAAAATCATTAAAGGAATAGAGTTTGATTTATACTCATTTTAAGTCTTACATCAAAAAGATTACATTCTGAAAAAGCATATGTTTGTATTAATGAATCTGATCAATAGTGGATGTCAAGAATATAGTGTTATCATGGACTAACATTTCAATATTGATTCTTAAAACCAATACGTTGATTAGAGGAGAACCTTTCATATTAACTTCTTTTTTATAAGAAATTACACGGGGAGAAAACTAAAATATGAAAAAGTAATGGTTTTTGTTTTTACACTACTTGATAAAGTTGTTATTTCCAGAATTACTAAACATATATGTTGCACAAACTTTTTCATTATTTCTACTAGAAAATATATTATTATTTTATCTGTTTATTTAAAAATAAATTACAGTACCTTCAGATTTCATGTCACAAGTGAAAGAAGTTGCAGGGATGGAATCATACACGGGATAATCTTGTCCTGGCTCACCAGGAACAGATTTTCGGATATCCCAATGAGTGTGGTCCTCATCATGGTGGTATTTCCCATCTTCTTCTTCTTCATTTGATTTCAAAAGAACTCCTGTTTGTAAAGGATTATCACCCTCAGCATTGATATCAGAAGGTGGAAGATAACCTAAAGGGTTGTCCTTTAAAGAGGCATCAGCTTTGAAAAGTAGACGGTTTGAAGGTACACTTTTTAGGTACTGTCCAGAGACACAAATGTCAGCAACAAGGCCTGCAACAAACATAATAGAACTTATCATGTGTAATAACAAAATCAAAATGTGTATCATGTTTTTAAATCTTAATTATAGGCACAGGAAATAATAAATGATCTCATACAAATGCTTATTTAAAATAACAGATACAACAAAATATAAGTTAAAATAAATACTCTGCAAGCATCTACTACTATACTAACATGATTAGGTTTCAATATCGGTTTGTTGTGTAGCTAGTCTATTTCGATATTAATGGACCATGACTTTGATATTAATATATTTTTACGCACATCACCAAGCTACAAAAATTTAAATATTATAGACACTAAGGAGCTTGTATTATATAAAAAGGCACTACCAAAAACCTATTTCAAATGGCCACCATTTTGAAATTATCAAACCATGTTTTCATATCATATTCAATGAATAGTGAAACCTAACAGCTGAATTAAAATTACAGCTGCTAGAGCTATTTTTATTTTTGCTGCTTTTATTTTCCACACATAGTTTTCTAATTCTAATTTTGAGGTTATACTTTCAGTAATTTTGTTTTTAATATATATATGTAACTCTCTTGTATTTTATTGTAAAGACGAAATTATGGCACCATTTGCCCCTGGATGCAAATGTACCACAAAAATAAGCTACGAGTATAATGACATAAAAAATCATCTTTTGAAATTTGAAGTTTGTTGCCATTTTGAGATATAGACTAGTAAGCAACTTTGTTGATGAACAAACTTATTCAATGATTCTTAACTGAACCTACATATCAAATTTAAGCTAATAGCAATTGCAACCAATAAAAGTTTATTTTTCTATTGTAAGATAATCAATAATAATAGATAATCTAATGATGGAAAAACTGCATAAAGAATAATTTACATATTTATTTAAAACAAACAAAAAAAATTGATAAAACAATTTAATGATGATGAAACTGCATGAAGAATAAAGATTCATTGAATTTTCCGGACTAGATTCGCTAATAAAGTGTGTAATGCACACTCTGTCCATTTCTGCTACAAATCCTGGACTAGTCTGATAGTTATTGCTCTCATTTTATGAATGAGAGGTGGTCACTGTGGTTCTAGCCCCACAGTGACTCAAACTACATTCTTGACCCAGCTACAATCGGTGAAAATCTTGAAACTACAATTTTGATTATGAAATCTGGTTAAGAATGCTAAAACAACAGTGACAGAAATTCCAATGTCCTAACTTGAGTGGAAAAGCTATTTAGTAGGCCTAGGCTCATCATGGATTTGAATGTAAACAGACAGAATAGTGCGGTATACAAGGGTTGGGCAAAGCACTGAAATTACAAATTTGTAGAAAATTATCGACGACAAAATAAAATAAAATAACTATAATAATAATTAATTATATAAATATAGTAAATAATGTTAATCCAAAACAGTTATAAGAAATAAATTAACAACAAGGGGATTCTGACCAACATCGAAGTTTTATACTAATTTCAAACGTTACTTATACTTATAATGTTACACTTACTTCTCACTTCATATTAATAACGTATGCAGATCAATCTCAGGCGGAGTCCCCTATATTATGTTCAGACACCTAGGCGCCGAGGTTTAACACATTAACGTCGCCGAAACCATTGGGCTTGCTGTCGCCTCACGCAAGAAGTGTCAGACAGACAGGCGGGCACCTTTCGTCTACTGTCTACATCCACCCCGGTGTGCAAAATAAATTATTTTTAAGGGAGAAGTTATTGAAGGTTCAATTTTGTAGATTTATTATTTCGATTTTCTGGAATCAACGGATATAAGTGATAAAAAATATTGTTTTGATATAGGTTATGTTTGCCTATTCGGGTACTTCAGTATACAGTATAGCTATGCCACTTAGTCCCGAATTTAGAATGATACTTCTGCCAATTTCTATTTCTAATTTTAATATTCTTAATTTTTCATTAGATTTACTATTTTTATACAATGGAAAACGCAGAATGTTTAGGTGGTTCGTCCTATATATGTAGGTTTTGTAATAAGACAAACAAAAATCGATGTTGTTTTTTATATAACCTAATGTCTGTCTCGTGTTCGAGTATTGTGCTAAAACCCAAACAGTTATACCAACTTTGATGTGGTTATATTATTCTTATTCCTATTGATATTGATGTGATATGGTGTTTTATATTCACTTTTGTTTTTGTTTTGATAAGTCCAAATTTGGTGAACCTTAAGATAAAAACACAAAATATATATTTGTTTGTTCAAGTCGAAATTTTGCTCAAACTGTAGCCCTAAGGACAAAAAAAAAGTAAAAATTGTAGATATTTTAAATCAAAATCTATTCTTGCGATTTTAACAATATCCCTCAGGATTAAAACAAAATATAAAAATTAAGATTATTTTTCTTAGGGGTACAAAAACATACCTAAGGAAAAATCGTTATACTAGATTTTGATAAATATTTTTAATTTTACATTTTCATTTCATTTCATTTTTACTATTTCATTTTTTTTATTTGCAAATTATTCCAAAAAGTAGATTTTTTCATTGCAATTTTGTAGGTTACGCTGGTTTAGGTCATTAATTTTATCATTTTACCACAGTTCGAACGAAATCAGAAGAGCTAGATTTACGTTCTTTTTTAACGGCTCCATGAACTTTTATGGGGGTTTATACTATTAACCGGCATTATTGGGGAGATTGCGCCCAAGACGTTTTAAAAGCAACATTTTAACAAAATCGTAATTTGAAAAAAAAATCTGAACTTTGTATTTTATCTTACGACAGGCGCTCTTAAAATTTAAGTTAATGAACGTTCCGAGTTATGGCGAAAATATAGCCACAAAAATAGGTTCCCTAGCAAACAGACATCTTTCCAAAAAACCGCTTTCTTCCCTCAGGAGATCTCGAAGTATATATATCCGCGAAAATCCGCGATTTTTCAATCCATCTTATAATAGCTTTCTCTACTCTACGTATAATGTGAGAAAGTAAAATTATATTTTTGTCTTTCTTTCGTCTACAATAGTATAGAGACATTTTGGGGAAATAGCTACGAATATTTTGGCTTTGTCGATGGATGTAAGTTAGTGCAATGTTTTTGCGCCATTTATTTTATTTTCTATTTTAATGACAGTCTTTTAAAACACTTTACTGCATTGTTCTAGAGCATAGACGCAGAGGTATTCCGCCAAGGAACATAGCACACCATCCAAAGTATGAACAAGGCATAACGACCATCTGCTAAAAAAAATTAATTAAATTGTTTTCTGAAACTTTCTCTAGGGAAGTTTTTATATGAGCATTGGGTAAGAAAAAACTACTCTTTACTTTCTTGATGTCTTCATTTATATATGAATTTAAAACCTTTTTTAGTTTCATAGAATTCCAAAAACGTTACATAAATCATGACTTACTTAATAGTCAAACTATTTTGTTACTTTAGGATTCCTCTAAAACTTCATGTAACTCTGTATATATATATAGCCTACAGCAATTTAAACTAGAGTAAAATATAAACAATAGTCCGAACCTTTATGCTTCCAACGAAATAGAGCCCCCACCACCGAGGCCCATCAGTGATGGGTGAAGTGTGTTTTGTTTAAGTGTACAGTAACTGTGGTATTATTTACAGTTACTTCTTAATCTATAAGTATTTGTATGTCATGTACTAGGCAGTATTAGGCAGCTACTGGGTTGGAATAACAATTTAATGAATATTTTAAAACTTCCAAGGAGTGAAATCTATGTTTTACAGAACCACTAGTAAAAATAAGGAGTCAAAAATGATCTAATTTATTTTTCTATGGCAAAAAATTAGGTATAGAACGGTTGTTACCTTACCAACTTTCTGTAAAATTTGTTCAGGGTGTAATTATGGGGGGGGATTCAAAAATGGTGTCAAAGATTAGTGAAATCGTTATTACCAACTTTGTAAAAACGATATACCCAGACGTTCGGACAAACTGAGATTTTGTTTAGTGGATTTAGTCTCGAGGTTTTTTTTCGAAATTGTAAATTGTCGTCTACAATTTTTGGAAAACGGAAAGTTAAGATGTTATCATTTTAATAGTAAAAGTGTGGTGATTCCACGGGAATACGGGGATCCTTGAGATATACGGAATGACTTAAGATATGCGATGCGCGCGCATCGTAGGCAAGACCCTTGCAGTTGTTCACGAGTGAGCCTAAGAAGCAGACGTAAGTTACGCGATGTTTTTTTTAACCTTTTGGTAATAAACCCAAATGGCTGCCTAAATCGTTAATTGCGGGTTCTGTACGACCCCCGGGTGTTACGTAGTCATTAGTAGGTCATCCGACTAAACTCAGTAACAATTATTACGACCCAAAAGGGTTAACGTATTTCTCCCATCACGCCTTTCCCCAACCGTAAGTGGTAACCGATAAGTTAACCAATTGTAGTGATTAATAAGTTAGTGGAATTAATAAATTATACCTTATCATAAGCTGGCTGTGAACATGGTGATTAGTTGGGTTTGAGACTAAGCGTTAATTAACGTTGCAATATATTTAATAGTTAAGTCCGGAATCATAAGCGGTTCAAACGTTTGGTCATATCAAATATCCAGGGCCCACGTTTGAAGGATCTAAAAATTGATTCTGAAAAGGTTTCGATAGATTTCCGAATATCGTAACGGAGAATCAGAACATTTTGAAAAACTCGATAACTTTTTGTTACAGGCAAAATCTAAGACCAAACTCACAAACAATCGAAATTCTACGTATTATATCTACATTCCAACCTGATCTGTAGGCCCCTACCTTAAAAGAACATTTTTATTACGATTTGATTTGAAATTACAAATGGCCGTGCTGTCGCGTAGGTGTAATTGTGATATATTTAATAAAATTCACAATTTCTACAAACTAAATTTGACCTATATTATTAAAAAATATTTTTAAAAGAAAGTTCAACTATTAAATTTACACGACAAGAACAATATTGTACTGTTTGTGGATGTTTGAAATCCTAACCTTAATGATTGTCATTGGGATATAAAATATGATGTACGCTATCTGATCAAAAATCTAATATTTTTCCTCCTGGCTAATGTTGTAAAAACATTACAATACATAGATAATACATTGAATATTAAATTTATTTATTGTTTTAGAAAATCTGAAAAGATCAACTTCCTCAACATAAGGTAAATCTTTAAAAACTGTAATTACTCTAGGGGAAAAGGAGATAAAGACAAGCAAATAAATCACTAGAGCACTGTGGTGATTGTATATGAACAAGGAAAAACCCCCAAACCACAAAATAACACAACTACAAAAAACTGTATAATGCGTTTATATTACTTTATGTAGCCTACTTTCGAAAGAGGTACACTCTGAAGATGATAGCAGAGCTATCGAAATGTACATAAGGTAATATAAACGCATTGTACAGTTTTCTGTAGTTGTATTATTTTGTGGTTTGGGGTTTTTCCTTGTTCATAAAGACAAGCGTCTAGAAATTCAGTAATTCCTAAATTTTCTCATGCGCATGTGCAGAGTGTAGCGTCATGACGTTATAGTATTATTTGTATAACCTCACCCAACTGTTCCAAATAAATATTTTTACAATTAGAACAAGATTGGTAGAGCTTACGATATTACATCTATCAAAACATTCAATATAGTGTAGTGTACTTATAATAGTAAATATTTATTGGGGAAAACCATGACGCATGATGCCAGATTTTACATCCGTATTGGGAAATATGGAATTAGGAATTGCTGAATTTCAAGATGATTCGTTTTGATTAAAATAAAAAGTTTTATCTTTTTGTTTAAAAACGAAAAACCTCTCAGTCATCATCGCCTTATACAAAATAAGAAGAAGAAGAAGAAAAGAACTTACAATAAGACCCCTAGCCTTCGATTCACATTTTATAACATAAGGTAGGCCATCGTATTTTCCTGCAGATGTTTTTTAGTTCATATGAAGGCCGTTTCTATGAGCGCTACTGTAGTGTTAATGAGTGTTAATGAAATGAAAATGGTAGTGTTGGGACTACCAAGTACTTCTTAGTATTCGAATAGGAAATTGACTATTCGAATTCATTAAAACTATTCATTGACTATTCATTTAAAACTATTCGTATAAGACAAGATCGGAATAAATAAAGGCACCAATTTATTTAGTCATTTTAAAAATTTTATTTATTTTATAATTTTACTAAGAACTCCAAGTTTTTAATGATAATTAGTGACTATGAATAAATATCCATTTATCGTTAGGTTTTTTTCTTCTTTTTTGTATTTGTGGAATGAACATAATATTTATTTTAATTATATATTTCTTTAGTAATGGACCAAGAATGTTGTGCCCACAACAAAGAACAATTTTAATAAAAAAAGTTTTAAGTAACTGAATTAGTATTAGTAACCTATTAGTAGTACTATGAAAGTGTTTGACTTTTAAATATAAGCGAAAATATGAACGAATATTGTTCAAATTTTCAAATATCCTAAAATTACTTGTGCCTGATCTTTCTAGCGAATAGTTAATAACGCAGTGGTAAAAAGTATTCACTATTAAAGTATAAAGTATTCGTGAGTACCCCTGCAAATAGAAATTGATTCCGTATGTGCATAAGTTGTAGGATCGTAGCAGCTTGTCAGAAAAAAGTATTCATTAGAAAGTATTCGAATATAAGTAAACTATTTGAATATATGAACACTTTTCTATTCGAATAATCCATCACTAGAAAATAGTCTGTGGGCTGGACGTTGTAATAAATAATTTTCCTTTCAAACTCAAATGCTATACAATCTCACATTCCTTGCAATAGGTTTTTAATTGTCGTTTCTACCATAATAATTATACTATTGTGTCTACACTTGCAGGATAGGTTATGGGGCAACTGTGCAGCCATGACATAACTAAATGCACAATGCTCATCTTCCTTGATGGGTTTTTAACTTATTACTGCCTCCACGAATGTGACGGAGAAAGTTCTTTGACTCTATGCTTTCGTCTGATATATTATTTAGCATGTGTAATAATATTTTATACAGTATATTAGAAATCTGTTTAGCTAGAACTGCCGAGTTGATTTGACTCTAGAAAATCAATTTGTAGAACGCAGTATCCACAAATATTGTTTTAGCTAATTTTTATATCATTGGAAATGTAAATATTGCAATCGTCTTCATGACGAGAGTTAGGTGCCCACTATCATGAAAATGACCGATCACGGTGTTTTTTTATAACAATTCGTTTTTTCTTAGGCTATATATGATTTATTACGTGTTTTGTTTTTGTTGTTTTTTTACTTTAGATGATATAGTGTAAGTCAAGTGTCTTTCTGAATGTAGCGATAAAATATTTGTCGTGTTTTCATTAAAACCTTTAACGAGAATTTGGGGTGAAAACAAATAATAAATATTATAGTGATTGAGATTCCCTGATCTTTACGTACCTTTAATGTTTTAGTTACATTTTAAAAAACCAGTAAGATTGTTATAAATATGTACAAATATCAAATTTGATTGAGCCCATGGTTGGTCTAGTAACTACAGCTCTCAACTTGTGTGCAAGAGATTTCGAGATCGAAACCAGTTGAAGCTTAAAATAGTTACGATGTTGACCTAACATCGTGAGTAAAGTGGAGACCTATGATTAGTAGCAAATCCTGATCAAGAAAACTATTTTTTAAATTTTTTAAGGTGGAAACCATTTGGTCATCACCCCCTTTCAACGAAAAAGAACATCCAATGAATACCCTAGTCCTAGAATACTCTAATATCGGAAGAGTTCAAGAGAGGGATGAAAGAGAGAGGTTTAAATTAGACGACATGAAAAAGTGTAGATTCAGCTAGGCTACCTTGGGATTCCCACGCCCGCACTCATTATAATGTCAATCTGTATCTACCCTGCTAATAAAACTGCTATAATAAGCTGCGAAGCCATTAAGTATCACACAGAATAAATGCAGGTAACAACAGTGACGTTACACTTAAAGAATCAGACCTACAAAATCTAGTTAAATACCCCCCCCCCCCCCGAGATACAGGTTAAAGTTAAAGAAACAAGACTATTTTAACTTTTTCAAAACATTGGGTAAGAACTTTATCATTGGAGGAGATCTCAATGCAAAGAATACTTACTGGGGTTCTCTTCTAACTACAAGTAAAGGAAAGGAGTTTTATCAAGCTGAATGCAAGTTCAAGTGCAACTTCATATCAACCGGAAAGCATACTGGCCGACCAATAAAGATAAAATCCCTGACCTCATCGACCTCTTCATAATTAAAGGATTATCACACGTTGCTAGCGACGAATCCATATCATCGAACTATACTCATATTATACTATTAGTAGCTCAATAATATTAACAGTAACACGGTCTGGGAAAGGTTCCAAGAATATCTTGACCAAACAATTCAACTGAATACACCGTTAAAAACACCATATCAACGGGAGAAGCAATGGTTGAAGCAATACAACAAGCAGCGTGGAGCAACACACTGATGGAAATAATAAAAGCTACTGGAGATATTTCTTATCCTCTAGAGGTTTGAGAACTTGTCAATGGAAAGAGAAAAGCCAGGGGGAAATGACAGCGCACTAGAGCTCCTTAGGATAAAACTACTCTGAACTCATTAGGCAATAAACTTAAAAACCTGATCAGAAAAATCAAGAACGAAACCATAAGTGGTACCTGAGCGGACTCTCTGACGAAAAAGACACTGATTATTCGATGGAACTGATAAAGATGTTGAAGCGGGCTAAAGCCCAGAATCCACCTATTAAAAAAAAAGATGGAAACTGGTTGGCTGGTGCTAAACAAAAAGCCAATTCTAGACCATCTAGAAGAAACGTTTAAACCATTCCCCGGCTGACCTTCCAGAGACACAATACACCTCTATTGTTACTTATATTGATGATACAGTTATATTTTCATCCTGTTGATACACCGAAAGAAGTGACACTAAATCCCCAAAATCAAATTAATTAATTAACCTGGCTCCAAGATTGGAGAATAAAAATAAATATAACGAAATCACATAGTGTCTTATTTTTAGCGGAAAAATTAATCAACCAATATATTTAAATAACACACCAATTCTTCAAAACAACAAATTACGATATATGGTTTATATAGTTATAGTTTAGTTATTGTACCCCATGTATCACTGAGGATGGCGACTTTGTCGTTGAAACGCGTTTAACTAAGTAAACGTAATTTTTGTGAGAACTTGTGTTCGAGTTTTATTCTATCTATACACAGACCTCAAGACTCCATTCATTGAACGCATTTACACTATTCGAAATTTTATAACAAAATTCGAAACCATAAGAATGCAAAACAATGTTAGAGCAATGTTTAATAAAACAATCAATCCACGACGTCTTTGCTGGCGTTGGATTAGAGACCTTCTGGATCAACATCACTGAAGATTTATTTACGGGCAATAATTCATAATAATATTCAAGTTATTTTTCCCTATCCTATATTATATCATTTGGTTGTTGTGCAATTTTGTATAGCTTCAAATAAAAATATTAAAAACATAACTCTGAAATATCTTGATAGGATTTCAATAATATATAACTGATCCATTTCACATACAATCATTACAAGTTTGCTTTGAATCTACAAAATCTCATTGGTCAATGATGGCCTAACTCTCACTTTACAACATAATTTGAATACAGGTAACATATATTATTCGTACAAGACAATTTCTCCTAACCTAAAAACTTCCATACAATCATCAATTTGATAGGTGTTACATAAGTTATGTGATGTGACAATACTGTCATAGTGAGCAACAATAGAACTGAGAGTGGTTCTTGACAACTACCGTGTAACAGAGGAAGAACGGAAACTGAAGTACAGTAGTCTACATTTCCAAACTATTTAATTGAAGTTTGGAATGAACAAAAGGACGTCATGCTGACAATTTTTGGTCCTCTGGGCGCCTCTTTATTAATTGTTAGGCCTATTGTTCGGGGATACCTTCACCAATGGCGATATTTAATTTGGAACACAAATCAACTAAGGGTTTAAACAATGATTTAATGATACCATTTTTCTAAATCCAAAGGACTTCGTGAAATGGTTTTATAAGCAAATCTTTTATTTTGTTCTGTTTGTAATTTCCGTTTGAAAAGCTTAATTTGAATTTGGAAAAAACATACTTATTTAACACAAGACATAATCACACAAAATTTGTCTAGTAGGCTTTGTAATAATAACAGCCTCTATTGGCATTACACTTTGGTATATCAGCTTGAGTTATTTATCTTTACATTTCACTAATTTTACAGGCCTTTCAGTCTCAGTTTGAGCAAAGTTAATCAAAATTAGGTCAATTTTAAGAACGTCGAATTTCTTTCCACAGTCAATTTCTAGACTATTTCCTTTTAGGGGGTGATACATTAAAAAACACGGTATTCTTAATAAACGATGCATTAACTTTCTCAGTCACCCATCATTAAAAAACAAAAAAAAAGTATTCTTCATCAGAAATGTCAGTCAAAAAATGCAAATAAACCATGGACGCCGGCTTTGAAAATATAAAATATTTACATATTTAATAACTGCTTTAAACTTAATTTGCTTTAGTCATTAAAATTTCCTCAGCGTAAATCATATTTCATAAAAATTGAGCTTTTCAAAGACTTTCCTCCAACGCCGTATGCTCACTGTACATCCAATTTGGAAATACCTATGTATAAATAGAGGGCAAAAACTAAAATTTTTTTTGATTTTATCCTAATATCTATTTGATTAAAATCGGCTCCAGCGATTTTGGTGAAATGTGGTGATCAATATTGCTAAATCACAAGTAAACCATTCCGATTCAGTAATAATTGGCCTTTAACTTAAATTAATCTTGACTTCTGTCAGTATTTCAATCAGTTATGATTTGTGACACGAGCTAAGCAAATGAAAAATCTAAAACGTGACGTCAATAGGGCTGATTTGCGATACTTGCCGAAATGAGAGATTTTTATTACAGACTGTCATAGTTAGGAACCAAACAAACTCGCCTTGCTTCATGGTATGAGTGGGAATGTGTGCTCTCATCACAATACTGTGTCTGGCCATGATGAGAAGGAAAGTGACCGTTCAAGAATATAAATCGATGTTTGCTGTTAACTTGAGCAACACTTGTGACAAGTTTACAGTCAATAATTGAAAGCAACACACTTGTTTCATCGACAAAAAAACAAAATAAAGTTTGTATTGTGTAATAAGTTGGTTTAATTTAATGTCACTCAATAAAAACAACCGATATAATTGAAGCAAAACAAGATTACTTCTTTCTGACTTCTCATACTCTTTAAAAACAAAAAATAATCTTCGTCGACATCATCTAAGAAATATTTCTATAAGACAAATAATATAGTTTCTTTATTACTAAGTGAGTTGGTACAGAAAAGTCTTACCTTAACAATTTTTCGAAATTTTGTTTTAAAATAATTTTATTCTTATAATGAGGGTGTTCCTAAACTATGGGACCAATCTCGTGTTTTCAAACTTTTTTTATTTATGATAACAAAAAAAATATTGTTTGTATGATTTATTAGTATTTAGTAAATTTTATTTGAACTGAAAAATTTTAACGTTAGTTATAAAAGTGATTGATAAAAACCTTGTAATAAAAATGAAAATTACAGTAGTATTAATTATTAAAGGATGTAAACCTAACTAACCGATTTTTTACAACTTATTTTGACTTATCTTTCATAAAAGAGTCACGTAGACAATAAACAAAAATAACTGAAACAGTACAAAAGTAACTTTATAAAAACACGCAATCTCGCACTTTTTTAAATTACTAAATCGTATTTTGATTAAACTTTGAATTGCCCCCTCAGTACCTCCCAGGGGGTTTGGGTTGATTCTTTTTAAATCAGATCCTATTTATCCAAAGACATTCCCAAAGCTTTATTTTCCTCTTTCAATCCGTTCAAAAATTACGGAAGGGTTCCCATACTTTTGGAACACCCAGTTTATAGCGTAAGCTTGCTTCGCTTGTGCCATCAACTTATCTAAACCGTCAATCGTAATTGATTAAAACCAAGTTTTTAGTTATGGTGTCGATCAAGGTTAATTTTGGTTTTTTTTCAATTAAATCTGAACCGTAATGTTCCTTTACTTGTGATTTTTAAAAATTGGTTTGGATTATAAATCTTGACACCAAATTGTGTATATTGAAAATTTAAGTTTTTATAATAGCTCTAAAGAAGATATTTTAGTTTTATTTAACTTTAATTCTCGAACCAGAACTTTTTGACAAATAGTTACCTATGTTTTGTTTGTGTCCATAACGTCTACAATTATAGAAAATTGATCAAAATCGTTTGAGTCAACTTTGAGAAATTAATAATTTCGAGTTTTGGTTTAAGACAGTTATCCACAAATTTTGAGTTATCGAATAAATGGGGAAAAAGTCTCGAGATTTGGTTATAATGTGCCCACATACAATTTTTGATTAAAATCTGTCTACCCGTTTGGGCTCATAGAACCTCAAAATGGTCACATCTGTGAAAACTCGACATCTATATTCATTTTATTTTTACCTAACAAAAATGACTTTCTTTATTTTACGTATATGTGAAAAGGTAAAAATAAAAATGTGATACAGGACGGCAAACACTGTAGCGGGTAAAAGTACGCTCGACGTAAAACTTTTCAACAAATTCCCTAAAATTAAAATAATAAAAATCCAAATAACTTTAATCTCAAATAAATCCCAAATAATCTACATTACCTAATGTAATCCCAAATAAATCTCAAATCTCTCTCTCTCTCTCTCTCTCTCTCTCTCTCTCTCTCTCTCTCTCTCTCTCTCTCTCTCTCTCTCTCTCTCTCTCTCTCTCTCTCTCTCTCTCTCTCTCTCTCTCTCTCTCTCTCTCTCTCTCTCTCTCTCTCTCTCTCTCTCTCTCTCTCTCTCTAAAAAAGTTTCTTTGAAGGAATTTGAACAGAAAAATCTCTAAAGGAATAACAAAACAAAATACCGGCTATATTGTATTTAAAATTTGACAATTTTATGTCTTCGTTACATTTTAGAAAAGCACGGGTGATAAACACATATTAAGTTAAGGAGAGGGACAAAATTTAAAGATGGATACCCTACGTTCAGGATATTTAAACACAATAACTGGTTTAGTTGTTATGTAAACTGTATATTTAAGTATATATTACAAATTAAGTGACTTGAACCGAATTTGGTAAGAAAGTAGTCCTTAGAATTTGTCATCAGTAGTATCAGTATAGCAATATAGAAATAATTACATGTGAGTATAGCTGATATATCTCCCAAAAGAGTGTTTTGTTGTTTGTTTTTTATTGTCACAAATATTTTATAGAGAAAAGGATCAGTCGAAAAATCTATTGTTAGAGTTTTCACGGTATGAGGTCTTTTGACAGCAAATATTAGATTTTTTAGAATATATCTGTCTCGATTCGCGTCTATCGGATGCAAAATCCTCAGCCCAAACAGATGGAGTTTTTTTTATCAAATTTGTTATATACGTAAATTTTTGCCATATCTCGACACATTTTTAAAACCTTTTTGGATAAAATTAAGAGCCACTTTCATAAGACAAAACGCAAAAAGTTAATTTTCTCAGAATATTTATAAAATTTGCTCAAAAGAAGCCAATAATAAAGCGTGTTAGTTGCCATCTTTCAAAAAATGTCGGTTGGAATATAACTGTCAAATAATAAAAATGAACTGTGAAAGCCGTCTTAGAAGTTTATGGTTACTTTTCACATTTAAGAGATGATTTCCCTACCAGTTATTTTTGGAAATTGTTTAGGAATATTTTTGTTTAATTCTGTGTGACAGCGCACATCGTTTATTAGCAACAATTATATACAATGTTATTTATAAATTCAGTATTATATTCTACATTACCAATTTTAAATAATTTTTAAACAAACAATTAATTTAATTCAATAAATTTACCATTATAACCTGATTAATCTAAAAAGTTTAATCAGTCAGTATTTTCAGTTTTGTTACAAATTTTATTTAAATACAAACTAAAAGGTTGATCCTATTTTTAATTCTGTTTCACTCTTTAACAATTTAAATATTTGTTTCAATAAATTTACTTACTTATACACAAGACTATCCAAGTAGCGGCACACATCCTAACCTAACTTCACCAGAGCTGAGACTCTATTGGCAGATGAAACTCTACAAATATTGTTGCTCGGATGACTCCATTGTTGTGCAACACGGCAACTTCTCCGCTTTCGTTGAACTTTAATTCAAACCGTGGACAGCATTCTTAACATATTTATGTCTAATGAAAGTTCAACAAGTCTATGTTAACTTGATAAAGTTTTGGTGGGTTTACTTGGTAAATTTATTGCAATTCCATCATCTGTAGGGTTTCTGCTACAAGCTTTGGTAATTATTGTGGATGTTAAATGGAAAATTTCGGGAAAACGAAACTTTTTAAATGTGGACAAATTTTCTCACTTAAAAATCGATAAGACGAAAAAAGGAATTTTTATTTTGTTACTAATAATTATTGATTTTTTTTTCCTTACTGGGTTTTTCATTGTTTTTCCCATAAGAAATATCTTATGGAACAAAAGCTCTTAGAGAAGAGTGCCTCCTCATTAATCTATTGCTACTATTATAGAAAATTATTAAATATTTAAATAGATTTCAAACTTGCTTTTTTGTGCCATAAATGTAAGAAGTTTTTAATTGAAGTCGAATCATACAAAGTTCATTTTCATTTTTTGACAATTATGTTTTACTTAAGATTAGCACACTAGTTGAAGTTATTTATTATTCATATTTTATCAACAATTTGACTGAAATAGTTTTTGAAAAATTGAAGCTTTTAACTTTTTTTTTTTTTTTTTTTACAGACAACTTCTGAAAAAATGTTTCGGGGAGATAACAACCAGTACTACAGTTTGTTGCGTCCTTGGGGTATAGTAAAAAAATTATATGAAAATAGTTATAGCCGATTTTTTATAATTAATCGCATTTATTTTTTGTTTTATCTTACTAGAGCTATTTCTAAATTTTAAATAATTATAAAAATTATAAAATATCCCCACATACAATATTTATTTACCCGCTTAGACTGTAGGACACCGCAAGGAGTACAAACGCAACATTTGGGGTAATTGATGTAAGACCAAAACTCAAATTTCAATTTTCTCAAAACAGCCTCAATGTTTTTGATAATAATGTAGTTTCTGAGGACCCTCAAAAAATGTTAGTCGCCATGGTCACAAAAATAAACTTTGGGGAATTATCTGTTTAAAATATGAACCATCAAGCGCCGTAGCAAAGTTTCAAATATTCTAAAATCTGTCACCGTTAAGTTATGTTTGGACCCTAAATTTCAGATATTGTATCAAAATCGTTAGAGTTGATTATGAAAATAATTTAAAGTTTAATGAAAGTTCTTATGGTTAGGTTAGGTTAGGTTAGGTTAGGTTAGGTTAGGTTAGGTTAGGTTAGTTTAATGAAAGTTCTTATGGTAAGTTCTCTAAATGTTGAGCTTCATTTTTAGTTTTATGTATCACATTTGAGAGAATTTGTGCAATATTTGTACAGAGTTTATTTTTTTAAGGAATTGGTAACTGTATTAAAACATATGTAGAGAAAACTAAACAATTGTTCGGTCAGTATATGATAATACAAACTACAAATGTAAGAGATGTGAGTAAAGGTGTTTCACAAGGGTCTATCCTGAATTTTGTTTATTGTTTAATATTGATTCATAACTTAAATCAATTAATTCTGAGAATTTATATATGCAAGTTAAATAATGTACATTTTCTACTGTATACTGATGACACAAGTGGTGTAGTCAGGCATAAAATCAATGAGTATGACGAAACAAATGACAGACGAAACAATCGAAAGCCTACAATCCTGTTTTATAATAGCACTTTCATTCAACAGCGATAACTCCATTCAACAGTAATAACTCCATTCAACAGTGATTATTATTTATCCAATAAAAGAAAACCAGATTTGGATAGTCTCATCATTGATATTATGAGAAAGACATAGACTTAGATTACGTTGACATTACAGCTTTTCTGTGAATACAAATTTATGGATTTAGGCATCACTAGTGTTCTCTAGCTAAAAAATTGAATCAAGTTTCTTATGTTTTAGGAAGGATCGATAATTGTTCATCCTTAAAACCCAGGAATTGCTATAGATAACGGATTGTTGCATACTTGTATTTCTCTCGACAATGGCCAACTTTGCACACCTGTTACACAAATAGTTATAGTTCTTAAATAGTATATTTCACCACTAGGACCAAAAGAGAAGCTGTTAGATACAAGCTTAAGTTTAAAATGAGCGAGGATCGAAAAGCTTCTTTTGGTCCAAGTGATGAACTATATTTTTCGTTATACTGCTAATAATATAAGAAAACTATTTCAGAAAAACTAAAATGTTATAACCTATTTATCTTCAAATCGATGGTAACAGGTGTTTTAACGGTTATTTACAATAGAGTATCGGTTGTTTTTATAGATGCTTTACAATCGTTAATTAATTCGTATAAACGAAGTAATAGCTGATGACCTCGACCTCAGCTGATATTTTTAGGTCCTAGCACTAAAAAGAACAACTTTAGCATCTCAATGCATGAATTGAACAGCTGTTTTTGAAGCAGTATGACGAAAAAGAATTTTACATGAGTATGAATCACTATTACAGGTCTTTTCAAGCTTCAATAAATAACAAATAAAGTAAGCAAAAGGTTAAGTATTAGGCCTATAGTTATTTAAAACTCTTCATCTTGTTATTAGAATTTTCTAAAATAGACGGTCTTTGTCGCTCCTTTTTAAATAGTTTTATTTTTATTTTTTAATTAAAAAAAAATAGTAATATTATCCAAAACCTAACTTGCAATATAACATTTTTCTCAGAACGGTGCAAAGAATTTATCTATGAAATGAAAAGTATTATTAAAAGTGAAAACTCAAAAAATCCCCATGTCTACGATACAACCAAATTTTTCTATTTTTCAAGATATACAAGTGTTTTGGAAATTATTTGTAAGTAAATGGTAAATTTTGTGGTTGTATAGGCCAGCCATATTATTTTTGTATTGTTCACGAAAATGATAATCGTTCAATACAGCAACTAATGTAGGTAATGTAATTTTATACTTAGGATTGCTATAACAAAATTTAAGATATCTCTTTCACCTTTCCTATCAGATCTCTTTTGACTAACTCTTGTTCTTTTTCGACCCTGACTTTATTAGTGTTCGAAGGCTATGGGTCTTTAAACCCAAATTAACTTTAATGACCGCCCTTAAAACCTTGATTCCAATTAAAAGATTTACTTTTAGATTGAGGTTATACCACAAGCAAACTAAGCTTAAGTTTTATTTTTATATAAATTATAAATGTTGTTTTTAAGATATGTTCATAAAAACGTTGAAAAATTTGAGAAGAGACCCTTCTATATCATCTTATCTAAAAAATAAATAAAAAAAAAGAAGAAAAAATACATGAGGAAAATCTCAGTAAGTAATATATGATTTTTTTCCTTGCTTATTGTATAGTATAGAAACATAATATATAAAATAAAGACCCTTAGCCCTAGAATAAACGTCAGGTTATGAGTGAACAAGATTTGGGCAGGAAAGGCGAAAGAAAGATATCTAACACAAGATTAGATGATAAAACCTAGTTTTAGCAACGAAAATTGTATGCGTTGTGGGCATTTTATGTAGAATGAGTTGTGGCTTATCCCAACCTCATTTAGTGAAAAACTGATTGGAAAACATTCATAAAAGGGTTTGCACATGAACAGTTAGTTGGTAAAAAGTGTTATATTAAATAGCAAAAACTATAGTAGTATAATTTCCTTTTTTTTCTTCCTTTTTTTTACTTTCAACTATTATTATTTGCACAATTTATAAATCCTATTTGTATAGCTTAATCAAATTCAACTGTAGATGAAATGGGGGGTATAACTGGTTTTATTACAAGGAATGAGGGGGAGGTTGATGAACAACAAGTAAGATTCCACATTGCGACCCCCAAATGAATGGATCTCTGGGTACCGTGAGAATTTAATCTGGCTCGCCGGTAAACCAGAGGTCCATAAATATGTAACTGTGTTTATTCTACTATTTTATTTTTAATAGGCGTATTAAATTTCTCTTTAACTTCAAACAAAAAGCACCCAATTTTAAGTTGTTTACACTCATACTTTTTTAACGATTAATAAAGTTCAATATTTGATATTTATTTCATTAAGAAACTCAAAATATAGTGATTTCAGTTTGAGTAAAAGCCTCATAGTAGATACACACACACACTTTACAATATATGATGAATGCTGTGTGTCCGGTCACTCTTCCATTGTTGTCCAACAATTGTCATTGTTCAATTACATGTGAAAACTTCGAACAACACATTGAACCGAACGCCTTGAGCTGGAGATGTTAGTAAATAAGTTTTATATTGAAAGTAGTAAACATCTGTTCGCGAACATATGTTTTCCTAGTAACAATTTATTAACTGTCATATTAGCATATTGGGTTGGTAGCCCTGATCGACGACCAGCTGACAGAACCAAAGAGGTTATATAAGTAAATGTAATAAATACTCGTCTGATATCGACCTCAATCTGGGATGAGCACCGGGGTTACGCAATCTACATCTAAACCAAAACCTGATCTATAAGGATGAAACAAAACAAACAAACCTTTGTCGTGAAGCCAGTTCTATTGTAGGCCTACCAACTTTCCCAAACTCGATTTCTCTTTTCTTCTTTATTTACATAATTAACAAACATTTTGTTTTGTTTATTTATTTATTACAACGTTCAATGACATGTTGCATTTAATTGGATTTGATTTGGGTTCTATATAGTGTTTTAAAAATCAAATTTATATATATTAAAGTGTTGTTTAGTGTATTAATATCGACAGATAACTATTATTTTCCTTAATCACGAATAATTTTTACTTTCTGACATACGAAGTTTTGTGATCCCAGTCCAAAAAAGTCGTTTTGCCTGTCTGTAATCTTAGACTGTCTACCAACTTTTCTGTTTGTCATTCTCTACAGCCCAAAGAGTGGCAGATATTGATTAAATTTAATACTATATGATCATATTTTACTCACATAATCAGACTTTTTCCCCCATTTAAATTTGTTTCACTTAAAATTTGAATATACTGTATTTCGACTAAGACCAACACTAGAAATTTACATTGTTTAAAATTTATTATGTTAACCTTAAAAAAAGTTATCAAGCACTTTCAATCAAATATTAAATGAAAGTTTTCCCCCAAACATTATTTAGTGAAAACTACAGATTGCTGAAAAATAACAAAACAAAACTCCTATCAATGCTGTAAAAAGTGAGCATAAAATGGTGTCAAATCATTCTTTTGGTTAGGTTTGAAAGAGATTTCACTAGTGAGATAGCAATAGTTATAATGGTTATATAAGGAATTAGTTAATAATATGGCAACTGCATATACCAGCTCTACGTTTTATTTTCATATAACGAGCGTGAGTTAAACTTGTCGGTATATAATCAAGGTACTTTATTACCTCATGCGACACATGGAGAGAAAACATTCGGCATCCTCCTGATTACGCTGCCATGACTACCTTACACTTGTTGTTTACAGGGTTAATGAAAGGGCGCATCCGAACTGAGCAACTTTTTTAATGATCGTAAAGGGTCAAAGAAGGGTCCAACATCCGAATTGAGCAACTTGCCTCTCAGGTATACAAGCGGAGGGCAAGTAAGGGTGGCGCTTAGGAATGCGTGGTACGTTAACGGCAGGACGTGGTAATGACCTCTGGTACACGTGGTCATGACTCATGACCTGTACCGCTACCTGAGGGTAGTTGTTGGCAATCAGTCAGTTTGTAATCAGTGGCAGATGTGTGCGGGTTGGTTGTGAAATGATTCCGACATATAACAAGCTTCCACTCAAGATTCAATGCATCGTTTGAGTCAGCCCATCCAAACATATATGTTTTTTAAGCAATTTGAAAAGAGTACAGACTGATACGTACATACGCCTGAACAGTGTTGGTGCTGGTGATACGAAGAAAACTGACAAAAAAACCAGAGAAAGGCAACAGTTTATAAACAACCAGATAGCTCAGTATAACAGCGGCACAACGGGAAGAATGCATTTCACGAAGTGCATTTCTTTCAAAGTTTCAACTTATTATTTAATACACCAAAAGGTACAAAAATCAAGTTGTTTAAACTACTTAGTAACTCAATAGTATCCACCTTCGTTGCTCGGTAAACAACTACAGGTGATCTCCACATACAATTGATCCTATCAAATTCAACTTCTTTGGGGCAATCTATCTGTTTGCATAATTTCATCTTTAAACTGGATTTTGTAAGCGTGCAATCTCAAATGTTTATGAAAGACGTCCTGAACTGTTGTTTTCAGAATGCCAAGCTCCAAACTACGTCCACCGATATGATATTTAGGGCTACACAAGCATGACTCTCAAACGCTCCACATTATCGTCCGATGTTGCGTTGATCGGTCTGGGGATTTATTGATATTTTATTCCCCGTTTCTTTAAACTGATTATACCAATGAATGGTCTTCTTTGTAAATGAATATTGTCCATAAGTACATAAAATGACGTTGTACAGTAACCAATGGTTTAAATTCAGCAAACCATGAACACATTGAAATTGGGTTGTTGCATTGATTAAAGTGACTACTGCCGAACTGAGTATGATGAACGCCGTTTGGCACATGCGCGCTGCGCATACAAGGTCATCACAACTATAAACAATTTGTAATTTAATAGATCAGTTGAAATTTACAATTGAAATCACAGAAACTTTTTTCGATAACCTTAAATATGGAGATCACTGATTACATAAAATGTCATATTATAGGCCTAGATAAGAAGAGACTAAGGAAGCCTATAACTACCGCTATTTTGATATTTTGTTTCCTTTTTTTCACTCCTATTCGATAAATAGAAAATTGTAATTTAAATCATAAATATTAAAATTGCAGAACTAAAATTTCCATTACTAGAACTGATATGACAGTTTATATATATATATATATATATATATATATATATTATATATATTATATATATATATATATTATATATATATATATATATAAACTAATCGACTTAAGTTATCACAAAATGATGAAACTAGTACTTGGGGATCAAGAAAAGAAGAAACTAGTCCTTATACCTAAACCTATATATATATATTTAAAATTTGGTTTTCTAGTAATAACACTCCTATTTTTTTAGTAAATACTTTTGGGCCACCTTTAGATTTAAATTTTAAAACAGCAAATAAGATATTGTGGGAGATATATTGTGTGTTTTACACAGTTTCAGTGACATATTATCTTCCAAAAACACTTTTTTGAAATTTAGAAATCTGTCTCCATTTTAAGATTTACTAAATAACTTTTCTGTTTATCGTACCTGTCCAATGGCTTATAAAACCACGCCTATATACCGAATTGAGCAAACTCGAATTATTAAAAAAAAAAAAAAAAAATCCAAAAGGGATTAAATAATTCCAATGCTAAGATGACTGATATTTCCTAGTCTAGTATGTCGGCATTTCTATAATGAAGACCGCAAATTGCTAGAATTTCTGTATTATGAATTTTGGTAAAACCATTCGTAATATCATTCGAGTGTAAATAATAGTTTAAAACATTATCTCTACTCCTCGACGCATTCCAAACAAAACATATCTCAGACTCTCGGGCTATTATTGGTTCCGCTACGTAAAGTTAAAGCATTACGTTTAAGAACTGATGTTTAATTCATTATTTAGAAAATGATATATTGCCTTTCAGGGCCATTTCATGACTGAGTTGATATTATTAGACTACAAAGTACACATTGTTATTTTTTCCTTGTAGTTTAAGATAAATACCTCTCAATCATTATCGTCTTAAAACAAAATAATAAAAGCCCATAAAATAGAAACCCCTAGCCTTCAAATACGTTAATAGTGTCTTGGTCGGAATAAGAGTTAGCCAAGGGAAACTTGTTAAGAAAGATGAAAGAGAGGGATCTAACCCAAGACTAGTTGATTAAAGGTGTAAATTTAGTTATGATACCTTGGGATTTCCACACCTGTACTCACTATAAATGAGTCCCTGAGGGTTACACAAGGAAGCCATTTTGAAATTCCGGCAGAAAATAAATCACATTAAGTCTACAGGATTTAATAGAAATAATCTATCGATGGAACAACACATTTATAGTTGTCATAGTTTTCATTCTTCATTCAAGTGAAGTCGGAATTTGTAGAAATACTTGCTACTTATTTTTCTAAACAGTCAGTGTACCAACCAGTAATGAATGGATATATTGGTCAGTGAAGGCAAACTCGTCTGTCCTGCGCGCGCACCAGCTACTTCGGTAGAACTAGACGACTGTTGTTCAGATTTATCAAAAATTGTTTGACAGATATTGTTCAAAATTAATATCAATATTTCCTCGTAATTATTCGTGTATAATAGTTATAATTCCAAATTTGGAAGTACAGTAGGCCTACCTGATATTACATAAAAACTGAAAAAATAGATTTACATTCTCAAAATCCCTTTTGGATTGATCAAATTTTGTAAATGTAGAATAAAACTCGAACACAAGATCTCATAAGAATTACGTTTACTTAATCAAACGTGTTTCAACAACAAAGTCACCATCCTCAGTAATACATGAGCTTATAATAACTAAATGTAATTTGTGTGAGATCTTGTGTTCGAGTTTTATACTAGCTAATATTATCTCATAGTAAAGCTAAATATTTATTTTTAAACAGTGTACTCCAAAAATCTCGATTTGAGAATTCATTTTCATGGTTTATTTATTTGTTTTAAATGGACTATACTGCCATCATCAAATGCTTTACCGAAGGTGTCAACATAAATATTAAAAAATTGATCGAATCCGTCAGTAAAAAAGTTTCCAAAATTTTGTTTTGAGACAGGATGAGTTTGTATCTTCAAACCGATAGTGAATTAAACTCTGTGCATTAAAAAACAAATATATATATAAGTTACATACAAAATAAAATAAAATAAATTTAAATTACATTTTTTGTCCCAGATATTTTTGAGTAAGTTTATTTTGGATTTGGAAGCCAGATATGAACACACATAAAGCAAATTCTAAGTTAGAGTATTAGAAATTTGTTTTTCTTAATCTTATCTTAAGAAGAACAATAAATGAAAATTTACAATTAGTTGTTAGAAATAGAATCTATAACAAATATAAAACACTGAGTTTGTTGAGTCATTTAAGGTTAAGTTACTCATTAAATTACTGTATGAATATTTCTATAAATACGTTTGGTATTTGTTACTACACTTTGTAATTTCGTGAAAGAATCTATGTTTTTAAGTCTTGGTAAATGAACTTATTGGTGTCGTAATAAATAATCTTCAAAACGGCTGTTAATATTGTTGATTAAAACGCTGGAGAATGAGTTCAGTATTAAAAAACAAATTTTTTTTTATTGTTTTTTTTTTTTTTTTAGAAATTTTTGGTATACGTATAAACCTATGTGAAATTCGAATTCGATACTTCAAAAACAAACAAAAATATGAATTTCATAAAAATTCATAGATACTCAAGTTTTAGAATTTTTTGGTTTATTTTAAATTTTTGGCCTATACGGAAACCATATAAGTACAAACCGAAAATTGTCATAAATTTGAGGCCAACCGTTTTATTACCCCAATAAGCACCACTCCTTACTAAACCACCCCTTCATGTCCTCTTATAGTAAGTACGAGTGTGGCAATCCCAAGGAGAACTAGCTGGATCTACACCTTTCTTTATGTAGTATTGGGTGAGATCCCTCTCTTTCATCTTTTCCTAAATGTCTCTCTTGACTAACTCTTATGACTCCGACACTAATATAATATTCGAAGGCTAGTCGCTATTTTATTCTCATTTTGAAGTTAATAATGACCGAGAGGGTTTTCTCCTTTAAACAATCAGAAAAATTCTGCCATACTACAAATATTTGTTTAGTCGTGCAGGACACTAAACTTGTTTTCAGATAATACGTGACAATCACTTTCAATCTCGTCTTATTTTCATCCCCAAGCTGTATGCTACATATAAAAGGAACCATCATGTAGAAACAAATGTCAAATTCAACTCAAAAGTTCAATATTTTGTTTAACAATGTTCTAACATTCTCCACCTTTTTTAGTCCCAGCTACTTTAACAGAACTTTTAACTAAAATCTTTCTATTCGTGGAACACACACTTCGCGACGAATTGAACTACAATTAGAAAAATTTAATCAAAATCTTTCGGTCGATTATAAAAAAAATACAATTTTGCGTGTTGGGTCTTACGACAACTACAAATATAGATAGTGTGTGATCGAGCCAACCAAGTAGGCTACAGCTCAATTGACGGAACACTCAGAATGTATTTGTGGTATTCAAACATGTGGTTGTTTTTCTATGAATATTTACAAATAAAATAATTAATGAAGACGGTCTTATGTTAGGCTAATCTGTATAAAATTATTGCGATTATCAACATCAAATCAAGCATTCTTTATACAGGCGTAAATTACTGATATTTTGACGTGGCAGTAAAAGTTGAAAAAACATTTGGTAAGGTTTCAAACTAGTCAATCGTGTTTTAAACTAATACACCTTGCAACGTAATATCATCAACAGATAATACTAGTGTATTGTGGCCTAAAGTAATAAATCTTTGGCGTAACAACCCGTTGTAGGCCTAGGCCTGCTAGATGGTAGATGTAGTCACACATTGAGTTCCCGTCGCCGTATTTCTAGTTTTCGTAACCAGTTTCGCTACTGATAGTAATTCCTTGGTTTGCTCACAATCCTGAACGCTAAGATCGTCCTAATGCAAATACAGACCTTTTGAACGCTAAGACAAACCTAACGCAGATTTTTGAATGCTGAGACAAAACTAACCCAGACTTTTGAACGCTAAGACAAACCTAACGCAGACTTTTGAACGCTAAGACAAACCTAACGCAGACTTTTGAACGCTAAGACAAACCTAAGGCAGACTTTTGAACGCTAAGACAAACCTAAGGCAGAATTTTCAACGCTAAGACAAACCTAACGCAGACTTTTGAATGCTGAAACAAACCTAACCCAGACTTTTCAACGCTAAGACAAACCTAAGGCAGACTTTTGAACGGTAAGACAAACCTAAGGCAGACTTTTCAACGCTAAGACAAACCTAACCCAGACTTTTCAACGCTAAGACAAACCTAACGCAGACTTTTGAATGCTCAGACACACCTAACCCAGACTTTTCAACGGTAAGACAAACCTAACGCAGACTTTTGAATGCTCAGACAAACCTAACCTAGACTTTTCAACGTTAAGACAAACCTAACGCAGACTTTTGAATGCTGAGACAAACCTAACCCAGACTTTTCAACGGTAAGAAACCTAACGCAGACTTTTGAATGCTGAGACAAACCTAACCCAGACTTTTCAACGGTAAGAAAACCTAACCCAAACTTTTCAACGGTAAGAAAACCTAACCCAGACTTTTGAATGCTGAGACAAACCTAACCCAGACTTTTCAACGGTAAGACAAATCTAACGCAGACTTTTTAACGGTAAGACAAACCTAACCCAGACTTTTCAACGGTAAGAAAACCTAACCCAGACTTTTCAACGGTAAGAAAACCTAACCAAGACTTTTCAACGGTAAGAAAACCTAACCCAGACTTTTCAACGGTAAGAAAACCTAACCCAGACTTTTCAACGGTAAGAAAACCTAACCCAGACTTTTCAACGGTAAGACAAACCTAACCCAGACTTTTCAACGGTAAGAAAACCTAACCCAGACTTTTCAACGGTAAGAAAATCTAACCCAGACTTTTCAACGGTAAGAAAACCTAACCCAGACTTTTCAACGGTAAGACAAACCTAAGGCAGACTTTTGAACGGTAAGACAAACCTAAGGTAGACTTGTCAACTGTAAGAAAACCTAACCCAGAGATTTCAACGGTAAGAAAACCTAACCTAGACTTTTCAACGCTAAGACAAACCATAGGCAGACTTTACAAAGCTAAGAAAAACCTAACACAGACTTTTTAACGCTAACACAAACCCTAATGCTGACAAACCTAATCCTGAACTTTTGAATGCTTTATTTTCGCAGTCAACGCAAGAGCAGTAGCCACTAGACCGAAAGGGAGCTTTGTGTATCAAACCCTAGGGCTATTTGTTTCACATATATTAAAGCACATGTAATGTAATAGATGTGCATTACACACAGTAACAGAGTTGGGTATTAAACGATAATTCATGAAATATTCTCTTCCATTTATGTGGAATTTAAAGAAACTTGAAGGTTAAAGAGAGATAAATTTTGTCTCTCTCGATCTATATAAAGAGGAAGAAAGTTTTTTGAATAGGAAAACAATTTTTCGATGATTTCAATGAATTATGCAATATATGTCTATCAAAACTTATTTCTAAAATAATTTGACCGGCCGTCAAATTTATTTACCATTTGTACTAAATGTATTGCAAGTGTTTTTTCCTCATAATTATACAGGTAACATATAATCTGTCTAACTCAGTGTTTGGGATGTCTCCTTTAAAACCATAAGACAAAATTAGGACCTTTAATGATTTCGATTAAAACTACTAAAAACAACTCAAAATATATTAGTCACTTTTAATCAGAAGTTATTAATTAAAAAGAAAAATAAACCATGGAAGAAGGTCGAATATATCAAATCGGCCCCAAGTGTCTGTGTCCCAAACTAAAATTAAAACTCAGAAAGTAAATTCACGAGTAAATTGGCTCAATTTGATTTGTCCAAATTAAGCTGCTTGTGACCTGCCCATTTGCACATCGGCACATTAATTTGAGATATAAATTTTCGGATTTCGAAATTTTGATAGAAATAGCTGGAGCTGATTTTAAAATATTCAAACTTGTAAGACGGTATTAATGCTACGGTACACAGCTTGACCGTAACTCCCGAGCTGGTATTTTTGTTTTTTTATTAATTATTTGCTTTTATATTTGCCTATTTGAAAAAATTGTGAAATGAAAAATACATGATGATAAATAATAGATAATTGGAGTAGGTTAGATGTTAACTAGTAGCTGATTATTGAGAGCTCTTTAGATAATCAATTACATGTAACAGCCACACGTGATTATATATAAGACTAGGGGTATTCGATATATATTTTGTTTATGGTGAAAAACCTCGTGTTTGGTTTGGTCTTATTAATATCTATTTATTATGTTATTTGATTGTCATATATATGTGACGTTATTGTTCTTGTTTTTGTTTTACTCTTACAATGTTTTTTAAGGAGAAAAACCTTGCAGTCATCATCATCTTAAAAAATGAAGAAAAAGGGCAAAAAATAGAGACCCACTATTGAATCTACAAACCCACTAATAATCTAATAGCGTATGTGTATATTATTTTATTGGACAAAATGTTTATTTATTTTTCTGGTGTAACAGATTTTACAAAAGGGATATTTTTGCCACTTGTTGTTTAAAGGTGAAAATTCATCGGTCATCATTGTTTTATAAAAAAAGAAGTTAAAATAAAGACCCCTAGCCCTCGAATACTTTAATAACCTCAGGATTGGAAGACTACAAAATATGGTCAAGAGAGCCTTTATAGTAAAGATGAAAGAGAGAGATCTAGCCCAAAACTAGATGAAGGAAGGTTTTCCCTGGGGATTGCCCCACCTTTGCTCACTATAAATGTATTATGCTCCACCCCTGAAGAACATATTAAACAATAAATTATCGATGAAAAATGGTAATTGATAAAAATAGGCTACTATTCGGGGTTTTAGAAAAGTTTACAACTTTTGAGTAAATAACAGCATAAGAACAATAATTAGGCTATACTTTTTGGTAAAATTAAACTAACTTTCTGTACTGAGCCCAATTTCGTAAACCCCAAAGAGCCCCCTCCCCAATTAACTCAAAATATTCAAATTTAAATTTACCTACTTTTTTATTACGGAAATCCATATAAAGACATATAATTTTATTCTTATTTCTTTTTCAAAGTATGGAAACTTTAGGAATTAGTGGATCTCAAAAGTCGTTGAATTATAGAATTTTCATACCTAGAACAAAACTAATCATTAATCATTAGACCTAAATCAAATTAGCTGCAATTTTTGTCATTTTTGAATCACGTTTTATTAATTTCTAACCATATTATCTGAATCTATCTAATATTTTTATTGCTCTGTTATAATTACAAGCTTAGTTTTAGTTCTAGCGCTAAAAATTCAATAATTTGAACAACTTTTGAGATACCTAAAGGATCGTATATTTTTTAAAAGATAAAACAAGTACGGAGAACAAATCACCTTATTGTTCTGTAATATGAAAATAGGTTTATATTTTAAAATATTAACTTTCACCCTACTGGGAGGGACATATTGGGCATATCAATTTGGCCTGATTACAAAAAATATAGGGCAATTTGACCGTTAACTATAGTCCAATTATTGTGGTTTCCTGCTGTTATTCGTTTAAAAGTTTTCAAAATGATTCCATACTTTTTTAACACTCTGTATAATGATACATTTTTCGTTAATATTCGATAGTGATAACACAATATGGTAACAGAAAGTAATTCTAGTTTTTGTACACAATACTTTGGTTATTGTGAAGAAACAGAATTACCGAAATGGGGAATCCTAAACATATTTTTAGATACGATTAGGATTCTATAAGGAAAATGTTGTAGAATTTATTTTTAATTTTAGTTGTTATGTATATTTTGCAAGTAATAATTACCATAAGGTTAACTGAAAGTAATGTAGGCGAAATAGCGATAATACGTAGATTGTCTAATTAACACTAAGTTCTAAATAATATATGTCCAGAACCATTTCGTTCACGTCCGTTTGTTTGTGTTTTTTCTTAAAAATACAACTTCCAAAGGAACAGATTACAATATCGAGTCCAAATTGTGTATTCGGATTTAAATCATCCCTACAAAATATTATTATTTTTCACAATAACATTACAAAATAGCATTCATTTGGATTTGTATGCCACCATAATATGTTAGTTTTACAAAAACTGACGAAACAAAATATTATTACTCTTTTAACACTAACCTAAACTGTTGATATTTAGTTTTTGTTGTAATATAAAGATATGGGTAAAAACTATTTCTTGGTAAATTAATAGGGCACACCAGATATATTCCATTACTTTTTTTTTTAAATTATGAGATTTTTAAAATCGTAGGCAGTGTTGAATTGTTTAACCTTTAAAACTGTGGAACACCTATTGTGTGGTCTATTCACTTATCAATAATCAGTACTTTATCAATATTTTCATTGTCCTTTAGGTTATAACAAAAATAAATTATATCACAAGTCCCAATCAAAGAACAATACATTTGGGATCTTGTAATTTTCAAATATGCGCCATTTTGTAAGGGTCTTGGTAAAAATTAACCTGAATGTTTCGAATCTACAAAATTAACACTCGATATATATAATCCGTTCTATCGAAATTGTATTACAGACAGACAGACACCAAATATATGTTTTTGGTATATTTGATTAAGGTATTTAGTAGCCATTTGAATATAATTCTGTTAACTCACAGAATAAATTCTATCATTTACTATCTCCCATATAGAATAGACCATCGGCGTGAGGTGGGGGGAACGAGATGGCAGTTCGATTGTTCCTCTTCTGCTGATCCATCCTTCAAATGTATTTTTTAAAAGTCCTAACAATTGTTCCATAATGTAGTGGTGCGCCATTCTGCTGTTATATCAGTTTTCCCTGAAGAGTCCAGAGTTGTTCAAAGTGAGGACCATTTTCCAGTTACGGTATGAGGTCAAAATGTTACAATTCAACCTAGTTCTGCTTCCTGACAGTCCTATGACTATGAGGGACCTATGAGCCCACCAGTAAAAATACCGGTCCAAGCAGTTACACCAGGAGCGTTTAAGATTTCCTCTATCACCAGATGTGGATTACCAGACGCCCAGTTGTATCATCTTAAATGTAACTTCATCAGAATTTTTTTATAAAAGTTATTTTAGGCTTCTTGACGGATAATATACCACTCTCAGAATTCTGAGTTCAGAATTTTAGATGTCGTACTTCAGGGACATATCTTGTGGGGGTGGCTATTGTGTCAACTAATTACTTGATCGCCTAGACCAGCGATACTCACTACGCGGCCCGCGTGACGTTTTTATGCGGCCCTCTGATAATGTATTGGAGAAAAATAACTTATGACCTATAAATATATGTAAAAGAGTTTTTCGACAACATATAAATAATTTAATGGAGTATCAATGCTAATTTGTTTCAAACCAAGTCTTCATTACATCATATTGATGAAAAGATGTTATGGTAAGTAGTCTCAGCACGAACGTGGTGCATTCTAACGTCATCGTTAGATTAAAGTTTGGGGAAAACCTCAATAATGTAATGAACAAGGTAGTAAAATTTGTTAATTACATAAGAGCACGTGAATTGAACCATAGGATGTTCCAAGAGTTTCTGAAAGAGCTAATGTCTCAGTATGGCAATGTTTTGTACCACACTGAAGTTAGATGACTAACCAAAGGTAAGGTGTTGGAACGGTTTTTTCATCTTAGACATGAAATAACTTTATTCTTAAGCGAGAGAAAGAAGGAATTTCCTGAATGTTATGATTTCAAGTGATGGACGAGGGTGGCTATTCTTACTGATGTCAGTAGTATAATAAACGTTGTATTAACAAAACTTCAAGGGGATAACCATTATTGTTACAAAAATGATGTCAATAGTTTTTTCTTTTGATAAAAAAAACTGTCAATGTACATAGAAGAAATTAGTAACAATGATATAAGTAGTTTTCCCTCTGTTGAAACACTTTTCAAAGAAAACTTAGACGAACAACAAGACTTGGAATCCCTTAAAGAGGTACTACAAAATTTGAAAAATGAAATGGATAAACGATTTCAAGATTTTAAGAAGTACAAGGAGTCATTTAGACTTATTGAAAATCCATGGGCAATTACGACTCCAAATGTTTCAGAGCTAAGTCAGTTTGGTTTTGAAAGCAGGTTGCTAAAAGAGGAACTTATCGACTTACAACAGGACACAGAGCTTAAATCTATGTTTGAAGAAAAGGCAACCGTCAAGGAACATTATCATTTTTGGAAATTATTAGAACCAAAGCAATTCCCAAATTTATTAAAATGTTCACAACTGATCATGAGCATTTTTGGTTCAACATACACATGTGAGTCAACCTTTAGTAAAATGAAATTCATAAAAAATAAACACAGGTCCCGTCTTACCAATGAAAATCTACAACACCTAATAAGAATTGCAGTGTCCAAAGAACCAGCAGACATTAATTTTATTATGGAAAAATGTGAGCGGTTCCGGCCATCGACATCAAAGTAAAAGTTTTAAAAATAATTTTACTGTTTTCCATGATTTAATATTTTATATTTGAATTAACAGTATTTAAATGTGCAATAAATATTAATTACTATTAATTTACTTCATGTTTTATTTTTTATTTAAATCCTTTTTAGTGATTCTTATGGTGATATCTAGTTGAATTAAAATTCTAGCCTAAAAAAATCTCAAAATAAAGGGAAAAACTGGCTGAATTGTCAGGATATTTCCATCTAATTAAAAAATAACCCAGACCTAACCTAACCTAAACAGACCCGTCTGTGCGGCCCTTCATGATGTTGTAGAGTCCATAATTCGCTCTTCATCAAATCCTAGAGATACCGCTGGCCTAGACAGATGCGTCGAAACAATAACCTAAGTTACCCTCATACTCAGTAAGATATACTTCTACCAACATTGTACTGTACTTGCAATCTCCTTACGTAATTCTGATTCAATTCTCATTTGCCAAGTAACTAATGACGTCTTCAGTCTTGTCTAATAAAACACAACTTATACAGCGTTTAATGAACTCATCTTTAAAACATTTAATGTCCCACTGTTGATCTCAGAAGAGTGCAAGAAGATGGACTTTCTACAAGTGACGTAACTTCTTAGCAGGTCATCCAGTGACCATAGCGAAAGTAAAATATACATTTTTTTCGCATTCAAGGTGCAATAGTAACTCCCATGTAATGTCAAAGGTTGCGGTGTTCCCAATGGACTGTTTAATTAATGATTTTACTTTTATACGCAGTGGGATCGTCTTCCTCGTAAATTACTTTTATAGAAGTAGTTCCAGAATCCTGTTTTACTGGCCTTCACAATCCTGACCGAATTTTTCTTCTTTGCCTCAACTCTAAAAGAAATTACGTAAATGTTTGAAAAGGTGAAATGGTTTTTGTGTAGAGTATGTGTTGACACGTGTAGACAGACGTATAGGCGTCTCTAATGTTGGTTAATCTAATTGAGGTTAGGATTTGCAAAGTAAAATTTGTAATCAAAACTAAACAGCTTTACCTCAGAGAGTAGGGTTCCAAATAATTTAATATCAACAGTTATTAGACCAGTTTATACGAAGGTAATCATACTTTACTTAAAAAATATCGATCAATTTCGTCTTCAGTTAATAAAATCATGAAGCATTTTGTTAGGTATATAGGTCTACTTAGTAAATATTTATGTGAACAAAATTATTACATGCTGTCAGTATAGATTTCATAAAAATAAAACTACACACACTTTATTGTCTGATTTTGCAAATAAAGAATTGAATCAGGGTAACCAATTTAGTATTGTAGATTTTGGTAAAGTATTTGATAGCCTACGTTAAGTTTTAATAAAATGTCAGGCACATTGAGAGAGATAAAAGAGACACATGGGTGTCTTGGTTACAACAGATGAGTAGGATAGTTGAATATTTACTATTAGAATTGGATTACTCCAATATAAGTGTGACATATGAATTTTTTTTTAATTTTGAAACTTTGGGGGCCTGAATTTTTAATTTTTCATAATTTGGGAGAACCCCTGAAATTTCAAAACGAATCCTAAAAATTAAAAGGAGCGCTGGGTTAATTTTAAGAATACCCAATTAGCTGGGTCAATTTCAAAGATTCTCAATTAGCTGGTCGAATTTTAAGGACCCCTAATTCTTTTCCTGGTCACTGGAGAATGGCTGCCTAGAGTGATGTGATGGAGGTTACAAAGACAGAAAGACGGATGTAATTGCAAGAATTGTTTTACGTACAAATTTAATTCTAAAAAATCTGACAGATCAATATGTTGTAATAAAAACGTGTACAACCCAGTATTTAAATAAACACTACAAAAACATTGCACTAACTTTCTCATCCCCAAAACCTAAAAAAAACAACCAAAACTTTCGTTATCAAAAATGTTTGATCGGTTGTTATTAGTTAAAAAGTGAAAATCAATCACGAACGCCATCTTTGAAAAAATATTTAAATACGGCATAAAAGTGTCCTCAATATTTCTGCGGTCAAGGTCATTATTTTGCAAATTATTCCTAAACTATAAATTGTTTTTATTTACGTTTATGGGATATCCGCACATTTCACTAAAGTTTGAACGAAATCGGTAGAGGTAATTGTAAGAAAGTACATCTATTATAATCGGCCCTACGGGCGATGTTTTGGTTTTCCCGATAATTCCTGAACGTGCATTTTTTTGAGAGATGGCGACCGTTACGTTAAATTTGAGTCCTTAGAGGATACATTTGATCAAACTCTTTGAAGCAGATTTTATGAAAATTAAAAGTTGATGTTTTCTTCTTATGTCAGCTATCCTCAAATTTATAGTTATCGAAAACATTGCTTAAGTTGTTCAACCACAAAAAGCGGTATAAATTTCAAAAATGTTGCTAATTTTTGCAATTTAAAAAATCGTGTTTTGTAATATCGTTTTGTCCGAATTTTATGCTATTTTTAAATTGGCATTAAAAGATGGCCAAACGTGTAAATCTATAAAAACTAAGATAGTTAATTATTATTACAAAGGAATTTTTACAAAAAATAACATCAAAATAAAAACAGAACAATATCATTAAAAATAAATAATGGCTAATGTTTTAAACCGTTTACCGCAATTCCTTCTTATTTAGACCATATATCCCGTAGATAATTTTGCTCAAACTATGAGCGACATGTAGCCTATTCATGTAGCAGTCAGTGTCAACTGCATTCCGAATTTTTTTAGCCTAGGCCGACTCTTTTTAGTTGAAAATACAAAATATGAGAATTATACTAAATCAGCTGATGTTATTGTCCTCGACCTCTTTTATGTAAAGAAAGAATGAAGATGTGCTAGATCGGACCTGCTATGCGACAACTTGCTCAATGTCAGCTGAGGCGCCTCATGTATGTTGCCATAACAACACATCAACTATGAGAGTCGCGTAACAGAAAACCCAGTATAGAATTACCTCACTTTTATTAGTGTTTCGATTACACCGCATATTAATTAAAATGGTGGAAAAGAACAATAATTGTTATCTTTGTCTACAGTTGTTGACAAAGTGGCAATTTGTTCATTTAAATTAGTTTGCAAAACAGCTGATTTCTCAACAGTTTCATTTTGCCCACTACTTTGCACACTACTTTGCTCACTCCGGATGGCAACCGAACAAAACGAAATTTAGGTTAAGTTTATTTGAATTGATTTATAATATACAGGAAATGTCCCGTATGCAGGTTAGATTAATTATTACATGTAAAACAACATAAATAAACAACAAAACAACGTTTTAAAGTTGAAAAGGGGAGTAATTATTCATGAAGATGATTGACAGTGTATGTACAAGGAGAGTATTTTTCGTTTGCCGAGTTTTGAAGTTGGCAATCCCGTTTCCTCAACAATACACCCAAGTTATTTGTAATATTCATAAATAACCTCAGTTTTGACGTGAGAACTTCTACTCAGTGTTGATAGTTTTAAAATATGGACAACTGTAGACAAAGTATAATGTGCAATTCGTGAGGAAAGTGTCTTTTTTTAAACTCGATAAAATTGACGCACGAGGCAAGCCTCGTGCGTCAACATTTTTCTCTCGTTTAAAAAAGTGCCACTTTGCTCACTAGTTGCACAAATAACTATTACTGTCTTAACATAGTATTAAGTTTATGATTGGTCAAACAATCGACGTATAGTTATTGCGAATATACACGTTTTGAAGTCCTTTGAATCCAGAAAATTTGGTGTAATGATGTCTGTCTGTCTGTCTTCTGTCTGCATTCCTTTAGAGTCCAAATAATTGGAAAGATTTTAAACAGATTAACTGTGTATGTAAATTAATAACTCAAAATTTGATGGTAGTTTCTATAGAAAAAAATACAAATTACGATCTCAAAATCGACTCTAAATCAAATTTTACTTAAATGTATCCTGTGAAGACCCAAACTAAACATTTTAGTCATCTCTCCAAAAATTCTGGTTAAAGGTAAACACTTCCCTAAGACTGTTAAGAAATACTTAGTTTCTCAAAATGGACTCTACCGATTTCCATCAAATTTTAGTAAAATGTTAATTAATAATACAAATTAATATTTATATAATAATAAATAAATAAATAATAATCCAATAACAAAAAGTATTACAATGTCACAACTTAATTTCCTTTCTTTTTGTTTTTCTAATGGGTAATAGCAAGTGAATGGATCTCTCATCTTTCTTCTCAGGTCTCTCTTGACCACAACGCCATTGAGTATTCGAGGGCAGGCTAGGTGTCCATTAGAAGAACTTGTTTTTATAAGGAGATGATGACAGAAAGTGTTTTTGCCGTTAAACAACAAGGGTGAAAAATCAAGTGTAAAGTAAATTATTTACTGTTAATTCTTGAATATTTGTTTCTATGAATGTATTTTACTCAGAGGCGGCTGCTCCTCAAGGGTCTCGTAACCAAAATCATTAATAAACAATAACCATTAAATCTTAAATTATTTAAAAACTATTATCAAATTGATGTGTTCTGATATCTTCTATTGATTGCTATTTTATATTTAATTTAAAACACGCACAGTGGATTGTACGTTGTCTGGACAGCATAGCCCTATACTATGTACTACTTACATATAGTAATGCAATATGATAAAAACTAATCTAACCAAACATTTCCCAAATTCAGCTTTTGTCTTGTAGGTAGTTCATTGTCTGCGATCTGTTGAGTAGTCACTGTTTTATTGTCGGTATTTTTTATATTCTCATTTCTTCCTATTTGTGTTTTTTATTTTTGTGTTATTGATACTGTTACATATAATAAGTAATATTAGTGTTTTTAAAACAAACAAAAATAGAGAAACAATATAAACAATATTGTTAAAGTAAATTTTAAAACTCTTCCCTTACAGAGAAAGTAAAAATTTAGGAAGACGTACAACCGAATTAAACTACACCCAATAAGATATGGCAGGTACACTAGTCGTTTCTCTAAAGAAACTTAATCATAAATTTAATGATTTCTGGATGAGATATGGTTAATCGTCTATTTTGTTTTCCTTTACTGTGATTTAATGGACAAAATATGACCACTGTTTTAGTGATCTCACAAATTTTAATCTAAAACCAAAGAGGTATAAAAACTCTGTAGGTCATATGAATTGCTGTAATAAATTAACTTTAATAAATATTGTAGTTCAACTAGATTCAGTGAGCAGGTAAAATATGAAGCGTAACAAGCCAGTAAGTAAAAATATGTATTTATTAAAGAGAATAATTAAATGTTTAAAGTTTTATGGTAAATTAGAATTAGCATTAAGAGGACACTATAAAAAAGAGTCTATAAACCTGGGGTTTTCGAGAATTAATTGATTTTCATCAAGAGTGAATACAATTTTGTAAGAACACAAAAACAGTGGAACAGTATTTAAAGGTACAATACTTCAAAAACTGTACAAAACGAATGTTTAGATAGCATTCTTACAATATACCAACATGAAATTATCCCTTAAATGCCTGATTTTTTTTTTAATTTCAAAAAAATATCAAATAATATGTTGAATTGTATAGTTTTTGGTAAAAATAATTTTAAAAATATAGAATTGATATTTAAGTATTTTTTTTCCAAAAAACTTGATGTTGCAGAAATACAGCACCATGCACTCGGGCAGGTAGGAATGTGTTTGTTACTCACTAAGCTAAAATTTAATTGTTTTATAAAAAAAAATTTTTTTAAATAAATATTTAATCAGGTAATGAATACTAAGTAATATAAATTATTAATTATAGAATATTTTATTAATTAAGACTAAGAAAATTACAATATATATTTTTAATCAACAAAATAAAAAGTAGTTCTATGTTATAAAATTTGAGGTGCAAACTTTGCAGTCACAAAAAAATTAGCCTTCAAACAAAAAATAACAGACATCAACTTAAAAATAGTCTAATAATTAAGATTTGTAAACTCAAATTAGTCAACATGAATAAAAAGAAGTTTAAACTTATGAAATTTGAGGTGCATACTTTGTGGTCACAAAAAAATAGTCTAAAAACAAAAAAATAACAGACATCAACTTGAAAATAGTCCAATAATTTATGGTTTGTAACTCAAATTAGCCTACATGAAAATTTTTAAAACAGTTATTGTTTTTGTTGTAACATAATATGACCCCACACTTTTCACACTTTGTCTGTGAGTATCCTTTGCACCCAGGCATTTTACAGCGATTTCTGTTCGACCATCCAGGCCAGTGACCTATGCCATCAGTTCTTACATCTTTTGCTGGAACATGCTGTGTTGGTCCCTTACGTTTCTTTGCCTGCAGTTCTTGCTCCACACTACTGCTGCTTGGGCGGCCACGTTTTGGTGTTACAAATGTACCTAAATTACATAGTGTATCTGCAACTTCACTACGAAAATTCATCATATTTAATATATCTTTTTTATCTACACCTTTTTGTACACTTACTTTTCTATACAAAAGCCATGCATTTATGAGTGTCATATCAATCAAGTGGTATACCAGCCTCATATACCACTTTCGGCTTTTGACTCGAATATGGTATCGTCCCACACTGGCATCCATTGTGTCGACCCCACCCATACTTTGATTATATTCCTGGACAATTTTTGGGCACGGAATTTCAATTTTGGTTTTTAATTTTCGGTCGTACCGTGCTATTTTGCCAACTGGCTCAGAGCCTACATAAGAAGAAAGTAATGTGACAACTTTGTTGTCCTTCCATACTGTGGCAGACAAATCAATTCCATCACTAGTTGTTACCTGCTCCTCATATGTTCCACGAGGTATATTTGTAGCCATTAGTTCCTTATTTTTTGGTAGTTTACAGTTAGGAAGACGTTTTTGTTGTACGGTACCTAAACAATAAATTCCTCTCTTTGCTAAATATGTTAAAAGTTTGACTGAGGTATAATAGTTATCAAAATACATGATATGATTAACATTATTAGGCAAAACAGAAGACAGCCTAATAACTACATTTGCAGTCACTCCCATATTAGGTTCAGGTAATTCAGCAATTGTCTCTTTACCAGAATAAATTTCAAATTGTAATGCATACCCGGACACTGAACAAAGAACATACAATTTAAAACCCCACTTGTGAGGTTTGTTGGGTAAATATTGTTTCATAAAATGTCTAAGTTTCGTCGCACATATTTGTTCATCTAATGAAACCCGTTGTTCGAAAGGTACTGTAAGAAATATTCTATTAAAATGTTCAATTAGTGGTCGAATTTTGTGGAGTCTATCATGATTGATGTCATTTTGAGGAAGATGCTTTTCATTGTTATTGAAATGTAGAAATTCTCGAATTTTTTCAAATCTGTTTATTGTCATAGTTTCTCTAATTTTATTGAAACCATATTTACCCCAATATGACCGTACATTGGGATAATGGTATACAGACATAAATATTAAAATACCTATGTATTTTCTAACTTCAACAGTAGTGATATCCATTGGCTTATTGGGATTTTTTTGAATTGCATATAGATTTGTTTCATGAACAACTTTTTCAATCATGTCATCAGTAAGAAAATAGCTAAAAAATCGGTAAGGAGTATCAAGTTGTAAAATGTCTAGTATAAAATGAGTGTTTCCTAAAACATGTGTCTGTTCATCATTTAAAATTAGTTTTTTCTTCTTCCAAATTAATTTGCTTTTTACACTATTTGACGAAGAATGGGTAGGCCTACTAATTACAGCAACAGGTTGTTTTTCATTGGGAACATTGTTAGGCCTAGACTCAACACTAAGTACCTATATTTTGTGCTGACTGATCTGCTAATATGTTATTACACTCATTTCCATCATCTGTATCAACAGAATCATTGTTTTGATTGCAATTACTATTCTTACCAGCTGTAACATCATCACTAATATTATTATCATCTTCCAGATCGAAATAGTCAATCTCATCAAGATCACCTATATCACAATCAATATCTGAATTGGAACCATCTTCAATCAAGTTATTTATATAGTCATCTATTTCATCTTCATTTAATAAATATCTTTCATTGCTCATTCTAAACTACTTGTTATTAAATCAAAAATCAAAACATAGAATTAATAATAGTTGTAGTCTAATAAATAGCGAATGTGTGCCTAACACCTATTTTAGAGGTTACCTTTAGTGCATAATGTTGCAGTTCTACAACAAACAAATATACTGATGAAAACAATAGTTTATCTTAAAATCTTAGTAAAATAAGTACACTGATATGTTCACAAAACTCTATTTCACCTGTTTATATTTTTTAAATAAACTAAATAGCACAAAATGTAACATAACATAAACAATTGTAAGAGCACAACATAGCCTCAAATAACATGTGGGTATTGCAAGCACAAATGGTATTTTACTCTACACTATCTCCATCTAGGAGCCTTAGGATCAACTAAAATGATGAATAGAATGTTGCAGAAATACAACTTCATGCTGCAAAGCTCCAAATTGTATTTTAACTAAAGTAAAAGCAACACAAAATGACTGTTGTATTTCTACAACAACATGCATTTAAGGGTTTGATGAAATAAATGAAAGTAAATGTTTAGCAATCCAATGTGATGAGATGTCAGATATTTCTAACCCTTATCAAATAGTTCTTATACTCGTAGTTAGATACACAATGGAAATATATCTATGAAATATTTTGAACTTTCTTAAGAGTTACCGCTAAATCAATCTGATGGTTTAACAAAATTTATAGAAAATGAGATGGATAAATTGATTTTAAATTCGTCTTTAAAACTAATCGGTCAAATGTACGACGGTGCAAATATGATGAGAGGTGTTCAAAAATATTAAATAGAAATAGAAATTTCGTTCCCTGTTATACACATCAATTACATTTAGTTATGCAAAAAGTGATTAATCTAATTTTTTTTCTCAAGTTATAGGGTACCTATAGTAATCAGCAAAGCGGGAGCACCGATAGAGGCCAGGTCAAGTCCCCTCGCACGTACGCACCCTCACACTCACGCGCGCAAGGGATTTGGACCGTCCTTCCTTCCAACCATATGAGTCACCTAGTGTACTTCAGTCTATCGAACATTAATTTTTGTTATACTTAATTTTATTTAAAAATTAATCATGTATACAGATTCTACATAACATTTCATGAAAAATGATACCAAACATAGTATGAATATTTACTCTAGTAGACCTTAGATCACAATACAATGATAGTTAACAAAGTTCTGGCTAATACCGAAGATTGTTGATATACTTTAACATTAATTTTTGTTTACTAATTTTAATTTATACTGTTCATTTTGTCTTTCAAAATAGCGTAACACGTCCTTATAACCTCCTCTATAGTCTGAAACATTTATTTTATGACAGTCTGGTTTTAGTAATGTATTTTATTATAAATTATGTGAATATTATTTGTAAATTATACTTGTAAATACAATTTGAGTCTATATATTATTTAAATAATATTTGAGTATATTTGAATAATAAATTATAATGCGATTACATTACAAGTTTGAGTTTTTATAAACCTGAAAAGCTTGTGGGTTGATATATTATTGGATTACATGGAATGTGAAATATGATAACAAACAAGGTACAATTTATAGTAAATATACGTTGTTTGGTATCATTTTTCTTGTTATAATCTAGAGAGTTCAAAAATACTGAACAAGTCAAAAGAAAATTACAAATAAACAAAATTATATTTTGATTGGTCAAGTATAGCAGGGGACTTAACGGAGCGGAAATATGGCCGATCCTAATCCCCTGCGCTTGTGTATGCGGTCTGCGTGGCTACCTGGCCTCCATCGGCACTTCCGTTTTGCTATAACTATACTCACAGACGTCTATTCCAAAATTTGTTGACAGAAAATTACCGAGAGTTTTCACATCGCGTTGGAATTATAACATCCGTACAGGAAACGTCATTTTTCAGATTCGTGAAGAAAAGTTAATAGATTGTTTCAAAGATTTTAAAAAAAAAAATCATAAAATTATAACTTCAACTACGGCTTAAAAAGACTCTACTTTCCTATTTTGGCGAAATCTTCCCACATGTACAAATTAATATTAGCTATCAATTTTAAACAAGACGTAAAGACTGCGTTAAACTTTTAAGAGATGTGGAGAAACTTGAAAAAAGTAACTTATCTATTAGAATTCTACGGATGAATTGGAGAAGGAAACAACCAGTGATGAAAATAAACCCACAACAGTTACGCTAAAAATTTTCCGACATCGATTTTGAAATCAGTCACTGGATTTTATCCAATATTGGATTGAACTGAACTGGAAGTAATTCAACGGCATATTGTGGGTGAGAGTAAAACATGCTTTTGTGGGTAAAAGAAAATGGTTTGAATGGAAGATTCTGTGAAACCGTTTAAAATCATTGTGACAACTCCAATGTAAACTGCTGAATCAGAGCGATATTTTATCAATAAATATAAAAAGCTTTATATTATTAATTTAAAAAGCTTAAAATCTTAAAACTTTTAGGTTTCAACTTTTAAGCTTAAAAGCTTAAAATGAAGAACATCTTAATTAGCAAATGGTTTCAGTAAAAAGGAACTTAAGTTCAATACAAAAGCAATTTTGATGACAAGGTTATAGAGCAATTTATTTCTCTAAAAAAACGAATATTTGGTTTTGTATAAAAACAGAAATTTTCATTGCTTATTATTAAAATCTTCATTCGTCATTGTATTTTATACAGTTAATTTTTTTAATAATTGTCAACTGCTATAATTTTAATTTTCTGGTTTTTGTAACATAATCAATTTTCTTTTTTCGATTACGAAAATTAATATTTAATTTGGATTAAAAGATCTATTTAAAGTTTTCCATAACGAAATAAAGGTAGGTTATTTAATTTATTAGAAATTATGATTCACAGAATCGCCAGAGAAAAGTTTGTGTTGTGAAAAAACAATCAAAGTTGAAAAATTTTAGCGTAAATTTAAAAATCAAGTAAAGTCAGTTTTGTAAAATAAAATTAACCAGTTCGGAGCAATCCAACTCTTTTGGCAGGAAAGTACTGTACATGGTCAATTCTACTTTTAGCTATATTCCCGTTAGCGATCTGTGATTGTAGAGAGAGACTCTGTCTCATCAGCTGTTCTGAGGTTTTAGAAAAGTACAACTTGAAATTGGGGTGTCTTTAAAGGTCACAAAAAATGTGTAAGTTCAATTGTTCAGTGAAAAGTTAATGATGTAGTTTGTTTATCTTGTAAATGATTTACAACTATAACATGTGCTCGTGAGAGTTTTGTAGAATCTGTTTCATCTTGTATACTCAAGTCTTGTTTCATGTAATATAATTTATAATTATTTTCTTATATAATATTTCTTTCATTGAACTCTTAATAACTAAATATTTTATTTTCTAAAATTTATTGAAAATGAATTTCTTAACTGTTCATCAATTTTTTTTATTTTCGAATTATTAAACATTTGTAAAATCTAACTTTGGGTATTTTTATTTTTATTTAAAATATACTAATTTAGGGAATTATACATTTAGAATCTGTCTAGTGATAGTTCTATTTTAATTTTCACACTTTTTAGTGGTCCAAGAAAATTAATGTAAAAATGGGGGAAAATTATAGGAACTATCTACCAGATCATCCATTTAAAAAAAAAAAAAGAGAGAGAGAGATCGTTAAAATCATTGGTAAAAAATAATTATTATTATTAAAATTATGTGTGTATTCTGATTTTATATAAAAAAAATATATATATATTGTGAATGTTTTGTAAAAAACCATAAAATGGGTGGTGCAGCTAGATAAATTTTCGGCACATTGTCCCTAAGGGAAATATTCCAAATTAATTACAATATATTTCTTGACGTCGGTAAATAATTTTTTAAACATACAATTTAAATTAGCTTGTTATTTTATTTTGATTTAAACATAAATTCAATTGTTAAAAATATTTTTATTATATCATTGTTAAAATAAATTTAATTAAAAGTTATTAATGAATTTGTCATATGTTTTTGTTCACTGTGTAACTAGCTGCTTAACCTTTGATTTCAGCATTATTTTTTCAGAAGGTGCATGTACTTATTTTCTTTCAGACAGGTAAGCGTTGTGATAAATTTTTTCTTGTTGCAGCATTTGTTCACTTTAAGCTCCATTGAATACAAACACATTTTTGTTTTATCTACAGTGTAAAATTGGGTGGACTGAATTTATATAAATTTTATATGTAGATGTATGGATAGCATAAAAATTAAAAGGAGGGCTTTTATTTAGTCTTTGTCTGGAATTAAAATAGGTTGTCAAGCAATTTAAGTGCATTAGTTTTATTTTTCATTAAACAATAGCCTTTTTCTATTTAACTAAAGAATTTCATTGTTTACCTTTGTTGACTTAAAACCATGGAAACACATTAATACTAGTAATACTACCATGTACTTATGTTACCTTTTTATCTTATAGTTAAATAAATCTACATTTACTAGAATAATTGATTAAATTTAGCTACCATAACTACAGTCATAACTAATTTGATAATGTGATCATTTAGAAAATTTAATGAAATAATAGTAGTGGGGCTGTATTTGCTGTGGAGCAATGTAGTGGTAGGGTGTGGTTCTTGTTCTTGGCAGAAGGTTGTTTATGCAATTGCTCCTTTGATGAATTATTATACTATGTAGCTTGTATATACACAAAACGAGTTATAAAAATTACCAAAAAAATGTTTAAAACACACACCATTTCTTTCTTTCTTTTTTATTATTGATAATTTTTATTTTTTATTATGACGTTATTATGGAATGTTGTAGGACATAGTCTGCTGATCAAAACTGAATTTAGTAAAAACATTTGTTCGAAATGTATTATTATACCTTTTTAGTTAAGGTACGAATTATAAAAATAACACTAAACCCCATTTGAAAAAAATTCGAAGGTGCTCAATGAGCGTGATAATCTGAAATGGGCCTAAAATTAGTTCACATAAATAGGAACTCGCCCAAGAGAGTTTGCTTAGCCTCTCTCACTTCAACTCAGCACTTATTGTAAGGTGCAGAGGTGCCTCTGTTAAGGCCAGCAATCCAGTTGAATGTTGGCTAAAATCTCACCCCGACATGATACTGGGTTAGTGAGCAGCCCAGTACTAGAAGATATATCCCTATCTGTTTCTCAACAGGTATTTCGTGAGGGACTTACTCAATACACAAACATGTAAAATAGTCAAGATTGAGAGTTCTCTAGAGTGGAGGGAATCAGTTCCCTACTACCAGAATCCAAGGTCATGAGCAAGTGGCCTCCGGAATGTCTTGAGCACAGATACAACAATGTCACATTTGTGGAACCCTTGACCATCGTGACAGATACTATTAGATACAAGCTTAAGTATATTCAGTGATCGGAAAATGACTATGGCTAAGTTTTAGCATCAGTGACATTGATTTGAGTAAGGTAGAGAAAATCAAGTTCATTTCTAAATTGGATGAGCTAAACTCCTAAAATCTCCTGTTCCATCTCTCAGCTCCACAAACAAGATTGCAAACACCTTTCGGTTGCTCAGCAAGCTGCACGTAGAGCTGAGAAAAAAAACTACAAAACAGAAATGTACATTTAAGACACAATTTATATAACCTGGGATTTTAAAAATCCCTGCAGTAAAAAAAATGTCCGTATAAGCAGCTGACAAAAGTATACTCTGAAGAAAAGTATGTCCTTTGAGAGCAGTTGACATTCTTGATACTGTAAGTAGTGGTAAGATGCACTAAAACTTCTGCACCATAATTTGAACAGTCTCAGAGAAAGAGACCCCAGCAGGTCCAATACACTGCTGAAACTACATTGGGAGGAGCTGAGGGAACATTTTGAGAAGTCTAAACTTTTATAAACATGGTTGTCAAGCAAGAATGGTACCCGAGATCCAAACTCTAATGAGCAAGGTGTGGGAGACAAGAAAGTGCTGTTGGATAGATTTGAACCCCTAATAAATGGAACCTATCCAATCTTCTAAGGGTCATACTTTCAACAAATCTTACCATCTCTTGCTCAAATCAGGTGACCAAACTGTGGCTTAAGAAGACAATAGATAATTTCAAGCCACTACAAGAAAATGTAAAGTTTGTTGTTGGAAGAAGATACTACGGTCTACCAAGGTGTTCTCCAAAGCACCAATAAAATTGGTTGGGACAGCTTCTGAAAATCTGGGACATGCAAAACCCAAGCAAATTGGAGAACCATTACTAAAAAATAAAACACAAGTGGTCAATCCTTTGTATTTTTGGTTGACAATGTATCCCTTGATTCTATCTAAGTGTAGAAATGCAAATAACATATAGGTCTTTGATAAGCCTCATTTTTCATCATGACAGTTCCTTACAATGCTATGGTTCTAAAAATAAACCTTTATCACAGTAAGGTGAATTTGGCTTTCAATCATGACTTAACCGTAGTCGGATAGAAGAACTATGGGGTGTCAAAAGTATACATATTTATTACAATTTATTATTACAATAAATTATGCTTCCAGTTAATGGCATTTCGTTCTGACAGCGTCTATTGGTGAGCTCCTTCATGACTCCAGTATACTTCCTCTACTAAAAATACATCTTAATGATGTTTTTGGTAAAGCCTCCCTTTTAAATTGTAGTAACATTCTATTCCAATTTAAAATTCTTGTTTGTAACATCCTTTTAAGAATTCTAGAGTGACTGATTGGTTATCCTTTTTGAACCAATGCTCAATAGTGATTAAGTCAATAAGTTGAGTTGGAGGGGGGGTGAAATCCTTCATCAACTTATTAGATCAGGTGGGTTAATCTTTGGGAGAGGCCATCATCAACTCTAGTAAACTATAATTCTATTTTATGATTGATCTTAATTGGCACATTATGGTCTGATGATATCAATAATTGCAAAAGAAAACTCACAATGAAATTATTCAATACCGGTACTGGTAAACTTAATTGTTATTAGACTGTGTATCATATACTCACATCATATAACTGAGTAATACAGTAAACTCACATCATACAGTAAGCTATAAGAAAAGTAAAACTTGACTCCTAAGTTAAACCGTTAACACATAAGGTGGGCAGCTTTAAGGTAGTGGTTTGAATACAGCAATATTTCCTCCAAGCTGGTGTGGAAGTGCTACCAAGCTCTATACACACTAGCTTCCACTAACTCTTTAACCCTAAACTGGGTACCAACCCTCACAGACCTTCCTTGCATTGAATTTGCAGATGAACTAGCCAAGAATGGTACGAAAATGCCCTTTCTGGGTCCAGAGCCAGCCTGTGGCATATCTAATTCTTTGGTCTACAATACTATAAGTAAATGGTCCAAGGACAGGCATTGTAAATGCTGCCAGGATTACTCTGGACAAAAGCTTGCTAAAAAGCTTATTAGAGGAACCTCTCATCAACTAACTCATTACTAGGTCTGAATAGAGGCCAGTTAAAACTAGTTATGATGTTACATACTGGACAAGGGCACATCAGGATATATTTCTTAACACTCGATATCACTAAAAGTGATCCTGTTTGTAGGCTATACAAATGGTCTGATGAGACTGCGAAGCATATCATCTTGGAATGCTAGAGGCTTGAGGTTAAACGAAGAGCCATATTTGGGCCTTTACAGTCGGGTGCCGATTTTGTCGCTAGCATATCACAGAAGTCTTGAGCCTCTTACGGGTACAGGCTAGTACTCTTGGGTTGTCTTACTAGTAGGACCCTGGGGTGTACAATAAGTTTAAGTTAACACTCACAGATCTTGAGTCCCATGCCCCAAAATATAATCAAGGTTTTGGTTTGACTACAGCAAGCCTACAACAAGTCCACACCAATTAACCCCAAAGGCTTGCTTCTGAAGACCAATGGACAACACATTCAAACAGCACAGGCCACTCATCTTCTCTTTAAAACATACTTCATCGATTGTATATTTAATGACGATACAAATGGCATTCATAGTACTAGTCTGTCTTTGGCCGTATAGTAGCAGACTGTATAGTAGCCAACTCATTATCAAAATGTCCAAAGTAAACTGGGCAGTAAATTTATTTCCTTTAAATCTCCTGATAGGGGCACAATCATTCAGACTAGATTAATTTAGAATGAAAAAAACGACACTTAGCTATTACATAATTTAATAAGACCCAAATTTCTGTTAATATTATTTATGACATTAAACCTATAATGACGGCCATTGTACTTTACACTTTTTGATCGATACTCCCTAATTGAGGAGCGATTTTCGAGAGATGGTGACCAATACAATTTGTTCAGGGCCTTGTTAACAGTTCTGGCAATATTCTCCGAAACAGATTTTTGAAAATTCGAAATTTTGTGATTTGACCCAGTAAATCCCAAATATTTAGTTATTAAACTTTTTTTTACTCGCTTCTAGAAACGACTAAAATATATCCACATGTAAAATTTTATAAATTATCTGATTAACAGTAGAGTTTTTTACCCAACACAAAATTTTCTCTATAGCTCTAATTAAGTAGATATGGCGGGGAAAATCAAATTTGAATGATTTGGTGGATGAGATGGAATATCTTTTGAATGACACACAAAGAAATATTTCCAACAAAATTGTAAATTTAAAATTTTTAATTAATGTGATACTTCCTACCGCACATTTGATGAACTACAAAGGTGAGCTTTGTAGTTATAAACAGTAGACTATTCATCGATGGAAATTCTGACTTCAATCTAATTTGCCACAATTCTTGACGAAAACATTTTATTCATTGAATTTTCAACAAAAAAACTACTTTGCATTTGTTTTTGTTTGAATTTTTCGCACTTTGTTTTTCATTGATAAAGCCTATTCATAAAATTCTGTTGACATTTATTTAGACAAAAATGAATAGTTTCTATACTGTGATAATTTATAAACTTCGTCTTCTGAATTCTTGATGAAAATTAGTTAATGCAATATCGAAGTAGGCCTATTTTATTATTTTTTTCCTTCACCGTACTCAATTCATTTGGAATTGTGTCGTTAATTGCGCATTGTTTACCCAACCAAAACTCATACTTTAAACACCATTAGAGCACTATCTATGAACGAAGTGCTATAACTAAACCTTACTTACAATATTCGTCACTAGATGTCTCCACTAATCCAACCACATCGTCTACATTTATTTAGTAAACTGTGTTTGCCATTGTCTTCAATTCTTAGAAACAAACTTTGGCTACGCTCAAGTTGGCACTGACTTCGATCACGTGATCTGTTGCATGTATTTGTTATTTATCTTCTACAAAGGCGATTCCCAGAAGGTTCTTTGCACCCGATATTAAATTAATAATAATTATGTTTTTAATAAATGTCATTTTATTAGTATTAGACTCCTAATTATATTATTTATATTAGTGCAAGTGTAGGCCTAGTATAGGAAATGGGAAACCTTCTGAGAAGAGAAATTAAAATATATAACGATGTAACAAGACTATACATTTTAAATTCACATGACCCAATTTCAAAATATTATCTTAAGAACATGATGTCTGATTAAATTCTTATTAGTGCTATTGACTTTATAAAACTATACAATGCGAAAATTAAATAGTTATCTTTAGGCCTAAAATGCAAAATGTGACCTTCGCTTGACTTTTCAATAACGTGACTATGTTAAAAATTGATCTTGAATTAATTTATTTTGTAGTTTAGGCAAAAACTCTCGCGGTCATCACTGCATTTTTAAAAAATAGATAAAAAACAAATTAGAGACCCCTACCGCCCTCCTAGCCCTGGAATACTCTAATAGCATCAGGTTCAAAAGTGAACAGAGTTAATCAAGAGAGACATGACAAAAAAAGATAGGAATCTAACCCAAAACTAGAAGATGAAAGGTGTAGATCTAGTAAGGATACCTCAGAATTGTAGGCCTACTCACTAAAAGTGAGCCCCTCAGGAGTTTAGCCCTGAGTTTGAGCCCTGTCTTAAATTTAAACTCAGCACCTTAAAATATATATTATATATATATATATATATATATATATATATATATATATATATATATATATATATATATATATATATATATATATATATAAGTAAGTTTGATCAAAATCTGTCAACGAAAATTATTAGACTATTATGGATTTTTCAGGTATATACGGAGACGAAGTTCGTAAGATCTGTGTAATTAGCATTGTAAAATAAGTAAATATTAAAAGTATCATCAAAATCAAACTACAGTATTAATATAACATTTGGTGCCAATCCATACATTTGCTTTCACCTCATTAGCTAAGTTCTTCAAACTATTATCATTCCATTCTTCTATTACGCTGCACCAAACTGGATAAATTATTGTAGTTATTTACCTACCTCAATAATTTCTTGAAACTCACTCCCTAAATTGAACAAAAGTTTTGAGTTAATCGGACTATGTACTCAAAAAAATCTCAAACGGACAGGAAAAAAATTTTGACAAGCAAACATTGTATGTTCCTAGGAGCTGGAAACGCCGAGAACTATAAAAAACGCGATTAGAGATTTACCAAATTTCGTGTGTTTTTTGTTTGTTTCTTTTTCTTCTTCTTCTTCTTCTTTAAAGACGAAAATCTCTCGGTTATCATTTCCTTGTACAAAAGGAAAAAATACCATAAAATAAATACCTCTAGCCTTCGAATACTCTTAATAGCGTTAGGGTCGGAAAAGAACAAGAGTTGGTTAAGAGAGGCCTGATAGTTCCTCTCGGAATTGCCAAGCCCCTGTGGGTACTATTATAGAGTTACTTTCCTACTCCGTAATTACTACGTAAGAGGTTTTTATTGCAACTTTTCTGTTTTGAAGTTCCTTGAGTTTCATAAGAAACGGTAGGCCTAATGTTCGTTCACTAACCTTATTATTCATAAAACCAAATACGAACGTAAAATAAAATTCTTCAAGATCTCTCCAATGTGTCTCTAGGAATAGCTACTTAACACCTGTTTTATAAAAAAAAATAAATAAAAAATAAAAAAATAAATAAAAAAAAAGTGTGCTGTTTTGATATGTCTTCTATATACTAGTATTTTCAAAGATGTTAAAAGTGGATATGGTGACATGTCAGGTTTTGCCATCTTACACATATATAAATATTGAGTCAAATGTTCGCAGCAGGGGCTGATATGACCTACATACAGTCTTCCCATACGTCCCGGTTTGACCGGGACAGTCCCGGTTTTCAGCTGTTGTCCCGGTGTCACGGCCGGTTTTGTCTGTACCGGTTAGTGGTAATAGACGAAAGAATCAACTACAAGAGCTTTGCTGACATGCAAAGTAAATAACATTTTTTATTTTATTAACATACTACTATAATAAGTAGCCCTAAATAAATTTAATGTAAAATATAATAAAAAGTTGTTTGAAAAATGGTTTTTTCTTTATGGGAATTTCAAGGTGTAAACATATTTTTTCCCATGGACTACCCCCCCCCCCTCGCACCTGTCAATCCGCTCTCTGTGTCCCGGGTTGGCTCGGATAAATTATGGGAAGCCTACGTACATATCAAGTTATGGCACAGTATACTTTTACAAAAAATTACATATCAGGTTTGGGCATGGTTCATAACGTCTCTATTAATTGGAATTTTACATATCTGATTTTACCATCTTGTAGATCTCGGCGAGGCGAATCCAGCGGTATTGATAACTCAATTTCGGTAAAAAGTCGATATATCAAGTTATGGCTTCCAACAATGACTACATAAATACTATAAGACACGACATGGCCATGTTAAATATTCTACGCTTATTCTTGAGTTGTCCAATACCCGCTAGGTCGCTCTGCTAGAGAATCTGAAGTTGATGTGACTGGCGCTAGGTGGCTCTACGGTCAAACAATGTTTCAGACGGGTAAGAGAAAACGCACTGATGCCACATATGGGACCAGAGATGCGAGTGAAGGTCGAGAATCGCTTATCTCAGCGCACGAACTGACAACACTGACTATGCTGACGGAAGTAAGTGAGAAGGTTTGTGAGAGAGAGGTCAACAGTTGTACAGTCTCAACCAAGTGGGATGCGTACAGTCAAGCACCTGCTGCTAGCGCTTTCTGATAGCTGTGTGTCAAACTTGTGACGAACAGCACCCGTAAAGCGTAGACTATTTCCCTATCCTATGTCGTGTCTTATAGTATTTATGTAGTCATTGCTTCTACCCACAGATATTAATATACTTACTTTTTTCTTTTATATATTTGTATAGAATCTAAGTTTATTTCCCTTGTATCGATCTCATTCCACTGGAACCTAACTGGATTTAATCCCACTCTTTCATCTTTCCTTTCAGGTCTCTCTTGACCAACTTAATTCGAAAATAAATTGTATTTTAATTGAAATCTAGTTTTTAATGACAGCTGTTAGTGATGCGATAACGAGACGATTGTTTTAGTGGATTCGGTTTCTGTTGGTACAGTCTGAGACTCGTTACACAAAGTCTCGACTCGTCTCGCAAAAAGTTTCTTGTAGGTAACTAATTTAAAAAAATATTCTTAATTATTATGTTTTTATTTCTTCATGCGTATACAATGTGTTAGTAAAATCCCCCCCCCCCAACTTAACTTTTGTATGAACTTAATTAGAACCAAACCATTTTGGGACTGTTAACTAGTTCACCTGAAGGTTTCTTTTATGATAGTTTGGAATTTTTCACCTCCCCTTAAAAGGGAAACATTTTTGGGGTGTTCAACATTTTCAAATGGGAACCGCATCTTGTGACATATCAAATTAAAGGGTATAAAAATACAAAATTAATGGCTATCACGAAATATTTTTTAGTTGACTCTAACCAAAATGGCGTCATAAAATGTGTTTGAGACTTTCTAATTATAAGATCGCTCAAAATGAAAAATAAGAACACTAAACAGTTTTTAAAATGTTCGCTAGACTAATCTGATAGAAGCATTTAGAATGTTATATTAATGTGTATGACCGTATTGTTTTACAGTTTGAATACTTAATCTAAACAATCACAAGAAACCAACTATTAATACGAAATGTAACTCTATACAATATATTTTACAGGCCTACCACTCGAATACTCTAATAGCGTGAGGGTCGGAAGAGAACAAACGTTACTTAAGAGAGAGCCCTGATAGGAAAGAGACTAACCCCATGACTACATACAAAAATGTAGGCCTATACACCTCAGGATTGCCATCTTGTACTCACTAAAATGAGAACCTGAAGGACCTAACCAAAACGTAACACAAATCGCCATTTCTAAATATATATATATATATATATATATATATATGCCGGATCTGAAGTTATTGGTGAAAAAGATAATAAAATAATAATAGGCGCTGTCATAAATGTTACAATATCTCAAAAATGTTGGCAAGATTTAAAACTCAAAAACTAAACAAAAGACTGTTTAGATTTATTTCAGTAATTTTAAAATTACTCACGAAGCTCAACTTTCTTTTATTTGAGGTTTAGCACTTTGATTTGACTTATAACTAGATTTCAAAAAAAAAAAATTATTGATAAAAAACATTTCACCGATTTTGAGAATTTTTAACGGCGACGCACATGGTTCATTTCCACTTCTTAACCAGTAACTCTGGAACACAAATAGACAATGTCTTGTATTTAGTCCTTAGAAGGATTTTAGTCTCAAATTTGATCAAAAACACGGTTTTAACATGCCAGGAATTTTAAGGGATAAAACACTGAACAGGGGATGATTTGGCGCTCTAGATTCCAGTGTTTAGAAAATCGCTTGCAATAAATTATGATTTAATTTTTGCTAATCTATTTTTAATTTTTACACATTTATACAATGATAAATTTTTAAGACAATTTCAATTTTAATTCGTAGGTAATTTGAATAGCATTACTATTATTTAGAGGTTTCAACATACTTCAGCTTAAAGTAGAACCTTGCGTTCATAACAAGAATATCTTATCGTCATACTGTTTCAAAAACAGCTGTTTTCAATACATGCATTGAGATGCTAAACTTGTACTTTTTAATCCTAGGACCTAAAAACATCAGTTGAGGTCGAGATCATCAGCCGTTACTTCGTTTATACGAATTAATTAACGATTGTAAAGCATCTATAAAAACAACCGATACTCTCGATTGTAAATAACCGTTAAAACAGCTGTTACCTTCGATTTGAATGTAAATAGGTTATAACATTTTAGTTTTTGTGAAATTGTTTTCTTACATTATTTGTAATATAACGAAAAAAATATAGTTCATCACTTTGGACCAAAAGATGCTTTTCGATCCTCGCTCATTTTACGACCTCGGCCGTTAAACTTGAGCTTATATTAAACAGCTTTACTTTTGGTTCTAGCAATGACTACATAAATACTACATGTAGTCATTGGTTCTAGTCATGAAATATATAGGCCTACTATTAGGTGATATTAGACAACTCTATCGACCGGAAGTTTTTGATGATAGTTTGGTTCCTTTTTTTTACCTTTCGGAAATGCTCGTGTGTTAAATTTTGCAACATTGATCAGGTTTTGATTTTGTACGGAAATAAACATGAAAAATAAAATTCACCTTTTATTAAACTTCTAAAGTTTTTGTAATACAAAATTCTACTTAACACAAACAAACGGATAATTTCTATTTCACTTTTTACTGTTTTACCAACTTTTCACGATTATTAAACATTTTATCAGATACAACGCTGGAACGACAGACGAGGCACAATTAACATTAATTTCCACTGCATCTGCGAAGCTGCGGTAATAAGAGCACACATTCCTGGAGTTGAGAACATTTCACCGAAGGAGAAAACATGCCTTTCTTCTTCTTTGAAAGTGAAGTTTATTTCGCAGTATAATACTATCGTCTCGTCCTTGAACTGTAGGCCTACCGGTGATACTTGGATAACAGTTGCCACTGCAATGCTTCTTGTAGTTTTATACGCTCTAACAACTTTATGGCAGGCAATTAATTTATTCAAACACGAATAAAATAGGCCTACCAGTTTACTTATTAAAGAATTAATTTTCTGGTAGAGGGAATTTAGTCCCACGGAGCAGAAAATAAAACATCCTTATTTGTTTGATCCTTATAGCCTCAGTATTCCCAAATAATTTTTTTTTTTTTTCAATTTTACAGAGTAGAGATTTGCTTCCCCTCCTAATTAGTTCCACAGGTTTACCCACATAAACGATTCATTATGGACAATATAATATTAACTTTAGAGAGGTTAAAAAAATTCTGCTGTTCACTTTCTTCCAAATACAAAGGGGGTGGTGACATATCATTAGTTAACACCTTTTGAATTTATGACATATTTACATAGGGTATAAAGAGGTATGTGGTAGCGTCTGTTGTCTTTACAGCCCACCACACATGGACCAATTATAATCCAGTATAGTACAGTATCCTCAAGGTAGGAATGTGTCTGGGGTGGAAAGGAAAGGATGGCCCCCACACTTTGTTTGTGGTGTTTACTTTCAGCGTTAATACCCCAATTAAAAAAAATTTAGACCTCAAATGCTTCTGTGTAAACGCGTACCCTAGTTTCGTTTCTTTAAATAAGAATAAAACGTTTACAAAAGTCTGTCTCGAAGTTGTAACTTTAGGAATTAAATGTAGCTAAGCAGTAATTTGTGTACCTAGTTTTCTTGGAATGGGTTGTACCGTCAAATCAGACTAGGGAAGCAATTAGAAGGGAGGACACGCCCCTTACACCAGACACACTCCTAGTCTGAGGCTACTGTATGTGGTATATTTTGGCTATATTTGACGACTTTTTTGATACATCAAAATTGACTCAAATGGTTTGCCCAACATATAGCCTAAACTATAAACATTTTTTTAAAAATCAGCTGTTACAATTTTGACCTAACGGAGGCCCTAAGTACTCTATCAAAATATATTTGTCGCTATTAAAAAAAAAAAACCGGATCCGGGAGTAATCTGAAAAACTCTCACACCACTGTCATAAAACCTAATAATATCAAAATCGGTCAATTTAATTTTTGGAAAAGTGTTTTTCACGTAAATATGATATAGAAAACTGTTATGTAGTCTAATAACAAAAAAATCATACAGAACATTACACAAACTTTTTCACTTCATCAGAATTCATACATTATTCCATGTTCCTGTGTTTACAAAATCGCTTCCAATCATTTATAATCTTACTTTTGGTTAATCTTATTTTAATTTTAGACACATTCACCCAACGATAATTTTGTAATGTACACGAAAGTTGTAATGAACCAAAAAGTGATGGCTCACGAAAGTTGTGATGGGTCAAAAAGTGTTGCGATGGGTGAAAAGTGTTGGCTCACGAAAGTTGTAATGAACCAAAAATTGATGGCTCACGAAAGTTGTAATGACTCAAAGTGTGTTGGCTCATGAAAGTTGTAATTACTCAAAATGTGTTGGCTCACGAAAGTTGTGATGTACCAAAAAGTGATGGCTCTTGAAAGTTATGTGATAGGTCAAAATCTGATGGCTCACGAAAGTTGTAATTACTCAAAATGTGTTTGCTCATGAAAGTTGTGATGTACCAAAATGTGTTGGCTCACGAAAGCTATGTGATAGGTCAAATTCTGATGGCTCACGAATATTGTGATAGGTTAAAAAGTGATGGCTCACAAAAGTTGTGATGGGTCAAAATGTGATGGCTCACGAAAGCTGTGATGATAGTGATAGTGATAGTTTGCGAAAGTTGTGATGGATCAAAAAATTTTGGCTCACGAAAGTTGTGATGGGTCAAGAAGTGATGGCTCACGAAGGTTGTGATGTTCAAAAGTGTTGGCTCACAAAAGTTGTAATGAACCAAAAAATTCATGGCTCACGAAAGTTGTAATGACTCAAAATGTGTTGTCTCACGAAAGTTGTAATGTACCAAAAAGTGATGGCTCACGAAAGTTATGTGATAGGTCAAAATCTGATGGCTCACGAATATTGTGATAGGTTAAAAAGTGATAGCTCAAAAAAGTTGTGATGGGTCAAAAGTGATGGCTCACGAAAGCTGGGACGATGTGATAGTGATAGTTTGCGAAAGTTGTGATGGATCAAAAAATGTTGGCTCACGAAAGTTGCGATGGTACAAAAGTAATGGCTGACGAAAGTTGCGATGGTACAAAAGTGATGGCTCACAAAAGTTGTGATGAGTCAAGAAGTGATGACTCACAAAAGTAATGAAGCGTCAAAATTGATGGGTCACGAAAGACGTGATGGGTCATAAATGATTTCTCACGTTTTAATTATGTACAAAACATAAATATTTTAAAGTCTCCAAGTCTTGATGTCGTACATTCAAAAAACCTCTATATACCCAACATTTTACTAGCAAAAATAAATAAATATAAGATTTCCTTTATAGGCTGCACAAGTTTTAGATAAAAATTTATTCTCTTTAATTTACAAATACTGTAAAAAGCTATTAAGCCAAAACGTAAAATTGCAAAAATTTTCACTAGTTTTTCATATATACGGTAATCATTTTAGCACAGGATTGATTTTTTTTTGCACAAATACTATATTATTCTACGATAAAAAACTTTTTTTTTAGCTGACCTGATTCATTGATTTTCTTACAGATTTTATGTGTCTTATACCAGAAAATTTAAGAGATATAAAATATTAAAATGTTGTAGAATAAACAGCTGATTACGTCATTGAATTTATTTATTAGCTACTTTATAGGTTTCCGGGGGATTTACAGTTATAACGGAGTTCATTGGTAAAATAAAAGAGACTTTATATAAATCACAGGTTTGAAGGTCGTAGCTGTGAAAGTGGGTTTAACTGTCTTGCTGGGTTTTAATATGCAGTAAATTAACATGTCATGTGAATATTTTGACTGAACTTTATTTTATACAGTTGATAAAATAAAATGACAAGCAATTAAATTCTGAGTGGATAATATATTTCACTTTTATTAAAGCATTTCGAAGATAGAAACTCGAGCAATCTCCATCTTGAAACAGCACCACCCGAGAGTATGAAATTTTCACTTACATAGAAGTAATTTGGCACCATTTTTTGTATCATCAAATATACACAAATTATAAGAGATTGAAACAGGTGTGACCACTGTTTCAATAGATAGGTACAAAAATTGCTTAAACTTTAAAAGGTAATCACAGGATTTTTTGAGTTAAAACTAGAGGTAAACCAAATTTTTCATATCACCCGCCATTTTTCCATTATGGCGGTCAACTCTAAATTTTCTTATAAGAACCCCTATATTTTGGATTAAAACATATTATTTTAAGACTTTTTTATTTTTGATATATCTTTAGTCGTTTAGCATATATATATATATATATATGTTTTAAACATTCATAAACTCAATCTATTTCCAGAAACGATTTTTCTTATTTTACAAAGTCAAATTCAGGTGAAATTTAAACTAGGGTAAAAAAGTGTAATAACACTACTGTTATTTTTATTTTTTTCTATAGGTTGAAGAATAACAATTAGAGATAGAAAACAAATATAAGTTTCTGCTAATTGTCAAGAACATCCACTGGCTTACACCAGCTCTTTATTATGACTAAATGTGAATTAAGAACAAATTTTATTATTAACCACTGTTAACACTGCTATAATATTTCATTCACAAGTTCAAATACATCCAGTAATAATTCAAAACTGATCTACACCAGTAGGTGTGTTCTAGAGAAATGCCAGAAAAGTTCAATAAATCAGTAAAATCGCTTCTTCGATAAAAATGTCATTGTAAAAGTTCCATAACAGTTGTTTTAGAGAATAAAACGTAATTAATTATGCTATTTATAAAATGTATTGCCAACATTATTTTATCCACAAAAAATTAATTTCTCAATAATATTCCCATTCTTTAAATTTGTTACGTGAAAAAAAAAATGTTGTTTTCAAACTTTTAATATTTTTTATACATTAAAGTCTTGTTTTACATGTTTCAATTTTAAATTCAGTTCAACTATTTTAGGTACGGAAAACGCCCTAAACCCTTGTATTTTCACAAATTTAAGCGTTCCTAAATGGTTAAATTATATCGAAAAAATACCTAAGAATAAAAAAGTCGTAAATTAACGTTTTTTAATCAAACTCATTGTAAAAAAAAAAAAAAAAAAAAAAAAAAAAAAATGGCTTCCCAGTAATAAAGTCATTTTACTTTTCTTTTTTTTTTAAATACTGTCAAAGGCACATTTAATGTTTTAAAGTATTTGTGACAAATGAAAACTGCACAAGTCATTGATGTTCATCTCAATGTTGGAACTTGGTTCTTTTCTTAAGTTCCTTATGAAAAACCAAACAATATTTTCACCATTCAACTTGAGTAGTCTACATTTTTAGTACTGCAATGTTCATTATTAAGGCTTATATGGTTTGCAAAATATTTTCTTCAATATTAAATGTGTCTTTGCAAGTCCAATATTTCATATGTAATGAAATTTTACAAATTTCATATTGTTTTTCGTGAATAACAAGAAATTGAAAACAGAACATAATATATAAAAAAAATAAAAGTGTGAAAAAACATGAAATTTAAAAAAAACAAGTGTGGCACTGAAAAATAATTTTCAATCAAGTGAAATACCAACATGATAACATTTTTAGTACCATGAAATACTAACATGGTAATACAAAAATCTAAAATACAAGATCCAAGTTTGCAGCCAAATATTATAAACATAAAACCAGAGACAATGAAAAATCTGTGATGAAACGATGGATTAGGTATTATAAACAATGACGAAGTAGAAGGGAGGAGTACTTCTTAGCCACCCGGTATATCTAACTAGAATATCTATTTTGGAAATTTACTAATAAAAACGAAATATAAAGTGTTGAATAAAAATGTGTTTTAGTAAACAGTTTGATATAATTTTAAATCATGGGCACGGTTATATAAATGTAGACTATGACAAGTTTGTAAAGGAGAAAATTTATTTAGTAAACTTCGTGGCCAATTTTTCAATTTCAAAAAATTGCTAAAAAACTTTTAACTTGTATAGGCTATTCTACGTCACCCTTTTTAGCTCTTCGTGTGAAGGTTTAAATTCTAAAAACAATGTTGCAGTGTTTTCTACAATTAGTTGCAATAAAAGTTAGTTACGTATTAACGCCACCGCAGCAGAAGTTGCGCTAATGCGCATGCGCCAATAAAGAGCATTAACTTCAATAAACTTACGAAAGGTTTGGCCAGGTGTTTATATATATATATATATATATATATATATATATATATATGCTAGCTGGTCAAACCTGTAGTGATATATAATTATATCGCAAAGTAAGCAAATATTGGCGCATGCGGATTAGCAACTTCTGCTGCGGTGGCGTTAATACGTAAGTACCCAATAAAAGAATTATTAGTGAAATTAAAAAATTTTGAAATCGTAACCTCAAAATTAGAAGAAATGTAACAATAATTTAGAAGCCGTAATTTTAATTAAATTCAAATTGTTGTTTTTAGGTTAGATTGATAATCAAAAATGTCTTTGACGCAATTTGAAAATAATAATCTTTTAAAAACAAATGCGTTTATACAAATTGGTCTCAGTTTGAGTATTCTATACAAATCACCGATTTTTCCTGGAATATGGAAATCCTCAATATCCATACTGTTGCATAATATTATAGTCTACAGAAAAAGTGAAAGTATTTATGTAAGAAACTCCTTCAAAATGACAATTGCTATCTAGAAGTTTCAGTTCGCGCATCCCTTTTACCCACTGGCACTCTATAATATAATAACCTGAGAAGAATTTATAACTCTGACTGTACTGTATTTTTAAACTAAACTTTGCATAGGTTGTTTGACCAGCGGAACAAATATGCACGCGAGAAATTCTCGTTTTTTGTTACACTTTTATTGCAAATTAGGTTAGATTTATAGTGTCGTAACATTGCTTGAACGTGAAACTATCAAGTAACCAGAGAACCACGTGACAAGAGAAGCAAGACAGGTGTACCACTACCACAACACAATAAATAGTGACTCGTCACATGGCATCAACATGTCTGGACTGGATTCCTTCCTGGCAAGCTGCACCTAGCTAACACCTACAATAGAATAGTAATTACCATGGTTACGTACATTTGTGCAATTGTAATTATTGTATTTAAAGTGCAATTCATTTGTTTAAAACAACCACAGCCTACTCTTTCCCTCAGTCACGTGATTCTCTAGATAATTTCCGATAAATAAATTATAGTTGCCTAAACGCTTTTAAGATTGAATTTTTAGCTTGATTTTTATCAAATTTAGGTTTTAAAATGGCAGTAGTTTTAAAAAGTTATGAATACATCTTCACGTGTAGGTCCTTCAATTGACGTTCAGCATTCCTTACGTTTGTTTACATGTTAAATAAATTAGAGAGTTATTAATAAACAACAAAATTATTAACAACATAACCTCAAAATTATAACAAACCTTTCGGCCTACAATATTAACGGTAGAATCCAGAACTATATTTGAATTTAATACAAATTTAGTAAATAAGGTAGGTTTCACTATTGAATAAGAATTAAAAATTATCGGAAATTTTCAAAATTGCAGCAATTTTTTGGGCGTTTTGTTGTAAAAAGCAAACTTTTGGGAAGTTTTAAATTATAATGAAAAACGCATCATAGAAATGAGTGACGGAAGGATAACGTAGAAGTCCAAATTTGGTGTACACATTATTTTGATGTAACCTTTATAATATTATCAAAAATCAAGACTATTTAGTACATTTTCAAAATGGAGGCCGTTAAAAATTATTAACGGTAACTATCTCGAAAACCATTAACTGTACAAGGGACAAAAATGTCAGCTTTTAAAGTCAAACAGAATGTTTGTTTTTTTCAATAGGCTAAAGGATAATAAGAGTTATTATTAACAAAATAGGAACACAATATCTTAGTAAATTAACCACAACCTCCACAAATTTGTAATGCCGTTAATCCATATTTATTGGATGCACTCACTACCATGCTTCTTATTTTATTATACATTATTCTAGAGATTTGATACAATCCTATGGCTGCCGATTCGACGGGTTTCCTTAAGGAGCTGTAGGAATCCCAAGTGCCTAGCTGGATTAATATTAGATCCCTCTCAACATTCCTATCATGGATCTTGACCAACTCATGTTATCTTCAGACCCTAACGCAATGAGACACTCCCGGGCTAGGGGTATCCCTTATATGTTCTTGTCCTCCTTTTTTTTAGACGATAATGGCCAAGAGGTTTATCAAACAAGTAGGCTAAAAACGAAATAACAAACCCCGGGTGTAAGCAAGTGCATCAGTTTTGTGGATAAAAAAATCACTTCCTATTACGTTGGCTTTCTTTTGCTTGGTCAGTATTCCGATTTAAAACGAATGGAATGGCACTCCCAAACATTGTATGTCAAAATGTTATCACAAGATTAAACTGCTAAACATAAAATGTCAATCAGCACTATTTCCTGTAGAGTTTGCACAAGTTGTGTAGGTTTATAGGTTTCTAATTGACTACATCCGGTCCATTAGTGAAGCGCTTGTACAATATCCTGTGTTGTTCTTCTTCATTGCTATCTCTTGCCAATGGTCATTAACAAACAAACTGTTTTAATGGCATAATTTATGACGAATAAACTAACAGACTTTGAGTTTCAAATTAAAATTAATGGAGTTTACTGACAAGCGTTTTAATTTAGACCTGTTTCGTATTTAAAAAAGGTTACGATATTGTAATCCAAATTAAATTTTATTCTAAGATGGAATTACAGTATACACAAAGCGAACGTCTTAAATGTATTCTGGAGAAATGCTTTGTCCTAGAAACTTGGTGCAAAGTTTTACATCACTATAACTTCAATACAAAAAATTTAAACCAAATATTTGTTTGTATTTGGGTGCCCAGAAGAAGCAAACGTTTGAGTAGAAGCCTGTTTCTAGTGAATTTTAAATCTAAGCCTGGGTAAAGATATGCCTTATTTTAAAGGTAATTAAAACTAAACATCTTAGTACAAAAGTTTTTTATTAACTTTAAACATTTCAAAATGATGGCCTAAGATGTCTGAAATGTAAGATTTTACGTTCATCTGGATCTTGATTATTCTTTTTTCTTATATATATATATATATATATATATATATATAATTATATATTTATATATAGCCTATACAAAAATATTTTAACATCGAAACCGGTATCAACATTAATACATCTTTACAACGAAGTGCCACATTGGCAGTTTAAAACTAAATTACCTCAAATATTTAAATTACCCCACTCCATTTTTGAAAAACCATTAATACTCATTTCTAAAAATATTCAAACGAGTTGTAAATGAAATGAAAAGTTTTGCAAACTAAATATTTGTTGTATTTACAGATTTAAGATATCTCTTGTAGTTTCAAAACGGCGGCCAAACAACTCTGTGTTACTGCTGTTTTTAGAATTCTTAGCGCTACAAAGAAAATAAATCATTTCTAAATTGCAGGAAACTAATATTAAAATTAAAAGACAAATAATTATTCATTAATGAGTTGGACGTCTTTCCTATATATATCAAATATCAATTACATACTTAAAAACACACAAATTGTGAGTCTATTACATCATCTTTGACAAAACAAAAAAAGGTAACTTAAAGGGGTAACCTACACTTCTTATCCACATTATTTGTTTGTTTTGCTCCACAAAACATCAGTGAAGTAGAGTTTTTTGTCCGCCATTTTGAAACTACAAGGAATATTTTATTGTTTGACTTGATTTTGAATTATTTTGTATAAAAATCAAGAATGTAAAATTCAAATTTTTTAAAATTTTAAGCCTCTATTTTAAAATGGCGAAAGTTGATAAAAAACCTTTAAGCAAAAATGTTTAGTTTTTAAAGACTATTAATATGAGATAACTTCTCCTATATTTATATTTAAAAATACATAAAACAGACCATTTAATATATTTTATTTGAATTCTTCAATAATTGCTAATTAGTAAGGTAAAACTTTTGTTGCTGAAATCGTTTTCCCTGATTAGATTTCATACACCTTGCAATCTTTAGACTCCAAGTGGGGAGAGCATATTTTTTTTTAAATACAAATTTTGTTTTATAAGGCTTTAGTAAATCAGAGTTCTCAAATTTTGTCCGAATTTATAGAAATTTGTAATGTAGAATCCTAAGACACGAATTGTTGAACAAATTCTATAGCCAAACAAATCTATTTTAAAACACTGTCAGTTTTCACTTGTAGCTTCTAACACGAAAGCCACTAAAGGCGATGCTTGATAAAGATTTGTTTAGTAGCCCTAAGTGCAAAATAGGAATTATCACAAAACTTCGGAATTAAATAAAAGTAATAATACTCGATATTGTGGCCTGAGTTCTAGTTCCATTACAGTTAAATTTAATACTTTAACAAGTTATTGAATAGGTTTTGTTTTTTAAAACGGAAGTTGGAAAATTTCAAAATAGCGAGCGTTTCGAAAATATTGTTTTACAGGATCCTTATGGACAGCCTGTAATAAATCATTTTGTGCATGGTGATCTGGATATATCTATACTGAGGTCATTTAACGAGTGGATTCACAAATAATAAAATAAACGCTGCAAAACATTGCATAAACTTTCTCATTTAGGCTACACATCTCCATCTAAAAGTATTTGTTATCAAAAATGTCAATTTGTTAGTTGTCAGACAAAAATGAACCATGTGCGCCGTCTTTTAATATTTGAACGAAATCGGTAGAGTTTATTTTGAGAAATTTCTTATTCTATAACAGCCCCGTATCAGATTTTTATTATTTCTTTTTATTTTAGCGATAACATAAGAACCAACATTTTTGTATACAAGGCGACAAATAAGTAAAAATTTGATTAAAATCTTTAGAGCCAATTTTGAGAAAATGTAATTATGTGTTTTTTTCCCTTATGGCAGTTGCCTCCAAATTTGAAGTTATCACATTCTATTTAAAAAGTCCCAAAATATGGCCAACATATACTCCCATACCAAACTTGATTAAAAACTGTCCACGCGTTACAACAATACACTTTTTTAGACTCAGTGGCTCACAAGATCAGCTAGATGTACGAGAAAGCATCCATGTCAACACGTCAATGTTTCATTGCGGCATCAAGTAGTTTTACATTAGCCTACGCTTGGGAAAGATTTGAAACATACATTAACATTTAAAAAATGAAGACTTAAAGTTCTACATAAAGCGGTTTCCAATAACTTATTTTTAAACTGGTTCATTACTGATTATATTGCTTTTATTGTCGATCAAATTTTTTTAGTAACAACTCTTGAAAGAGGCTATTTTGAGAATCCTTTTTTCCTCAAATTCTGGAGGGCGATCAAGAATAACAAAGTGGTAGTGGCAACTTATTAGTGGAACCTTTGTCTAGGTTATAACATAGACAAGAGAGAAGTGACTTTCTTATCTGAGCTCAAGCATTTGTAAAAGGAAAAGACAGTAGTTTTCCATTTCTCAGAACCGTACTAGTCCTAAATATTTGTACCAAGTACTTCAAATAAAATTAAATGTGACACTACATCCACATTGGTAACATTGGATAACCTAAATTCAAAATAAGTTTAGTACACTTCCGGTATTAAAACCTAATAAATTGGCTTTCACCCAGGGCCACCTAGATATACTACTAGGGGCTAGGGGAACTGTTTTCGCATCTTTTAATAATACCCATTTCCCATACTAATAATTTAATTTCCTTTTTTGATTTATATTATTCATAATCGTATCGCGTGACAATTTTGTCGGTCAAAAAATCAACTATAAAATCAGTTATAATACAAAGTAGTGCTAAAACCAGACGACTTCCGGTAAGGCAATAGGTACAGTTATTTTTATACAGTCGAAGCTAGCGTCAACGTATTAATTTCTTCATCAAATAAACCTACTTATTCGTAGTAATCACAATAACTTCTAGTTTTATTTGATACCACACACATAATATTTCCAAAAATAATATTGTTCAAGTCAATAGTTTTTGCTCTTCACTCCAATGTTTAATTGTTACCGCTATATTTATCTTATATATGGGACAATACGAAGAATATAAAGTGCAAAGTTCGAAATATATAGAATTTATCGTCTTGTCTGTGAAGACTGATTGCGACTTACAGACAGATATGAGCGTGAAATTATAAAAGGAATCAATAAAAATGCAATCGATCTTTTAATGACTATTGATCGGTTTTTCTTAAAACTTATATACTACGTACTTTGTGGTTAAATTATGTTGTATTCGTTGTACATTTTTGATTTCGCACTGGATTTTAATTTCAAAGCCAAATAATTTATTTCATATTTGTATGTTCCGTTGTATCTGATACTTTAAATTTGGCTTAGCACAAACACATTAAACTTTAAATTTGGCTCAGTGCAAACATATTAACTTTAAATTTGACTCAGTGCAAACATATTAAACTTTAAATTTGGCTTAGCACAAACATATTAAACTTTAAATTTGGCTCAGTGCAAACATATTAAACTTTAAATTTGGCTTAGCGGAAACATATTAAACTTTAAATTTGGCTTAGCGCAAACATATTAAACTTTAAATTTGGCTCAGTGCAAACATATTAAACTTTAAAGTTGACTAAGTGCAAACATATTAAACTTTAAATTTTGCTTAGCACAAACATATTAAACTTTAAATTTGGCTTAGCGCAAACATATTAAACTTTAAATTTGGCTTAGCGCAAACATATTAAACTTTAAATTTGGCCTAGCGCAAACATATTAAACTTTAAATTTGGCTTAGCGCAAACATATTAATCTTTAAATTTGGCCCAGCGCAAACATATTAAACTTTAAATTTGGCCTAGCGCAAACATATTAAACTTTAAATTTGGCTTAGCGCAAACATATTAAACTTTAAATTTGGCATAGCACAAACATGTTAAACTTTAAATTTGGCCAAGCGCAAACATATTAAACTTTAAATTTGGCTAAGCGCAAACATATTAATACATATTCGCAATCAGATTCACTTCTAGTTTTATTTGATACTTCACACATATTATTAATAAATAGTTTTTACCTCTTAACTCCAAGGTCATTTTTCATGTTACCTCTATATTTTTCCTATTAGTAGGAGGAATACAATAATATAAATAAATTAATGTACAATTTGAAATATATAGGATTTTTCGTCTTGTCTGAGACTGGTTACGACTTATTACAAGCGCGTGAAACATAAGGGTCCTTGGTTTTATCTACGGACCATAAACATGGAGTAAATTTAACAGTGGTTTTAAAAATAACTTCTTTAAAATACCTGGCAAGCTCCATTGACAAGTACATTGTATCCGTTACCAGTATTAGCAATACTTTCAGAAAGAAAGGAAAAAACAGATTTATGACTCAAAAACAACATTTTAGACATGAATTCATTATTATTACGGTTCAAGAATAATTGGGAAAACAAAAATGTGTAATGAAACCCGTCATTGAAAGGTAATTTTAATCAAATACGTTATAAGCTTATGCTGTGTTATGGCACAAACAAAGAAAGTTTCCCTATTTTAATAAATAAACATTTTTCCAAACGGCGTCCATTGATTGACTGAAAACTACAGAACTGACATTTTTGTTGCAAAATTTGGTTAAAACCGTTGCAGCCAATTTTAAGTAAATCCAATTTTGTGCTCCTAGACATTCACACAATTTTACGTTAACTGCGATTAGATTTTAGTCTTAATTAGAATAACTTGACGATAATTTTCTAATAAAAAATCAGCTGTTACAATCATCCACCAGTTAGCACAAAATGTGGGAAGCGTCCAATTATCATTGTAACCTAAATATATCAGTCTCTTAAAACTATATATAATATGTGTGATGTCTCTTTTGGGTTTATACAGATAACTCCAAAATACGAATAACCAATGCGTTTTTAGGGTCCTTAAGAACTGCATTTGGGCAAAAAACCTAATTTAAAAAAGGTAACTTTTTATAAACCGCTATTTACAAATAGAGACTATGCTAACATGCATTTTATTTATGCTTTGTTTTAGAAACACACGTACAAGGTTTGTAGGTCCGAGGAAGGATACCCAGAACGTCCTGCTCCCAGCAGTGATGAGTTTCCAAGGATTTATCGAAAATTCCCCAAAACTGCTCACTTGTCATATGTTTCTCCGTTGGGCATTTTCAAGCAACTAAATTGAAAACAAAACAAGTATGGTTTTTTAAAATTGATCTATTGATTTTTTAAAAAATCATACTTCCAACTTAAATGAACAAATACATCTTAACTCATCACCACTATTGAGACCTATTATGTAACCTTTGTTTTCTAAAACACCCCAACTCCCATCCCACAGGTTAGATCATTGACCTTTCTTTTGTCATTTCTCAACCCCTTTACTCTTCTAACCTTTCCTTTTGTCTCACATTTTTAGTTTAGACTTGTTTTGTTTTCAATTTAGTTGCTTGAAAATGCCTATCGGCGAAACATATGTCGCAATTAAAGCTGTTTTGTGGAATTAAATAATCATCTCATTATTTCCATTATCATGGAATTCCATCATGTACCGACTGTTGTAACATTAAATTATATCATTATTTGACCAGATCGCTAATCTTGACATTAATTCTGACATTTCTTTTCTTTTGTAGAGAGTTGTTACCAACCTACTTTCATTGGCAATATTAAAATATATAAAATAATTGTAAAAAATGTTATAATTTACCACTGTTGAGTATCGATTAGAGAAACAAAATCTAAAATACCTTCATATTTACGTTTGGACTTTCTGGACGCAATAATTCTATGAACGAAAAAGTAAATTAGGGATTAGTTTATACCGTTGGAAAGTTTATGAAAACGGTAGTTTTGTGAAATTTCAACACCTACAAGTGTAATAATTTGTTTCTAAGACGAATTGGAATTTTAACAAAAATTTCTGAACATTCACTTGTTTATGTTTGAGGGTTTGTAAATAATCCATAGTCTCAGTTTCAACAATGTTGGTTCTGTTTTATAGGAATTTTAATGTAGTTTTTAAAAAATGGGGTTACTTTACTTGCTGGGTTAAAAATAAAGTGAGAAAATAGAGGTTACGTTTTTCTAAAAAAACGAAAAAAATTTATAAGGCCTATCTCGCAAACGACAATGTCACTTTTGTTGGAAATGAAGTGTACTATCATCCTGATTTTTTGTCTCATTTTTCACCATTCACCCTGTATTATAGATACAGAGTGGATAAGAGAACCCCCCCCCCCCCATAACTTTGTTATCAATTAAGATAACTAACCACGCTTTTTAGCAATCTTCTTTATAGTGGTGGGGTTGCTTCTATGATTCCACGCTTTCACTTTTAGACTTCAGGAGGTAAGTCAAAACTTTAACGTGATTGCATTAAGAAAGCTATAAAGTACAAATTGCACTCCCCCACCTTAACTTTATTTTTGTTAGAAAATCGTCTCAGATAAGAGGCGCTCAGTAAGTCCTAATATTGGATTTTTGGGAATCAAGGTGACAACATTTTAAAATAGGATGTGTGGTCATATACCTCATTTTAAAAGGATTGACAAGACAAACAAAATGAAATTTTCACCATCAAAACAAAAACGACATTGTATTAAGGTAAATAAAAAATCAATCCTTGGACATTTTTTGTTAATATCTATTTTTCGTACCACGTGTTTAGTTATCGTAATTAAAAACAAATTTAAAAGAAGGAGGGGCATTTTTTTTTCAGCAAGAGATAGGCCTATTGTAAAATTAATCTATTAAGCTAATCAATAGACAACCATACCTCTAATAATAAGTAATTACAGAGATATTTTTATAGATGGAGGTACAATTTATCACAGTGAAACAAAACGATGAAACAGGAAGCTATAAACAGAGGTCATGGACACCCAAGTCAAGGGCCATATGGGAGTCGCACTACAAGGAGTGCCGAGAGAGTTTACATGTTCCGCTATTCCGCACTTTCTCCACAAACATTCTCTACACTGTGTCCAATAGAAAAGTAATATATGTACTAGGCCTATCCGAGTCTTGTGTGAAATTAGCAACACATTATAAGGAAAGAAGCCAACATTATTGTTTATTTTTAAACCAAGGACGTAGAACAAGTGTTTCAATTTCGCTGCAAATAGATCCTGGAAAAACTAATATAATAGTTTTATTGTTTGTGATAATATCCTAGAGGTCATGATATGATCCGGACAATACATATTTTTTTATCTCTGTAGGGAAGCTGACACGCCTCAGATATTTTTCCATTCTTGAACAAAGTAATTAATTGAAGTATGTAGTTCTCTAAATACAGACCAAGCTCCCTTGGATGTTTAATCATTTTTGTAAGAGCGAGAGATGTGACACAATATTCATAGACCAAGAAGTAACACTACAACTACTGTACACTTGAACAAAACACTCACAAGGAAGATCATCGTCAAAATTAAAAGAGCTCCTTACATTGTGAATATTATTTACCATTCGTTAGAATTTCATAGTAGTAGAAAATATTATCCTATATTCATCCGTTAATATAAATCCTGGAATGTTGACTGCTTTACTTGTAAAAGAACGTGAAAATAAATTTAACATAGTTTGTGGAAGCGTAATTGATTCGACTATTGTTTATATTTTACTTTATAAATGGAGGAAGTCTAAGAAAACAAAACAGTAAAGCTGTTATGTAAATAATAGTTTTATATTTTTCTAACATTATGAAACTTGAAAAGGTTTTTTAATCCATGAAATGAAAATATCAAAAAGTACTAAGTGAAATATTTTTTGATCAGATATAAATTTCTTTAAAAAAAAATGTACAAATTGCTTAATTAAAAAAAAGTTCGGTCCCTACACGATTGTACAGGGTGGAAATAAAGTCTCTTACCCCCCCCCCCCTACTTTTCCCCACAGTTTTTGTCACATCGGACAAAATGAAGTTTGTGTATATAATTAATTTTAACTAAGTTTTATGTTGTTTTAAGACTTTCGCCCGCCATCTTGGATCCGCCATATTGGATTTGAGTCAATATTTTTAAATGAGAATATATTTATGGTGTTTTGATACATGTTTGTAAAATAGTTTTTTCAACCCTGAGTTCAGATATATATCACTCATCTCTAGTTATTCACGAAAACCCATGAAAATTTGACTATTTTAGAATACTGCACATTTAATGTTTTAATTGTGGAGACCCATGTTTTACTGCACTAGACTTCGATTTTCACCTCAATAGACATCTACGGATATAGGTCAGTATAACTTTACAAGATTTATCAACACTAATCAGCGTCTTAATATCTTCTTTAAAAAGCAGTAGCCTATAAAACCATTTTGAAGTTGTTTTATGAAATAATATAAGTTTTACAATGTTCCACTGAGGTGAAAATCAAAGTGTAATGCATCTTGGACAATTAAAACATTAAATTTTCAGTACACGAAAAGAGTCAAATTTCATACATTTCCCGCGTTTTTTTGTGAATACTGGGAGATAGGTGAGAGATATCAAAAAATATGTATTTCACTGAACTCAGAATTGAAAACGATGTTAAATCATGTCGCCAGTTTAACTCTCTCACTGAATTTTAAAGATAAAATACTTTGTCACATATTATAGGTTTGTTCAAACGGTTGAGTCTTAATTGCGAACAAGGGTAAAATCGTCCAGACTGCGAACACCTCAAAAATGCCGAGGACTACCTGAACATGAGTCGTCCAGACTGCGAACACATATTTGGAACTAAATCAGGCGTGATAGGGTAATTTACTCAAAAATGACTGGGACATGCGAACCTTAAGTATGATTAAGTACAATTTTTTGGAAAATAGAATAAATTATTATTATTTGTGAATTTAGTTGTGGCCAAATCATTCTGTTAATATATAATACCGGCCTGGGATTCTACGAATGGGTTGAAAACCCCGACCTCTCAAAATGTGTTCGAAATCAGGAATCCTCCCCACCCCCCAGACGACCCCTTCCCCCTCGTAAACCCAAACATGTTCGCAGTCTGGACTGTTCGAAATCAGGACTGTTCGCAATCAGGAGGACACCGTTCAAACACAGAATCACAGAGCAGTTGCCGCCTAATACGTAATTTATTTACTGCGCATGCGCCAACGTTGATTGCTTGACATATTTTTTGTAATAACTTTGTTTCTTTTTAATATGAACCAAATTCTAAAACCTTCTTCAAAAATACCACTATAAGTTTGTTAAGTTTCATTGATATCAGTCCAGTAGATGCTATGATTACCGCAAACAAAGATCGACCTTTGCGGCTGCAATTTCTTTATAGGAAAACCTTTTGATTGTCACAACTCAACTTCGAACAAACTTAACCTTAAAACCTTCTTCTGAGTGGAAACTATGTTGTTACCATTTCTCATTAAAATCGATTCATTAGTTTTTAAGATTTGAGAGGACAAACATTACCCCCCCCCCCCTAAAGATTTATTAACAAAGTATAAATTCATGAAGACTCGAGTTCACTATACTTCAGAGTAGGTTTTAGATTTTTACTCTTCTAAATTTATGAGTTTTATGTGTTCATTCAGACAAATATTTGATAAGAAAATATTTTTATATTTTCTTAATGGGTGTACGCAGACAGTCTATAAATGATTCATTATTATACTTTTTTAAGATGATTTTCTTTAATCACCTGAGTCTGCTATACAGTAAAATCCGTTCCTTATTGAGCAGTGATGTATAAGAGGTGGGATACAAAGAAGAACTGCTTCCCAATGGTTTTGTAAGGTAATAGATAAGAAAAGGTAACCTACACAACATCTTCCTGGCCTTCCCCGCGACTCTTCTAATGTAAATTAAAACTAGTTTTGATTATTTTATTGTTTTGAGATGAGACAATTTACTCTGATCAATCCACAGAGCTCGAGAAAGGAAAATAAAACTGGGGTTGGACTAGGCTGGTTATTTCAGCATGAATCACGTCATTTTTGAGTAACAGTTTGGTGCAAAAGTAGCTGTTGATACAGTAGTACATCATACAAATGTTGTAATTTGTTTTTTATCACAATATTTTTAAAGGTATGCCAACAACAACATGTACAAAATTATATGTACAGATATTGAAACGAACTGAAGTTTTAGGTAAATGGTGTCCAGTAACAGTGCTACAGATATTATGTATCTTTTGCAATCATTTCTCATATTTACATTGTAGAACAGCCAAAAATAGGTTATTACTGGTCGTTTCCAAGCAAACTGCTCGAAAATTAAAATGCATTTTACATAAAAACAAATTAATAACAATTAACAGTACGTATTTCAAAAGTTCATTATGAAGGAGGCATAAATTCGGCTTATGTGCCAATAATATAACCTACCCCAACGCCATCTGTCCTAGCCTGCGGTGTACAACTTCATGGAATGTCTATTAGTGCTACGATTATGCAAAATACCTTTCCTCTGTAAAAAACTAATAGGTTTTTCTTTGGTATCTGTTAAAGAAACAAGCTCAAGAAAGTTCATGTTGTCTGTGTTAAAAGTAGATAATTGTTAATAAAAACTCTAACAATAACTCGAATTAGCTGATTTTAAACAATAATTTAAAATAACATATAGTTTGTAAAAAGTCAAGTGTATCTTGATCTTAAAAAGTGTTTATACAAAATCATGATAATTATGATCTGAAATAACAGAAAAATAATAATAATGATTATGTGAGATACCTAACGGAAAAGGTTCTTGTTTTAACTACGCTACTCGTGGAAGAGGTTAGCTAAGCGTACAGAAATCGGTTAAGCGGTTTTGGCTGTAGAGATAGAGTTGCCACTTGGAGTAACACAGGCACACTTCGAGCTGAGACAAAAATTTGTAACGGGGGGTTTGAAGGGGACACTAATCGGAGGCCTGGTGAATTGCCCCAAATTTAGAGGAGTCCAAGGAATTTTTGACAAATTTAATTCTGAGAAGTTCACATCATCCTAGAATCCTGGAGATAAGGTAAAATTAAAACATTAAGGATAAATTAAGACATCAAAACAGTAGTCAATTTATAAACAAACATTTTTTTGTATAAATATTATAAACAAAGAAACGAAATGAAAGAAAATTAAATATATTGTAAACATAGCTTGAAAATAAAATTACTGTGCAGTCACAAAGGCACAGCTCACATTGCATCGGAATTTATTAGTCTACTCAAATATGTTGTGTTGAAATTTTAGTAGAAATACGTTGACTTCATTGTGTAATTACATTTGTATCACTTATATTGTGGAACGTATACAAGCTATTATATTTTCAACTTGTTACCCTGGACATCTGGCAACCATATTTTATCTCACATCCAGTCCTCCAATTTTTGTTTTATCAATTTAGTCTTAGATTAAGCCTGAAATAAAAAAATTACGTTATTCCCTTCACACCCGTGAAATTTGTTTTATAGGTAAACAACTTAGAAAAGAGCTACATGTTGGCTAAATCCGGGCAGGTAGGGAGGGGCTGGGTTGAGTGAGAGGGCCGAGGGGGGGAGGGGCATCTAGCCGTTTCCACTAACATTTCCTCTCTCGTAGGTATAATATGAAAATTAACGAAAAATATTCTGTACTAAACAAATAAATTACTATGTTATATAATTTATTATTTCATTTAAATTTTATTATTTATTAGGCATGTTAATTATGATTGTGATTACATACTTGAGAATGTTACTCGTGAGAAAAACATATGAACATAAAATACGGTGTTAAAATACGCATATTTAAACGCTAAATAAAAATACAGACTTGCACGGGAGAGCACATGAAACACCAACGTGGCGAGGCAGCGACTAATCCCCACCACCTCCTCTCTGCGCGTCCAACTAACTCCTATAATGTACATCTGAGCAGTCTCTTTGTAACCCTTTTTATAGAAAAGTCTAAATACAACATTATAATTTTCCCTCGAAATTCAAAATGTCGTTTACAAACTTTGTATTTGTACATATCTCAACACAAATATAAATGTTATTTGTAAATTTTGATTTCAGGTATTACCCAAATTTGTATTCACTTGAAGGTGTAATCCTTTTATTCTTCGAAAAGGAAGAAACGAATCGCTGAGTGTTTTGAGTTGCCCACTGGCTGTAATGAAACTTCATTTCGGGGACTGCGGAAATCTAAATATTCACTCTGGATTTGGTTTTACTCACACCAAAAACTGTTAATTAGCTTTTCAAATTACGAAAAGCATGTAATACAATGTATCAAGTCAGTGTTAAATAAAACAGACAAGCTTATTATTTAGTCTACCAATAAGAGTTTGTATCTGTGGGGATTACCACAAGGAAACATAAACATCCTATCTCTTTGTATGAGTCACTCAGTTTGTAATGTAATGCCACTCTCTGATAACACCAAACATCCGGTCTTGCGGATATGTTACACCACAGATCTCAGATTGGCGACAAGTGATGCCAAATTCCACTTCCTTTTTATAAACTGGCTGTATTCATATTTATGTTGGTCAAAGAGTGAAAGTTCATTTGATACTAATTTTTGCTCTATTATATATTTTAGGTACTTATAATAGAACTGTACTAATATACATTAAATACTGTAATACTGTACTAATATTACATTAAAGGTACAAACATAAGTGCTTACCTGCGTTTACTGAAGTACTTGACTGCTTATGGTATCATGAACAATGACAAACCTATTGCAAACACAATTTAGAAAACACATAAATATAATTCCAAAATATTGTTCTATACAAAAATATTTAGAAAACTCCAAGAATTGGTTTTCATACAAAAATGTCGAAAATGTATACAGGAAAAACAGCAATTAAAAAAAATCTTTATGTAAATTACCAATATCTGTTTAAATGCCTACCTAATGACAATTAGAAGATATGCATATACGAAAAAATTAAAATTAATTAAGTGATATGAATGTGTTAGTTATATGCAGACATGTTTCTTAATTAATCGTGTAAAACCATTCCACCAACTTTGTCGCAGATCCATCTCCAAAACTAAATAGACACTAACCAAATTAACTATTCCAAATTAACCAAAATAAACTATTCGTCACCAATTTTTAGTAATTGTCGGTCAAAAAGTGAAAAAGAACTATTCCGGTATTTGAAAAAACATTTATAGTCTATATTTAATACCTAAACCTGCTAAGCTTGTGTCACATCGTATTTTTTTGTAATTATTCAGTAATATATATATATTTTACTTACAATTTTGCACACCTGTTTCGGTGCTTCACATTTCATTAAAATTTGAGTGAAATCGGTATAGCCGATTTTGAAAAAATTACGTCTTTTAACAGCTCAATGGCAAATAGAAGATTTACCAAAAACTTACGAATCAAGTATATTGGAGGAGAGGTTGCGACCAATATGTTTGGATCCGTAGAAGCTACATTTTAATAAAATTTTATTAATTTCGTTATTTAAAAGACTACCCTTGATATGGTCAAAATACTGCAAACATGACTGACAGACATATTCTATTTTAAAAGAAAACACTAATCTCTATAAATTTCACTCCGATATTCATTTTCAGTTTTTGTTATTACAATTATTAATATTTTCAATAAATTGAACAGATATAAATTGGTTAATTGTTTCACACATATTTTAAACAAGATATTCAATAATCTAAAACCTTTAGAGTAAACTTTATAAAAGGAAGAGAGGGTTGAAATCGAAAAATAACTACCGGAGTATTTTGAAAACTATTCGACCGATCATCATGAAATTTTGTCGATCATTAGAACTCCACAACGTGGCGGTCGAGAAAAAGGAGAATTTTAAATTTTGATAAAAAAATCTAATCAGATCAAAAATTTCAAATAAATAAACTTTATAAATCAGTTGTATTTTTAGATTGGTCTGGTATGGGATGCTCAGTCTGTCCAGCGGTTTCGGCTGCAGGGGGCATGCGCTGAGGAATGGTTTCATGGTGATAGTGGTAGATTGCTCCCGTTACCTTCTATACAGAGTGGGGGTATGGTAATGTGCCACGAGGCTCCAGGTGCGCCTGCCCTTCTAGTTCCGTTGGAAGCATTGTACCTCACAGTGTTGACCCTTGAAACAGTGGGGTTAGATTACCCTATCCCATATAGATGTAAAACAGGCGTCGCCCTAAATAAAGATGTGAGGTAAGGTATCGCGTGAGCGACCTGATAGCTACTTGACCTGATTACACGTTGCTTGAGGAACCCTGCTATAGGAGATGGGCGCCTCCTAAAATTGGGTCGTGCACAACATCCCACGGTGTCGTCCCAAGAAAACTGGAGGAAAGCTTTTTATCTTCCAGGATCTCTAGTGGGCTACCCTATCCCATGTAGTTGGGTAATGGGCGCCACCCCCAGTAGGTGTTCGGTGGGGGAAGGTATCGCGCAAGCGACCCGACGGTGACTCATCAAACGTGGCTGGGGGAACCTTGCCGACATGAGTACCATGGGAGCATGCTTAGCCTGTCCAGCGGTTTCGGCTTCTGGGAGCATGTGCTGAGGAATGGTTTCGTGGTAGTGGTGGTGTGCTAGTGGTAGATTGCTCCTGTTTCTTTTTCTAATGAGTGGGGGTATGGTATTGTGCCGAGAGGTTCCAGATGCACCTGCCTTTATAGTCCCTTTTGGAACTAGTTAAGTTTTATACTTAAACTCTAAAGATACTGTCTTTTAGGTTTTAAACTAAAACATACAAGTTCACATGGGCGTACCCAGCGAGGGGCAGGGGGGCAGCTGCCCCCCTGGAAGCAAAAAAAAATCTTTATTATACATTTTGTTGCTGGAATTTAATACAATTCTTGAAATAACTATTTTAATAATCAATTGTATATTGAATGACCATGGCTTGCCCCCCTTGCCCCCCCCCTAGTTTTGATCCTGGGTACGCCCTTGCGAAATTCATGTCTTTTTCTTGAAAGGATTAACATTTATTGTTGTAACAATATGAAAAAGGACAGAACTCAGGACAACATGAAAGCAATAATGAACAGCAAACGTCCACAAAATATTAACGAACCTCGGAGATTACTTGAGTTAAGAATCACTGTAATAAATGTATTAAACATTTGGCTACCATCCTATATCCATTAAATTCTTTGGAGTTCCCATACGCAATTTCTAGTTAGATGTCAAATTGGAAAATGGCGGAAAATTTTGAATAAACCTCAAAAAATGTCATGTAAAAGTAAGGGGAGTCATAGACTAGAAGTAAGCGGTCACACATATAGTTAAAAAGTAGCTATGTATTTGGAGCTTCAAACACTAGCTTGAATATGGAGTTTCAACAAGAAATATCTGCTATTACATTAAAGCTATGTATTTGTTCACTTCACGTGAGACATTGTATATTATATCTGTATGTTTGTACTCGTTTATATGACAAAACATAAATATTTCTCACACAAATTCTAACAAAGGAAATATATTCATTACGATAAAGAAAGGTAGGGTTTTTTAGGACACCCTAGTTCTCGGGTTTTATTTTATACCGTCAAATAATTCGCGAATATCGAGTAGGCCATGGACCAATAAATGTACGAAATTATTTGGAATCTGTATATATTAACTAAAAAACTTGCTCAGCAATTGTCTGTTTGATAACGATCTAATACCGTGACTTATTGCCAAGATGTCCACTTCATGCTTTTATTGCTCTCAGCTGAGAACTGTAATGCTGACGGAGTAGCTATGTACACGTTTGATAAGACAAACATCCCGTTTGTGTTTACATTTCCTCGCATGTCCGTAAACTACAGCTAGCTATCAAGACAAAACATGTATTGCGTAAATATATTTATGTAAGTATATTCTAGCAAGAAATACAGCTGTATAGGAAATGGGCGAAGTGTTTACTCACAATTTTCAATTATTTTTGTCAAATTTGTAGGTTAACTACTGATTCTTGGTGATAACTCTCGTATTTGTTGCCGTAGATGGTGAATAGTGATATTATTGGATGCAGAATATAAATTCAACTTATATTATTGCAAAATTACGGTTATAATAATAATAATTAATAAATAAATAAATTTTAAATAAAATGGGAGCAATTGTGAAATGGGTTGTAGGTTTTTTTCTCCAAATGTTTCTTAAATTTGAATCTTGTGATTTTTTCAGGTAGAATATTTATTTAATTATTTTTTAATTGGGTCAATAACTAACTTTACCAATAAACATAACTTCCATTTTGTATCCAATTATTAAAATTTATTATATTTTATTGTAAATTACTTAGCCTATTTATAATTTTGAACTAACATTTTTAGGTAATTTTAATTTTTTTAATTTGTCTGCGATCGAATCGTTTCAAAATGGCAGCAGTTTTTGAAGGTGAAGACATATTTTTTGTCCGATTTTCACCGTAGTTGTTGTGCACAATGAATTTTATCGTGGCCTAGTGTTTTGTTAGTAAAAAAAGAGGAGGGGAAAAATTGGAAATCTGAAGTACAATTTAAAAAATAAGACATTTCGTACGATTCACTTTTTGAACATTCTAAAAATTTTAATGATTGATATATTATTTGCGACTGTATGGTTTGTAGAGGGAAATTAACAGTTTCTTCTCGAGGAATAATGTTGTGCGTCCAATAGCATTTTTTGTAAAAATCTTATAAAAAGCTAAAAAAATAACAATAATAAATGCTAGGACGCAGCTGATTATAATGGGATGGAATTTCGTTTTGTTCTTTGTGTGTGTAAGCCTATAACACTCATTTATCAATCTGAACCTTTGTATATGGATAATTAATATGTGTCCAAAATATGAGCTATTAATTTTATAAACCCGATTCAAATGGATAAAATTTGAATTTTTCTACCATTTTTCAGTAACACAAAATACTCATATTAAGTTAAATGATGTAGGCCTATTGACGTTAGACGTTATTGAGTATAGATTTCCAAGTTTCCTAAAATTAGTAATTGTAGGACTTTGGAAAATTACAAATAAAGTTACTATTTAAAACAAAGTTTATATCAGTCGCCTATTTGAAAATTACTCTCACACTTTTCAAGAAGTGGTCCAACGCTTCATAAAACCGAGATTATAAACCAAGGATGAGCGAAATTGGTTTACAACTGGAATCTAGAACTTTTACCAACACATAATTTGTAATTAACACATCCCAAAAAAAGAAAATGATCTTTCCCTAGTTTGTATTTTTTTTTTTATAATTAGGAAGTAGATATTATTAGGTAATTAGTAGTTCAGTAATTAAACATCTGCCGTTCAGTCACCACCATTCACTATTTAGGTTTTTTAGTTATTCCTTTCTTTTTTTAGTTTCCTTTCTGTGTTTTTTGCTTTTTTTAGGTAGTTTTAAACATTAGAATTAGCTTCCTTAATTAAATTATAAGGTAATAAAGGTAATGTATTTTTATTTCAGTCTTTTACGTAAATGGAATTACTGTTAAGATTTTTAATTATTGCACAATATCATTCATATATAATATATTACTGTACTAATAATTAAGGAAATACATTATAATAAAGGCGATTCGGTGGACATTTCATACTCTCGGACTTCAACTTTTCCATGAGGGAGATCGCAAAACTAGTATTTTGTATTTTTAGTGCTTAAACTGAGCAATGATAAACATAACCTCAAAATAAGGTAATATAAATTTAAAACAGCTGTTCTGTGAAATCACAATGGTAATTGTTCCGGATATTGTCGCTCTAGTAATAACTTTGTATTGTATAGTGAGATTTTACAAAACTTTGAAATTATATTTCACTTATACAACATATTATTATGTAAAATTGTAAATTTACCCCGATCTGACGGAGTAGAAATCCATGAAATGAGAAGTTTAAAAATGTTTGCAAGTTTATTTTACAATTGTCTAACAATTTTGAACAGGAAATTAAACATAGAGATATAATGTATTACAGGTATTGATTTTTGATACAGGCTTTAAAAACAAATCTGTTCTGCGAAAATGAGAGCCTATCTAAGTTATATGACAAGATAATGTTATAAAAACTAGTTTTTCATAAGAATTACAAAATAAAGAGATAATTTCTAATTACTACGTTTCATACTTATGATAAGGTTACACAGTACACTGATCTTATTACAGAGTAGGCCTATCACGTGACGTTACAAAGAACCGAATATCCGGTTCCCTACCTGCATCTATGAGTCACCTCTAGTATTTATGTAAGAATTTACTACATTTATGAATGGATGAATCATGAATCCAACAATGACGGCATATCTACTGTTACTGATGACGAGAGTGACGACGTCATAATCGTGACGTGCGATGTCAAGTTGGCCTTGGAAAGACCGCTCCTGCATTCCGGGAACCTCGCCTCAGCTAATTCAGAAAGAGGAGGTTCTTAGAACTCGATCAGACACCGTGTCCATATCCGATGGTTTATAAAGAATTTGAAATATTAAACCTTTCAACTTGTAGGCGTATTTGTTGTTGGTTGCAATTACAGTATTATTTTGAAAGCGTTTCATTATTGCAATATTCATGACGGAACTGATTCACTGTAAATTGATATTTGCTAAGTTTGTAAATAAATTAAGATATTTGAAAGTCATTTATCGGCAGATTGTAGTTGAACCGCCATCTTGAATTCACGTTCATAAGAACAGTGTTAACTTCTTAAACATAGAGAAAGTGGCTTATTATGAGACTGGCAAAATACCGATGTCTAGTTACCCGTAGTAATGTTTTGAAGTACGCGAAGTCTAAAAAAAAAGAAGTTTTATTATAAATTATGTAGGCTACACTATATCGTCAGTAAAGTGCCCTATAATAATGGTGGTTAAAATTATTTTCAAACATCTTTATTTCTCTAGAGTCTAGAGCTAAATATAATTTCTGGATTAGTATCTGTTATTCCTTCTTTTTTGGAATTATGATGGATACTTCAACGATTTTTTTTGTTCCGTTCTAGACATTTCTAAAAACAAATCAGTAAAACTACCAATGGGTGTACGGACATGTTTGCAGTCTAACATCCCAAACGGCTAAATTAATTTTAGAGAATTCTTCTCTATTCTTGCTTTTATTGCGGTTTATTTGTGCATTAAGATTGATTTTAGATTCTCTCATATACGTAATACAGTAATATAGAGAAAGTTATGTGGCTTTTCGTGCAGATATATCCCTTTTGAGGTCCCCTGACACAAAAATGGTGTTTTTCGAAATGATGTCATCTACAGAGACAACGCGTGGACTTTATTCAAATTATATATATCGAGACATTTTCCCATTAGTTCAGTATCGGTTTTGCTTAAGTGTCCCCTCGAAGGACCCAAATAAAACGTATTGTTTGCCATCTCTCCAAAAATACAGGTTTGGACCAAAAGTGAAGCTTTCCGATACAAGCTCAAGTTTAACGGACGAGGCGGAGTCGAGGCCGGAAAATGAGCGAGGATCGAAAAGCTTCTTTTGGTCCAATGATGAACTATATTTTTCGTTATACTGCAACCAATATAAGAAAAGAATTTCACATAAACTAAAATGTTATAACTTATTTACCTTCAAACGTTTGGACAAGTTACACAAGCTGTTTAGTTTGGGTTAGTGGTACTTATTTATAACATCGATGGTAACAGCTGTTTTATCTGTTATTTACAAGCAAGAGTAGCTGATGTTTTTAGGTCCTAGGACTAAAAAGAACAACTTTAACATCTCAATCCATGTATTGAAAACAGCTGTTTGTAAATCAGTATGACGAAATAGTATATTTCATCACTAGGACCAAAAGTGAAGCTTTTCGACAAAAGCTCAAGTTTAACGAGCGACGCCGGAAAATGAGCGAGGATCGAAAAGGTCCAAGTGATGAACTATATTTTTCGTTAAACTGCAAATAATATAAGAAAACAATTTCACAAACTAAAATGTTACTTATTCACCTTTAAATCGATGGTAACAGCTGTTTTAATGGTTATTTACAATCGAGAGTATCGGTTGTATTTATAGATGCTTTACAATCGTTAATAATTCGTATAAACGAAGTAACAGCTGACGTCCTCGACCTCAACTGATGTTTTTAGGTCCTAGGACTAAAAAGAATAACTTGAGCATCTCAACGCATGTATTGAAAACAGCTGTTTTTGAAGCAGTATGACGAAAAAAATATTACGGTTAAGGAATAATTGGCACAAAACAAAATTGAACCTTAACAGCAAAGTTTAGGACCTATGTAAATAGTTTTCAAAGACGGAGTTCATTTTCACTTTATGATTGAGAAGTACCGAACTGACAGCTTTGCTTGGTTTTCACATTAGGTTGTGGGAGAGTTAGAAAGATTATGCAATGTTTTTACCTTAATCAAGTTTGCATCTTCCAGACTGGTGGTAAATTGATAAAAATCGTTATTTGAAATATCAACACAATGAACTACAGCTATTGATAATATTAGATACAGACTTTCCTGATTTTGTTAATTTTTACTAGAAAAATTTCCGCAGAGTAATTACACTTTGAATGGCTATAGTTGAAATACATTAAACACAATGACAGAGCAATTTCAGTACAATGGTGATAAAAATCGTTAAATTACACAACTTTCAATTAAAAATGGTGGATGCATGATGTTCAACTTTTTTATAATTATCTAGGCTACCGATTTCTAAGAAAATTTAATTTTATGACTAAACACGATGTGTCAATAGTTTTAGTGCATCTTAAACTAAAATACAAATTTCAATGTGGCAACCCACATTTCAACTTTTTACATTATCTAATAAAACTAATCCTTAATGTTTATGGGGACCTGAATATCACACATAAGTTTACATATAGTTTTCGGAGACATTTTTTGAACGTTTGACTTCATTTTCCCAACATATAATGTTTTACGGGACACAAAATTACCACTTCATGCTTAATTTAGGCAAACTTCTGATTATATTTTCTTCCCTATACAGACAGACATGCACATGAATGAAATCATGGTATTAAACTTGCTAATACTCTACTTCAAACGAAAAAGACACGAAACAAAACGTTTAATTTTCAAAGATACCATTTCCGCGAATTAATTAACGAAATGAGTAGACTATATTTCTCCTTAGGCTTTCTAACGGAAACAAGGAGTTAAGATAATGTCGTGTTCAGTTGTCATTTTAATATAAAACCAACCTTTCCAAGTTTAATTCCCCTACAACATAGTTTACAAAGAATCTGTCATTCCTTATCAGTGATGTACAATAGTTTTTTTAAATGGTGGTTATGTTGGCAATCCTTACCTATCTGACTGAAAATAGTAACTTTGTTTACAGAAATGTTTCTAGGTGTGGTTGTGTGTTCTAATGAATTAACTAATTCATCTTTTTTCCTATTAACTAAAGGTTGTAAAACACGTTTAAATAACGATGGTCGAACATTGCACAAACTTCTCAATATTCATAAAAAAATAGACTAAAGCAAACAAAAACTATTCATATTATTTCCTGAAAAATCCCAGTCCGGAAATTATCGAGGGTAAAGTACTTGTATCGTGAACGTAGCTGAAGCCATTAAGATCAAATTTTAATGAAATGTAAAGATTTACCCCAATTAATTTGCAAAATTGCAATTATATTATATTATATTTTAAAAGTAATTTGGAAAATACCAAAACGAACACGACACCCTAATTGCTTGAACAGATTCTCTTGACTGCCATTTTTATAGAATTAACAACCACTTCATTTTGTCTGGGTTTTTAGAAGACAGAAACAATTTAATTATAATCGTTGGAGCCAATTTTGAAAACGATCGAAATTTTGTATTTTAGTTTAGTGCCAAGTGGCATACCCCCAAGTTAATGATTTATTAAAAAAAAATATATGCCACATGACATATTTAATCAAAATCGTCTCACTGGTTTCGGTTGTAAGCACACTGTGCATAAACCGAGGCAGATTCAATACTGACATTTCCATTAAAACACGTTTCTCTTCCTCCATGACTAAATTTTACCTATAGACTATACATAAATAATATGATCAGATAAATAAAAATGTTAAATGTGTGGTGAAACCACACATGTCTTGGGTCCATAGACACCAACATATTAATTTCTTCGTCAAATAATTATACATATTCGTAATCAGAATAACTTATTGTTTTTAAAAACCCTACACATAATATTAAAAAAAAAAAAAATTATATCAACTCCGTAGATTTTGCCTCTTAACTAGACCAATGTAACTTTTTGTTACCGTTATATTTTACCTCATGTGGGGCGACACAAAGAATATAAGTGCAAATTTGATCGTATACAGAGTTTATCGTTTTGTCTGTGTAGACATGTTGCGACTTACAGACAGACATGCGTGTAAAATTATAAGGATTCTTGGTTTTACCTACTGCTCCTAATAAAGAGAAATCAATGAAAATGCAATCCATCTTTTAATGGCTGTTGAATTGTTTGTCTCACAACCAAAACTTATAAACAATTCTTTACTCATTCCGTGGTAATATTAAGTCAAATTCGTCAAAAAAAAACTATCAGGTATGATTTCGCAATGCAATTTAATTCAAAAAAAATTCATATGGATAGTTTTTGCCCCTTAACTACCCCAAGGCAATGTTTTTGTTACCGCTATATTTTTCCTATATGTATGATAATTCAAAGAATATAAATGCAAAATTTGAAATATATAGGATTTATCGTCTCGTCTGCGTATAGTGGTTATGACTTACAGATGGACAGACATGAGTGTAAAATTATAAAGGTACTTTGTTTACCTACGGACGCTTAAAACAACACAATAACTTTTTTTAAATGGTAAAATTTCTTTCATTCCCATAAAACAGTGTTTTATTGGTTTTTACAATTTTTTTATACTTCGAACATCTTAGAAAGAAAGAAAATCTTTATTTCTCACATAGACAAATGGGCTCCAGGGACTTTTTTAAAATTAGGAAAACTTCGAAAATGAGGTTCCAAAATTTTTAAAAAACAAACAAATTGATTGAATAGGTCCTAAAGCTCGATATGACCAATTTAATACAATTAGTCAATAAGTACAATATTAAGAGTTTCGTATTATAACGACAACTAATACAATTTTTTTTAAAAATGTTGGGCTAATATATATTTTCATCTCTTAAGGGGAGAAGGAGGCTGGAAGAGTCAATACTTTATTTTTTTATTTCTTTAAAAAAATCTCTATTCTTTTCTGAAAACTTTGATATATGGCAATACATATTAACAAAATATTTTTCGTGTTTATTTTACAGCAAAATATATGTTTTTCGCTTTCGCGTCAAAAATTTGTAAAAGTGGTATCTTGGCCAGACACACGGATATTCCTACAGCTGGTTCAGGTCGTATAAACTCGGATGTAGAACCTCAGCCTGAAAAACTGTGGAATATTGTCCCAAGGTGAACGAACGTTTCAACCCATATACACCGGCACAATTACCTGGCGTGGTTTTTGAAATATCAGTGTACCACACCAAGTTTCCTGTATTTCCTAGAACTGGATTTTCGTCCCCATGGGTCATTTTAACTTTAAAAGGTCTTGAAACGAGTATCTGATGTTTTATCTTATCGGTATCCATACTTAGAACCAGGATCCCAATTTTTTCCGTGATTCTGGCATGCCCCATATGCGAGTTTCTCCAGATACCGCTTCACCTCAACTAGGCTGCTTTTCTTATAAACAGCTCAATGGGTAGAAGCCCTAGTAATATTTTCATTGTAGCTGTTGGGGGGACATGACTTCAGTAGTGTATAGACATGCCATCCTCTGAAACTTAGTCAGAGTGATTTTGGCTTGTCTCCTCTCGGTCCCAACCCACCACACTACCGCCACATAGCACATCATAGGTCGTATAATACCAGTATAGATGTATCTTATTATAGCTGGTCTTAGTCCCCAGGTTCTGCCTACTGCCCTTCTTGCTGACATTAAGGATTTGTTGGCTTTTTCCGTAGAGCGTCTTAAGTGCGAATTCCAGGTTAGTTTGGTGTCTAATATGCCCCTAGATATTTGACCTCGTCCGTACTTGGATTTTTTGTCCCAGAAAGTTTAATATCACTCAAATCTGGAGTGGTCTTCTTTGTAAATAGCATCAATGTCGTCTTATTAGGGTTGACCCAAAGGTTTTCTTTACGACACCATCACTCTACTAGTGACAGCGCTCTTTTCGTGAGATCTACCATTGTATTCCCGAACCTTCCTTGTATAGGTACCACCACATCTTCCGCATATCCTTGGGTGTAGTAACCCTTCGATGAGAGAAGGTCCAGAAGTGTGTCAACCACCAGGCACCACAGAAGGGGAGAGGTAACTCCCCGCTGTGGATAGCCTCTGGTGACCTCAATCTCCTGCTCCTCTCCTAGTACTTAAGCTACAACTTTCCTCCAATTTAACAAGTCTCCCCACTCGCACACGGTTATATGATGCTCGGACCATTGAATCATGGGAGGCATTGCCAACAGCTCCCTCAATGTTAAGAAAGACACCGAGGGTATATTCACGGTTTCTGAAAGTCTCTTCCAGTCTTTCAATGAAATGGACTCTGACACTCTTTACTTGACTAGTATGCATGTTAACTTATATGCAAAGGAACCATGGCGCCGCGCATATGTTTCTCTACAAGTTTTTCTAGTATCTTCAGAACAATTGAAGTTAAACTGATCGGTCTATAAGCCTTGGCCTCAGCATAAGAGGTGCGTCCTAGCTTATGTATGAACACTGCTCTGGCTGCCTTCCACACTTGAGGTACGTACCTGGTGGCTAGACTAACCCGGAACAGTCTGCACAGGATAGAGTTAATATATGTTTCCCTTTTCTGCAGTAGAACTGGAAAATCCCATCTGGATCCGGTGATTTGAATGGTTGAAAAGAATTAATAGACCACCTAATTTTGTCAATATTTACTATTTGGTTAGCAATACGCCAGTTCTCTCCTATTTGTAACTATACAGGGGATGTCTGACCGTCGCTCCCCGTCCGTTCTTTTGATAACCAAGTCAGGAAAGTGTGCCCTGAGTAAGACTTCAACAGTTTCCTTCAGTTTCTTTATCACCATTTTAGATGAAAGGAGTTCACAACGATATTACTCAACATACTCGCTGCGAGTTCTATTTCTTGTGTGTTAAAATAAGTTTAAAAATTTTAAATTTATAAACACATTTTAAATTTAACATTTGTACATAACCTTCCTTAGGAGGTTTAGAATATACTGTACACTAAAAATTTGAAAGATCATTCGTAGCGTTTATTTTAGAGGTACATACATTTATCCAGAATGTCCATTTAAAATCCATTAGTGTCCTCTATCAACCTTCTCCCGATTATGACCAAAGTATATCGATGTTTTCACCACTGATCACAGTAAATTATACTTAACGGTGATGAAAACCCCAAAATAAATCCGACTACAGATTTGTTTTACGTGTGGTTAGGCCTCGTTGTAAAACGTTACATTGCACCAAACTGTATGGAAATATTTTCGGTAGATTAGAGATAAATTATTGACCTTTTGATGTCTGTGAGAGAATTGCGTTGTATTGTACACAGTTTTTGACTGAGCGAATAAAAGACTATAACGAAAAAAATTATACTTCCTGTTGGTAATATAACTAACAAAAGAATAATTCCAATCATACCAAATTTGAACTAGTTAGTATAAATATCTAAAAACATTTCTTGTTGTTTAAAGGCAAAAAACCTCTCTGTCATCAAAACGCGTTATAAAGAAAAGGAATAGAAAATAAAGACCCCAAGCCCTAATAGCGTAGGATCGGAAAATAACAAGAGTTGGTCAAGAGAAACCTGGTAAGAGTGGGATATAATCTGAGACTGCATGAAAAGTGTAGATCCAGCTAGGTACCCTCGGTATCGCCAAGCCCGTACTCACTATAGTGAGCCCCTGAGGTTGAAATACGGAAACTTGGTTATTAAAATTCAATTTAACGAAGCTTTGATTTGTTTTTGTCGATTACATTGCTTCTTTACATTAAATAGTTCACCTTAAATCAACACTCAAAAATATTTAATATGCCCGCTCTATAATAAAAAATTTAAATGTTATTAATGAAAAACGATTGTTGGTAACAAAACCTAAAAATCCAGGCTAAATTATTATTTATAACGAAAGGTGGTGCATAGATGCAATAAACGAATTCTAATAATTGACCTAAGAACATTGAGTTGTTTTTTAGTCAGCTAATAATTAATTATCACCCTTACAATAATTCCAGAAACACGTTACCTACTAAACCATAGGCCTACTTACATTCATTGTGTCTGTAGACAGATGCAGTAAGGCATGTCCACTTTCATATACAACAAACTTCAAACAAATGTTTTCACAATTATTTATCATATTGTTAAAAAATTATACTTGTTTCACAATATTTAAACAGTTGTTTCCACTACTATTTTGTCTATAGAGTAGGACAAAAGATTGGGTGTATTTTTTAAGTTGTAGATTGAACTGAGTAGGCCTACAATGCTAATAGTTTTTTTTTTGTGGATACAGAATAAAAGTAATACATAAAGGAAATAAAAATCGTGGAGCTGTCACTTCGTTCAAACTTCACAACTGTGCTGAATTCTACTTTTAATGTTATCGACAGCAATAATATATTTATAATTCTAAAAAATAAAACTAATGCTGAAGAATTGACGAGTCAACGTTTCCTGATTCTGAATTCAGTTTCTCTTGCTTCGCATTTTTTTCAACTTGAAGTGCAAATAATCCATTATTTCGCTAACCTATCAATCTATGTTTTGAGGAAGTAGAGGTCAATATAAGGTCATGTGTCAAAGGTTAAAAACCTGATAGTGTTTGAAAAAACGTTCACAGTATTTCATTATACCGATTACATACGGCGCAAAATATAATTGCTAAATAGCTGATAACGAATTTTATCACTTTTATTAGTAATATTTATAGCATCTCAATATGTTACTCATCCCCCCCCCCCAATAATGGGCATTTAAACAATTTTCCCTATTCATTGACAGAACGAAGCGAGGTATTTTACCATTTCGTCTGTGTCCTTGTTACCCAATTACCACTGTACTAGACGTCACGACAGTTAGGAATAAGGTTCTTTACAAATCGGCTGAACAAATTTTATTTCCCGTTTCAAAATGGTGGCCACGCAAAACGGTTACAAGGCATGTTTTCGAGAGTTGCGACTAGGAATACATCGAAGTGATAGTTAAAAACGCGTAATGAATAGTTATAAATAAAAGAAACTTCAAACAACCTTATACGAGAAATTTTTGCTTGACTAGAAAATAAAAAATTTCTTATAGAACAAAAACTCGAACACAAGATCTCACAAAAACTACGGTTATTCAATCAAACGAGTTTTAACGACAAAGTCGCCATCCTCAGTGATACATGAGCTACAATAACCAGTTATAGTTTTGTTATTGTAGCTCATGTATCACTGAGGATGGCGACTTTGTCGTTGAAACGCGTTTGATTGAATAAACGTAGTTTTTGTGAGATCTTGTGTTCGAGTTTTTGTTCTACATAATATTATTTCACAAGTCAAGCTCAATATTTATTTACAAAAACTTCTTGATATTTTCATTTATATCACAAAGTTTCATAAAGATACAAAAATATAAAATAGATTATTAATTACACAACAGTTATACTGATTTGTTCCTCGAGATTTCTTCTAAGACTTTAACTTTCATAAAACTTGTATATATTACGCTTTCAATTTGAATTAGAGTAAAATATAAACAATAGTCGTTTCGTTACGCTTCCAACGAATTAAACCACCAGTCACAGATGCCCATCATTAGAAAAGGATAAATTAATTTTTCAGTAAATCCAGTCTGATTTTCATGTTTTATAAACATCGATGGGTACAACATAATATTATTTCTACCACTATGAAACTAATGAAATAGTAATCAAACAATACAAAGAGCAAATCACATACACACACTATTTAATTTGTATATTTCCTCCATGAGTAGTGTTTTTGTCCTTGAATAGTAGCTGCGGTATTTATTTACTGTTACTACTTGGTCCCAAACGAAAATGCCGTTTCAGAATAATATAGTAAAAAACTAAGAAATCGTCCGTTGAGTATAAATGAGTTAATATCTTAAAATCAGGTCTACAAATGTTGATAAAATATGAAAGTTAATGAGCCAAATTAGTGTGTTAAACCTCAAATAAATTATAGTCCAGAATTAACTGGCAAGCACAAAAACTAATTTTAACCTCCGCCATTAATATAATAACATATTATTTACACCTAGGCCGAAGTTTTGATAACTAGCTTAGACTCTTAATATACATTAATATCTTTCAAAATAAAAACAAATTATATTTTCATCCAATTGAATAAAGAAGAGAATACCAACTTTCCCACTTGGGTAAAAAAAACTCAATAATAAACAAAATTACATTTGATTTTCTACTCACGTATAAGAAATATAAGCTATTTGTGTATAAATATTGAGAATATTATATTTGCTTCAAGAATGGGCGTGTGTTGTTTTTTCACTGTTTATTTTCCATTGTTATTTTATCCTTTGTATGTTTATTATTTTAGTAATTTTTCTTTATGTTGTGTTTCTTTTTATTAGTTTTTTCACTGTTTATTTTCCATTGTTATTTTATCCTTTGTATGTTTATTATTTTAGTATTTTTTCTTTATGTTGTGTTTCTTTTATTCGTTTAGGATAGGTTTATCTGTTGCTTCATCCGTCGGGATTCAATGAATTCTTGAAAGTTTGTTTGCGAGAAGTTACAGCTTAATGTCGTCGACATGGTCACAATTACGCATTCTTCTGGCTTCTTTATTTAGAAGAAAACCTGTCAAGTGCTTTGGTGTTACAAGGAAACTGCATTGTTTTATAACTACATAAACTGTCTTAATATAAAACAAAATGAAGAATCAGTAATAAAAGAGAATATAAACGATATGCCACATGATTAGTTTCTCAAACGATAAACCAAAGTATATGCCGGATTTAAATAACTCAACATTACCAAATTTCAAATTAGAAATTGAGCCGAAAATTTTAAAAAGTCTCAAAAAGACAAACAATTATTAGGTTTAAAGTTTTCGTCATTAAAAACTTTTTTTAATTCCAGTAGTTCAGGTGTAAACTGATTTTGTGTAAGCATAATAGTTAAATAATGAATACAACATAATAAATAAAGCAAACTTTAACTATTAATGAGTATCACAGCACGCTATTTTGACTTTACCCCTCATATCCAGCAGTTTCAAGACTATGGTAAAATCGCCTAGAACATATGTTATCCAGTCACACATCGATTTATTCTCTTATTTAAAATAGACACATATCAGATTAAAGTTTCGTATACATGTATATTATTGTCCCCACTCCTGTAATCACTGACCTGAAGTGGTCAGTCTTCAGTAACAGGCAATAGCCTCCTTTTTATTGGCATGAATTGTTTCGTCTTCAGTAACAGGCAATAATCTCCTTTTCACTGACCTGAAGTGGTCAGTCTTCAGTAACAGGCAATAGCTTCCTTTTTACTGGCATGAATTGTTCCGTCTTCAGTAACAGGCAATAATCTCCTTTTCACTGACCTGAAGTGGTCAGTCTTCAGTAACAGGCAATAGCCTCCTTTTTACTGGCATGAATTGTTCCGTCTTCAGTAACAGGCAATAATCTCCTTTTCACTGACCTGAAGTGGTCAGTCTTCAGTAACAGGCAATAGCCTCCTTTTTACTGGCATGAATTGTTCCGTCTTCAGTAACAGGCAATAATCTCCTTTTCACTGACCTGAAGTGGTCAGTCTTCAGTAACAGGCAATAGCCTCCTTTTTACTGGCATGAATTGTTCCGTCTTCAGTAACAGGCAATAATCTCCTTTCACTGACCTGAAGTGGTCAGTCTTCAGTAACAGGCAATAGCCTCCTTTTTACTGGCATGAATTGTTCCGTCTTCAGTAACAGGCAATAATCTCCTTTTCACTGACCTGAAGTGGTCAGTCTTCAGTAACAGGCAATAGCCTCCTTTTTATTGGCATGAATTGGTCAATCTTCAGTAACAGGCAATAGCCTCCTTTTCACTGACCTGAAGTGGTCAGTCTTCAGTAACAGGCAATAGCCTCCTTTTTATTGGCATGAATTGGTCAATCTTCAGTAACAGGCAATAGCCTCCTTTTCACTGACCTGAAGTGGTCAGTCTTCAGTAACAGGCAATAGCCTCTTTTTTACTGGCATGAATTGTTTCGTCTTCAGTAACAGGCAATAATCTCCTTTTCACTGACCTGAAGTGGTCAGTCTTCAGTAACAGGCAATAGCTTCCTTTTTACTGGCATGAATTGTTCCGTCTTCAGTAACAGGCAATAATCTCCTTTTCACTGACCCGAAGTGGTCAGTCTTCAGTAACAGGCAATAGCCTCCTTTTTACTGGCATGAATTGTTCCGTCTTCAGTAACAGGCAATAATCTCCTTTTCACTGACCTGAAGTGGTCAGTCTTCAGTAACAGGCAATAGCCTCCTTTTTACTGGCATGAATTGTTCCGTCTTCAGTAACAGGCAATAATCTCCTTTTCACTGACCTGAAGTGGTCAGTCTTCAGTAACAGGCAATAGCCTCCTTTTTACTGGCATGAATTGTTCCGTCTTCAGTAACAGGCAATAATCTCCTTTTCACTGACCTGAAGTGGTCAGTCTTCAGTAACAGGCAATAGCCTCCTTTTTACTGGCATGAATTGTTCCGTCTTCAGTAACAGGCAATAATCTCCTTTTCACTGACCTGAAGTGGTCAGTCTTCAGTAACAGGCAATAGCCTCCTTTTTACTGGCATGAATTGTTCCGTCTTCAGTAACAGGCAATAATCTCCTATCACTGACCTGAAGTGGTCAGTCTTCAGTAACAGGCAATAGCCTCCTTTTTACTGGCATGAATTGTTCCGTCTTCAGTAACAGGCAATAATCTCCTTTTCACTGACCTGAAGTGGTCCGTCTTCAGTAACAGGCAATAGCCTCCTTTTTACTGGCATGAATTGTTCCGTCTTCAGTAACAGGCAATAATCTCCTTTTCACTAACCTGAAGTGGTCAGTCTTCAGTAACAGGCAATAGCCTCCTTTTTACTGGCATGAATTGTTCCGTCTTCAGTAACAGGCAATAATCTCCTTTTCACTGACCTGAAGTGGTCAGTCTTCAGTAACATGCAATAGCCTCCTTTTTACTGGCATGAATTGTTCCGTCTTCAGTAACAGGCAATAATCTCCTTTTCACTGACCTGAAGTGGTCAGTCTTCAGTAACAGACAATAGCCTCCTTTTCATAAACCTGAAGTGGTCAGTCTTCAGTAACAGACAATAGTCTCCTTTTCACTGTCCTGAAGTGGTCGGTCTTCAGTAACAGACAATAGCCTCCTTTTCATAAACCTGAAGTGGTCAGTCTTCAGTAACAGACAATAGTCTCCTTTTCACTGTCCTGAAGTGGTCAGTCTTCAGTAACAAACAATAGCCTCCTTTTCATAAACCTGAAGTGGTCAGTCTTCAGTAACAGACAATAGTCTCCTTTTCACTGTCCTGAAGTGGTCAGTCTTCAGTAACAGACAATAGCCTCCTTTTCATAAACCTGAAGTGGTCAGTCTTCAGTAACAGACAATAGTCTCCTTTTCACTGTCCTGAAGTGGTCAGTCTTCAGTAACAGACAATAGCCTCCTTTTCATAAACCTGAAGTGGTCAGCCTTCAGTAACAGGCAATGACATTCTTTTTCACTGACCTGAATTCCTCAGCTTTCAGTAACAAACCAATAGTCTCCTTTTTCATAGAGTTGAAGTGGTCAGCTTTCAATAACAAACCAATAGCCTTATTTTTACAGACTTGAATTGGTCAGCTTTCAGTAACAAACAATAGCCCCCCTTTTAACTAACCAGGATTGTTCAGCCTTCATTAACAGGCTGTCTCTTTTCTCATTGCCCTGAATTGGTCAGGCTTCAGTAACAAGCAATACCCTCCTTTTCATTGGCCTGAATTGGTCAGTTTTCAGTAACAAACAATAGCTTTCTTTTTCATTAACCAGTATTGGGTCTGCCTTCATTAACAGACAATAGCGTCCTTTTTACAGACCTGAATTGGTCACCCTTCAGTAACAGGCCGTAATTGGTCTCCTTTTCGGTAAAACTACCACAAGACCCAAAAGTACTTTCATAGCTGCAGTCGGTGTGGGTGTCATAATCACTATCGCACGTGCACACACTACTCTTCCAAACTTCCCGTCTAAATCGCTGCCTGGGCACATATTGCCACTCCATAAAAATCTAAAAAAATCTTTAACTTAATTGTAAATTTATATTTTGACAAAATGTGCAGATTATTACCTAAAACTATATACCAAATCACACCTAAAAAATACATTAGTTTCCGCGAGTAAACTCTAAAATATATAAATTAACCCGATAGAGTTTGTATATCGAAGAGTAGAAATATTGTGCAATGTTAGTGCATCAATGTGTGTGAGTCATTTTCAGCGGGATGGTATGAAGAAAGAGCCGCGCATAATAAACCACTTAGTTGTCATAGGCAGGAAGTTTAAAATGCTTAAGAGTTGATGAACCACTTACTATGCTAATTCCATTATGTGTGATTATTTGTTTTGCATAAACATAAAGAACATTCACCTGAGACTACAATAAAGTTAAAGTAACTCAGGCCTATATTTGTAGCCAGAGAATGAGAACTGAAAAATGACAGAGATAAATAACTAAATTGGAATATATATTTTATGTGTAAAAATGGAGATATTATGTTAAAATACCGAGATAATGTATAAAGAGCGTAAAATGTTGAAATTAGGAATACACGGGTAAAGGCTGAAAACCTTTATGGCTCTGTACTTTGCACACAGATGATTCGCTGGCACGAATGTCTTTTGCTCTTTTTTTGTGTTCAACAGGTGGATCGAATAAAAAAGAAACGGCAAAGATGGGATATGATTCAAGGATTCGTTTATAGTAAATTATAATTGAAAATAGTCTTACTATCTACTAAAATCTGACTAAAGAAGTTCGGGAATTGGACACTATAGTCGTAGGATTCATTTCACAGGATAAAACTAGGTGATATCACGAAGACTGTATGTAGGCCTACACTATGCTGGCTAACCAATAAAACAGCTGCTTAATGACTGCGAGGCTCTTACTGGCAAGAGACTAAAGGTGTTTAGAGTTCAATCACGTGCATGAAGAATTAATTAGTGAATTATTAAAACTAGTTGAGGGAACAAATCTGTTAAACTAAGCTCTTGGAGCTCAGTTGAGAAAATATTTGTATTTGAAAAAGAATCAATCATAAAATCAGATTTTAAGAAAAACAAATACAAAATTGTAGCCTACCTGAATAAATTATTTACTCTACACAAAAATAAATTGTTTTTCAATGTGTGATTCATTTTTTCGGAAGCTACTTACATAATTTCAATGAAACTTTGCAACTATTCCTAATTGACAAGGGAATAAATCAGTAAGCAAATTAGTTTTAAACTACAAAAGGGTCGCCATATAAGATTTTTGTTTTTGTTTTTGTAAATAGCTTTTTAGGGTCTGTAGGTAAAACCACGGATCCTTATAATTTCACACACGTGTAGCCTACGTTCGTCTGTTTGTAAGTCGCATTCTGTCTACACCGACAAGACGATAGGATTCAAAGTTTGCATTTATATTCTTTGTAATGTCGCACATATAGGAAAAATATAACGGTAACAAAAAAATGGCCTGGGGTATTTAAGGGGGGAAACTATTGAGTTGATTGTTTTTAAATATTATATGTGGATTATCAAATAAAATTAGAAGTTATTCTGATTACGAATATGTATGTTTATTTGACGGAAAAAAATTATATGTTGGCGCTAGGCCGCTTAAAATATTTCGACTTTATAAAAATAACTATTCCTATAGTTCAGCCGTACGTTCTTTGCATTTGCAAATATCACAATCTGGCAACGTTGCTTCGTTGGCTCAGTTCCAAGAAGTAGTCTAACAATAAAGTATCGGTTTTTGAGTTATCATTTGAGCAAAATTATTTTTGTATATCAAATAATATAATTTTATACACGCTTAAATAAACCATAGAATGTGCTACAGATTGTTTAGTTTGAATTACATAAAATGTTAACAGTAAAATGTTAACATCTTTCGCCTGTCCGCTCGATCAAAGAAGTTGTTAAATCGAATGCACCGAAGTAAGAAACTAAATCTTTTGATGCTCATGGTTATGTAAAAGCTTCAATTCCAAAACCGTCTCGAGCAAAAAGGTGTTCTATGTTTTGATGGCCAGAGCGCATCATTCCTGCTAAAATAAGCAAACCAAAAAAAGATTTTATCTCAACTTTATCAGTTATTTTACAATCCCTTTGACGTCCAAAGTCCTCTAAAAAGGAAGTAATGTAAATATTTGTATATCTAACAATAAGTTCAACAATCTGGTAACTTTATCCTGTTTATCCACTTTATACTAGTTTACCTGGCCACATTATCCTAAAAATTCGTTGGCATCTCTTCTATGCATGTGTTCAATACATCATACTCGCATCACAACTTCTTCTATGACTTGAGCTACAGTATCAACCGTTTCTCTTGATGTGGTATTCTGGTTTATTTCCTTAAGACGGTCAATGTGTTGCATATACTCTTCTTCGTCACTGGGGGGAATCACGCCTGAGTCATAAGAATCTACATCCATAACCTCCACACCAGAAATTGTTTCGTCTTCATCAGTTGGATTGTAGTCATGGTCAGCGGGCGCGCGGGGGTACTGAAGGCCCGGACTGACTTTGCCGAACAACTGTGGTCAAAGTCACGACTCCAACTGACAATACAAGGGTCATACCTCTGGTGGCACCTACTGAAAGGCCCGGCAGGATTGCCAACCTGCCTACAGCTATAGAACAAAATTATAGTGTCTGGGGGCTTTCAAGACCCCCGCGCTCCTACTTAAGGGTTAACAGTAAAATGTAGTATTTATTTATTCACAAAAAAATGGAGATTTTTAACTGCTTATATTAAATGAAATTATTACATTTACAGTTTAAAAGGTTCACTCTGTCACCTAATGAAACGAAGCATAACACAAACTGAACAATACGTAACAGTTTTGTTGTTTAGATGCGATAAAACGCGCGCAGTTTGGGCGTGATGCTAAGATATGCGACCGTAGAGGGGCAGTGCGAAATGACGACGTTGCCATCCAGCGGCTGTAGTAGTCTATATATGCCTATGGACCCTAAGTCATGTGGTTTTAGTACATGTTTGACCTTGTTATTTCCAAATGGCCTGTCATAACTCATTTTACACAGATACTTTCAATGATACCTCGAGTTTTCATCTATGACAACAACTTTGTCATACATCGTACAAAAGTAGAATAACCTTATAACCTACAAATTAGACCAACGTCGTCAATGAATTGTAATCTGACTTCATTAAAATTCGACAGATATGTTAATTTTATTGACACTACAATAATAGTAGAGGCACATAATTACTGGAAATTAATACCTATTTAGAATTTCACTTAAAAAAAAATTATTTTAATCAAAATTCAGTAAATCTATTTCCAAGGTTTTGTTTAAACCAAGAATGATTAAAATATTATTTGTTATTTTTTTACATCGTAACATAATATACACGGCTACGAAACATTTAACTAGATTATGGACATTATGGACATTATAAATAAATATTGAGCTTGACTTATAAAATAATATTAGATAAAAAATAACCTCGAACACAAGATCTCACAAAAATTACGTTTATTTAATCAAACGCGTTGCAACGACAAAGTAATCATCCTCAGTGATACATGAGCTACAATAACAAAACTATAGCTTTACTTATAGTTATAGTTTTGTTATTGTAGCTCATGTATCACTGAGGATGGCGACTTTGTCGTTGAAACGTGTTTGATTAAATAAACGTAATTTTTATGACATCTTGTGTTCCAGGTTTTTTTTTATGTCTATTATGGACATTGGTAGGTGAACAAATTATGATAATTGAACAGTTTAATTAAACTAAATACTAAAATTTACATAATCTAGATGCTTTCCTATATTTATATGGATGCGGAAAGAAAATTGCAAAACTTTAAATATAACACTCATGAAATAATCCCAGCATAATATTTTATTTTTGTAACGAAACCTCGCATGACAATGTGGACACACGAATACACTTGTTCATATTTAAAACACAACTTGTTACATATGAACGACGTCATGACGTTTTAGTGGTACGTCATAATGTTAGAATTCATGCATCCAAGAATAGAACAGATATAACTTATTTATTTAATATAATACAAAGTCTCTAGGTCAATACGGTCAGATAGACAGGAAGTCAATCTATATATTCTATTTAGAGCCATTCACAGTTCTTAAGATATGATACAAACTAATATTTTAATAAACCGTTATTTAAGCATTATTTTTAGCTGCTACTAAATGTAATTTATTGAATGAGCGCATTTATCTTTTCGCTTTTGAAAGGTTGTGTTATAGAGTTGCAATTATTTTTAAACGAAACTATTCATAGCCATTATAGGTTACTCACTCTCGACTCGACAATATTCGTTTCATAGACATCACTCACCAACTTACGTGTATCTAAGGTTGGGGTTCGAGTGAATAACAAGGGCACAAACTACCACAAAGCTGTCGCGTTTCACTCAATGAAGAAACAAGATATTGTAACAAGTTTTTAGAGCGTTTAAATCGTAAAGAATTATATAAAGCTGATTTTGAAATAACCAACAAATGTTCTTTATTAGAGTCAGTAGGTACTTAAATAAAACAAAGGAACTTTATAATTTCAAGCGCGTGTCTGTCTATAAGTCGCAACCAGTCTAAACAGACAATACGATAAATCCTATTTATTTCCAATATATTATATTCCTTTGTATTGTCACAGGTGTAGGAAAAATATAGCTTTAACAAAAAACCCCTTTCTTGGGATAATTAAGTGCAAAAACTATTGAATTTTTTAAATCTTATGTGTGTGGTATCAAATAAAACTAGACCTTATTCTCATTACGAATAAGTATGTTTATTTGACGCAAAAAATAATATGCTGGAGCTAGGCTAAAATTAAAGTGTCAGATATCATGCCCCCCCCCCAATTTAAACACGGTGTGACCTACAATTCTGAAAAAATAAATATTTGGATTTGAAATTAAGTTGCAATGCGAAAACATATATTGTAGTTTTTGTATGACAAATTAACCACTCAGTGAAAAATGGGTAGCATAAAAGTTACTATCTAAATAAAATAAAATAAAGATTCTCTATTTAGCGTCAGAGTCGGAAAAGAACAATAGTTGGTCAAGAGAGAAAGATGAAAGCGAGGGATCCAACTCAAGACTATGTCATGAAACCCAGCTAGGTTTCCTCTGGATTACGCCACTATAAACGAGTTATCCCTTAAGGGTTATCCTGGGTAGAGGAGCTTAGTTTCTGTTTTAAGGAAATAATTAATTTTGTTCTGTGGATCTGAAAACATACACTACTAAATAAAATATTTTCATAATCATAAATAACGATGAGGTAATATAGAGAGGTGCAGAAACCAATGTAAAGATATTACCTATATTTTTTGGTTAAGTATTAGCAATAATATACCTGCATCTTTTCTGAATACACTCATAGTATATTAAGATTCGCAATATACAGTGTCCGATGAAGAAACTTATAGTCGCCATTTTGTTTTTTGAGCGGCAAATGATAGCGTGGAGATTTTGCATACTACTTAGTGAAAGACCCAATTTGAGAAAAATTTTCAACCGATTGCCCTTACTCATTTTAAAATGGCGTCTATTTAAAATGTTTAACATTGTATATCTCTGTAACCGTTAATTTTACAAAGAAATGAACAAAATGTTTCCTCTTTTAACGACAGATAAAATATTATTGTAATTTTTTCTGTACGTCAAAGGATAATCGAGTTATCGATAAAAAACTGAAAACATAATTTATTGGTAGTTGTTTATAATACCAAAGATTAGCGTAGAACGAAAATTATCTGTGAGTTCTACAATTTTGTATTTAATTCTACATAGATTGATATAAACTCTATAAAAATTTAATAAAAACTTTTTAAAAAAGAGCAAAAATTTGTCGTTAAAAATAGTAAGATTTTTGTTTCTTATTTTTTAAAAAATTAACTGTTTTCGAAATATTCAATGTAAACATTTTAAAGGGCCACCATTTTGAAAAGAGTAAAAGAAATCGGTTGATAATTAAACTCAAATTGGGTCTTAGTATAAACTCAAATTATAGCACTAAGTAGCATAGAAAATTACAACACTCTTAATTCCGATGAACCTAGCTGGATCTACACCCTTTTTTCACCTAGTCTTATGTTGGACCCCTCTCTTTCATCTTCCTTATTACGTCACTCATGGTCACTCTTCTCACTTCCGATCCTAACTCTAGTAGGGTATTCGAGGGAAGGTGTCTACATTTTATACATCATTTTCCCATCAAAAGATATGAATTTTTTGTTCAAAACACAAAATGGTGGCTAGACAGAGAACTAACCATTTTAGGGCGTATGTTCATAAACTTTTTTTTTAGCTTCACCAGTAGAATACTTTCTGAAATTTTCATCGTTTCTTCTTTGGTCACTTTCCCAACATGAATTGCATACCCTTTATTAAGATTTCTTGTCATAACGAAGAAAGAAGTTAACTACAAGAAACGAGATGTTAAAAGGAATTAATTAACATTATGTTTTACAAGGCCAAGTGCCGGAACAGAGAAGGGGTGAAGGAATTCAAAGAATGTGCGACTAAAGGCGGCACGCGAGTTACAATCAATAACAATGTGTTGTGGAATTAACAAGTTCCTACTCCCACAGGAAAACGAATGGACTTGGCAGGGCAAAACTGATTGTTTATGGAGGTGGTTTGAATTTTGGTAATCATCTGAAACAAATCTTTAATTTTAAATGACAGATTTATTAGCTCTTCTAATAAATAGAATATCTCAGTTATTCCGAGGTTATGACATGTTCACCAATCCTACCTATAAGAGTTATTTGTCTTCATGTTTGACACATATACCAGGCGTCTCAAAACTTTAGGCTAGCTTTAAATGAAAATTAAAATTTTGAATGAGTAAATAAATAAAACGTGATTTTGCGGAACTTATACGACTAAGGAAGATAATTTTACGTATATGTGTATTGGAGAGGTTCCCAATAATTCTAATTTGAGAGTTATCATTTCAAAAGTTAAAATTAATTTTGTAAACTGTCGTATTTAGTAATGGTTTATTTCGGTTACGTACAAATTACCCACAAACGATCATTTTCTTTTCTTGCCGATTGGTTTATAAATCTTTACAATTAGAATTGTTTTTTAACAATCATCATTGTTTTTGTGTTTCTTAAGAAGGAAGAAAGAAAGCATAAAATAGATACCTAGCCTAGAACGAACTTTAAGGCGTTAGGATCAGGAGAGAGCAAAAGTTGGTCAAGTGTTACCTGATAAAGAAACATGAAAGAGATCTAACCTCAAATTACACAAATAACGATGTAGATCCAGCTAGGAACCTCGGGATTGCTTTCCTGGTAACCTACACAGTACAAGTAAGCGTCTGAGGGGATTGTTCGATATAAAATTCTTACTCCGTGAAGTTGGTACAAATTGGGACAATACTCAAATTCGAAATTTGATCGAAATCGCTTCAGTCAATGTTGAGACGATGCCCATGGCTTATTTCCTCTTTTTAATCGACCATTTACAAACTGATATCTTTGGGAAGATGACATCTAAATACAGGTGTCATAAGAGACTATATTTTTTTTTAAAAAATGATTAAAATCATAAGCGCCAATTTGAAATTGTATGGTTTAATTTTAAAAGCAGATACTCCCAAATTTTAAGTAATAGAAAAAATGTAATAAAAACATTCGAAATATATGCAAAGATGGCCCATACAAAATCTGGTCATGTTCCACTCATATGGACCGTAGAGCACTGTACAGTTGATTATATCCTCACTTTTATGTGAAACGAGTCGAAAACTTTTAGCTTTGTGATAAATTGTTTTTCTAATTCCCATCTTCAATTTATGAATACAGTACTAGTATTGGAACACAGTTACTTTTATCTCTTAATTACTTTATGAAAACACAGCCACTACCACTAAAACACCTACAGACAACGTTAAAAACAGAAAGAAAATAATAATAAACAATGACTATACAGAGCAATATGTCATCGATTTCTGTAATACATGTCAACAACAATGGTTGTGCAAAACTTAACAATTCAAAGAAACAATACTTTCTCCTGGCTATATTATATTCTAAATGAAAGTAAACAGAGTAAATTGATGCCGCTTGTAAATGATCTGTTTATCTAGAATGTCAAGAACAAAGAGGTAAACACATGTTGATAACCACCTGTTATACTATTGACGTCATCGTCTCTACGTCAAGAGTAAACCTACTGCGTCGTAGGTGAACAATCACATGAGATTCCGCAGGTCAAAGGGACTGTTACACAGTCTAGGTCAAACAGAAACGTGATAAACACAAAGAAACAAGGAAGAGATTATGTTATTTAAAATGTTGGTAGCAGTGGGGTTTTATGACGGGGAATGAAAACAAAGTTTTAAAAGTGAAAACAATGAACGGATACCGGTGGAATATTTTTAGATTTGGACCAATCCTGGGACTGATTTAAATAGGAAAAATTAGTTCTATAGCTGTTACAGTTGTTGGTGTATTTTGGTATAAATAAAGTGTGTTTAATGTTGCAGAAAAGGGTTTAGATGGGAGGGGGAGGAATTGGGATGAACTTGGTAAAATGTTGACTATTAATATCGGAGATACCTTACTATACAGTGTGTCCAAAAGTTCCGGAAAGGTTAAATAACTCTTAAACTACGAATGATAGGAAACAGAAATGGGACTAATGTTTTATGGGGTAAAAACACTATATATATTATTTGTTTATGTGGTTAATTCACCCCTCTTCTTAAACAACATTTTTAATTGCAACCCCTCCATCTCATTTTAAAGAACTTATTTATTAGGAAAACTGCAGTAAGAGTGATCATGGTCCTTGAACTCCGTCTTTTGAGAAATATGTAAATGTTAAAATAGGACCTAAACTTCCATCGCCTGTTCCATCAATTCGTTCTCCTCGTAAATATTATTTGATTTTTAATGACAGCTCTCAAGGTTTATTTTTGTTTCCTACTAATTACTCCTAAACCGTTATATATTTTTATTCGCCATTTTGTACATGGGTTTGGGTTAATAAGTTTTACTAAAATTCGAACGAAATCGGTAGAACCTATTTTAAGAAATAACAGCTCGGCTTAGCGATGTTGAAACTCGGGTGAAATGGATATCGAATTAATCGGTTTCAAATAATTTCAATATTCGGATTTTTATTTCGAATTCGAGTATCTGCGCAAAATGTTTTTGCGATTTGGATTCGAACTCAGCTTTACCAATCAAGGAATTACTAACGAATATTATATAGTCTCCTTGTTCCTAGTTACGAATATTTTATTCCGAATCATAGGATTTTAATAATCGGAACGTTCCGAGGATTTTGATACTCGGATTCACCGAGTATTTTTAATTCCTTGATAATTTTTAATTTTTAACTCGGTAGCTCGGTTCATGTTTTGATTTTGTACCGATAACTTACAAATTGGCATTTTTTAGATATGGCGCCAGATACGTTTTGGCGCCAAAATTTCTTCGAAATGGTGGTTTCGTGTATTTCATATGCCAGCTACCCCCAAATTTTGAGTTATCGACAAGCGGTAGACAGACAGATATCATTCCAAACACGCTTTTTTTAGACTGATGAGACCTCAGAATGGATGTATCCATAAAACAACTAATCATAACTTTCTCTATAGTTAGACCTAAATGATAAAAGAAAAAGAAAAAGTACGAGTAATGTGAAGAAATAAGTTTATGGACGCCATAACTATGTGGAGAGAGTCAGAGTGCCATCGCATGCAAGATTAACATCTATACATTTCTATCTAATTTAGAGTGTTATCAATTTAATTATTCACAGAATATTAACAATGAAATATTTAAAATATCTACCATTTGAAATTTTGCAATGAATAATATTTCTCTCACTTCCGATTGTCAAGAAATAATGGATTTTTGTTCGGAATTAATCCTAACAGATATGGGCGTCATCACCAGTTCATTATTGGGGGGGGGGACATATGCCGGGGGTCTGGGGGTATGGAAATTTTTTTAAATTAAACTTCTCAAAACATCGTTATGCATTTATTTATGCGTTTGTAACAGAAATGTAATGTTAAACCCTAGTGAAGACAAAGCCCGATGTTTACCTTTTAAGGTTTTAAACAAATCATTCGTTTTTAGCAAAAATATTTTTACATCTCAAATATTGGGGGGGACGCGTCCCCCCCGGCGATGACGCCCAAGCTAACAGAAAACACATGTAGTATAAGCTAGATATTACCGACACTCCAACTGAAAACACTAATTCAAAACAAAATGGCAACTATTCAATTAAAACAAACAGGACTGAATTGTAATTCAAATTGAAGGTTATTTCGTTGGCACACAATCTATAAACAAATCCACGTTAAACAATAAATCTCGTCCCTTAGTAGTTCACATTCCTGGCACAGTATTGATTTTTCGTTGTAGTCGCAGGAACTAGCATACATTCCAGAAATTCCAGTCTTCCGGTGCTTGACCTTCCTCACTCCATAACTGTCCGGTGTTAATATTTATTGTGCCAACGATGTCTACGCCCACTCAAGCTTGGAGAAACTACGGTGTTGATGAGTTTAGTTTCTTTGTGATAACGAAGTTATAAGAAAAGTCGAAACTCGAAATGATATGCGTCTCCATTGAGACGCAATAATTACAGTCGTCCAATATCTCAATTATTTTTAATACAAATCAATAATTAAAACTTCAAACTTTATTTTTTCTGTGTGTATTTATTTTTAAGCTGGTTATTTTGTTCCTTGTTTTTTTAAAGTCTAGTGTGATCACAATTAAAGAGTAAATTATAACACTCTTCTATTAGTTTTCATATCGCAAAATGTGTGAAGAGTATAATGTGTGTAGTTTTTTAATATATACAAATATTTTTCAAATTTTTAAATGAGAAAAACATTAAATCTACGTTGTATATATTGCATTTTTATACATTTTGATTTGCTTCTATTTATTTCCGGTCAATGTAGAACAAAAATTCCCAAAACAAATTGTAACACGAAATACAGCAATTTTTGTATAATCATATTATTTAATTTTATCTGAGAAAAATGAAATATGATAAGTTGTGAATATGTTACTTTTTTTTAAATACATTCACACAATGTTATCGTCTTGGGAAAAATACGCATTGCTTCTAGAGTTAAGTAACCCTCAACAAAAGTGATTTTGACGTAATTTTGTAAAACTTCTGTTCCCCCTTACCCTTTCTTACAACAGATTCATTGATATTTGAAAATTTTGGTTGATTTTGTACAAGTAAATCATACAACTAGACATAGCGTTGTATAAAGGCAAAAATCTTTTCTTCATCACATTATATAAAAAAGAAAAGAACATAAAATGAAGACCTATAACCCTCGAATACTCTATAATAATAGTGCTGAGGTCGGAAGAGACAAGATTTGGTCAAAAGTGTGTAGATCCAGCTAGGTTTCCGCGGGATTGCTACGGTCATATAAGTGGGTCGCTTAGGGCTGTAAGTTACAAAAGACCCAAGGTCCCGATTTCGTCGGGGCAGTCCTTATTTTGGGAGACTTATTTTGAGTCCCAGCCTGGGCACTGATATGTCTCCATTTCTACTCTCACATAGAGAAAGTTATTTGATGGGTCAAAAATCTTCATGACGTCCGTAACTCGTTGTCGTCTGTAGAAAAACACAATAGCGGCTACACAATTTAAAATGGGAATATATAGTACCGGTATATGTAGATCTTCAACTTTCACAGTCTCAGAAACGTAGGTGCGATAACTGCCACAAAAATAAAGATGAAATTTAATATAGGGAACTATAGTTTGCTCATATAGAACCCTATTGAAATTCAGAAAAATATAATTGAAAATGTCAAAATTACGGCCATTTTAAACCGTCTTTGGTCCATAACAAAACTAGAAAATTATCCCAAAAGGGTTTTAGAAGAGAAGGACCTGTGCGAGACAAAAATGGAATACTGTTAACCTCACAGGAAGAACAACTCAGGAGATGGGAAGATCATTTCAAGGAAATACTTAATAAGGAGGACAGTCAACAACAGTGGAGAAGAGGAAGAGTTGAAGAGATCCCTGCAAATGGAGATATTGACTTGGAATGCCCTACAGTAGAAGAAATTAAAGACGCACTGAAGACTTTAAAAAATGGAAAAGCCTCTGGACATGACAACATCACAGCAGAGTTCCTTAAAGTGGATTTGGACACGTCAGCAGGAATACTCTACCCACTTGTTCAAGCGATATGGATAAATGAAAGGACTCCAATAGAGTGGAAGAGAGGTATTATAGTCAAACTTCCAAAAAAAGGTGATGCAACTAATTGTAATAACTGGCGGGGAATCACACTTTTATCTGTCCCTAGCAAAATTGTATCACGAATAATTTTAAATCGAATCAAAATTACAGTTGAGAGCAGACTTCGAAATGAACAGGCAGGTTTCAGAGCACATCGCAGCTGTGTGGACTTAATAAACACACTCCGGATAATTTTAGAGCAGAGTGGAGAATTTCAGGCAGTGATCTACGCGGCATTTATTGACTTCGAGAAAGCATTTGACTCGGTTAGCCATAGAATCTTATGGTATGTACTCGAAGACTATGGAATACCGCAGAAGATAATTAATATAATAAAAGATCTGTATGACGGGTATCAATGCCAGGTACTTCATCAAGGAAAGTTGACGCAACCCATCTCCGTTGGAGCGGGTGTTCGTCAGGGATGCATCTTGTCCCCAATCCCTTTTCTTTTGGTGTTGGATGCAGCTATGAGGAGGACAACTGGTGATAGAAGACGAGGAATTCAATGGGGATTACACAGACGTCTTGAAGATCTGGATTACGCAGATGATATATGCCTGCTTTCGAAGAGATACACGGATATGCAGTTTAAGTTGAATGCGCTGAAGGAAGTAGCTGAAGCGGCAGGACTCAATATAAATCAGCGGAAAACTAAAGTTATGAAGATGAATGCAGAAAACAGACAAGCTCTAAACTGCGATGGAGAAGAAATAGAGGAGGTCAACACTTTTTCTCACTTGGGAAGTGTTGTTTCAACAAGTGGAGGAGCTGATGATGATGTGAAGACTCGCATTAAAAAAGCAAACGCCGCCTTTGTACAACTTTACCCGATTTGGCGAAATCGAAACATCTCAAAGAAAACGAAGCTTCGCATCTTCAACACAAATGTTAAGTCTGTTTTGCTGTATGCAAGTGAGACGTGGAAAGTTACAAGTTTAATTACGTCTCGGCTGCAAGTTTTCATCAATAGGTGTCTTCGCCGTTTCATGAACATTCATTGGCCTGAGGTCATTACAAACGAGGATTTATGGAGAGAAACAGGTCAAATTCCGGTCAAACTGCAGATTCGAGAGAGGAAGTGGAGGTGGTTAGGACATACACTGAGGAAGCCAGACGGAACTATTGAGAAAGAGGCCCTAGATTGGAACCCGCAAGGTGTCAGAAGAAGAGGTCGACCCCGAGAAACCTGGAAGAGGACCGTTATTAAAGAAGCAAAAGAGGTTAATAAGACTTGGAGAGAAGTGAAGGCACTTGCTGGAGACAGGGACAGATGGAGAGCTCTTCTGGACGCCCTATGCTCCAATAGGAGATAAAAGGAAATAAGTCAAGTAAGTCAAGGTCCACAACACATTAAATTAGATAAGATTTGCAGATTTCAATTGTGCATGTAATGTTAAACAGCGCAGTAAATGTAATTCCCAAACTCTGAGCTTCCAAGAAAATGTGATAATCATATAGTTACGAGATAAAACAGGTTCGAGTCAAGTGGAGGCTTCTTCACGACCCTGAGACGAGCGAAGCGAGTGGAGATTATACACAACTACGAGGCTTGTTAGAGCCCAGCCGACATCAAGAAAGTAGTGATGTACATAATTACAACTGCTTTAAAGAAACTTACCTTGCTGGATAAAATTGCTTATTCTATCAAAATAATTTAACATTTCCTAAAAGGCCCAAGAGACCAGGGTTTGAGCTACATAGAAGACCTCCTTGTATTAGTTGTATGATGGTGCTGAATAAGTACTATGATGACACCTATCAGCTTGTTTTTTATTTATCATAATTTTATCTTAAAAAGGAGTTTTAATATTAAATAGAGAAAGGTTAAATGGATGTTTTTACTCAGCAGGCTAAAATTCTACAGTTTTATGTTGCCCAGGATGTCATTAGGTCTATATTTTAAATGACATTGAAACTTGACTTTAATGGGTAAACAAATATTTCTGGGAATCAAACCACTTTCCTCCATCAAAATATCCCATTTTTTACCGTTTTATGTTGCCCAGGATGTCATATTTTAAACGACATTGAAGCTTGACTTTAATGGGTAAACCAATATTGCTGGGAATCAAACCACTTTCCTCCATCAAAATATCCCAATTTTTACCGTTTTATATTGCTCAGGATGTCATATTTTAAATGAAACTTAAGCATGACTTTTTTCGGTAAACAATTAATCTGGGATACAAACCCACTTTCCTCCATCAAAATATCCCAATTTTACCGTTTTGTATTGCCCAGGATGTCATTATATTTTAAATGACATAGAAGCTTGACTTTATTGGGTAAACAATTAATTCTGGGATACAAACCCACTTTCCTCCATCAAAATATCCCAATTTTACCGTTTTATATTGCCCAGGATGTCATTATATTTTAAATGACATAGAAGCTCGACTTTAATGGGTAAACAATTAATTCAGGGAATCAAACCACTTTCCTCCATCAAAATATCCCAATTTTACAGTTTTGTATTGCCCAGGATGTCATTATATTTTAAACGACATTGAAGCTTGACTTTAATGGGTAAACAAATATTTCTGGGAATCAAACCACTTGCCTCCATCAAAATATCCCAATTTTATCGTTTTATATTGACCAGGATGTCATTATATTTTAAACGACATTGAATCTTGACTTTTAATTCTGGGAATCAAACCACTTTCCTTCATCAAAATATTTGGGATATTTTACAAGTAAGAATAAAATTACACCAAAACGCATCAAAATAATCGCTGAACAATTGCTTCCAGGGATTTTGTTAAAGTTTGTTGAAATACGAAGGTTGATGACCACTCTACCAAACATCATGTGAGAAAAACGATGACTAGAGAGTTTTACCTGTAAAGCTGTTATGTATTAAGCAATGTCATGTATACAAACATTCAGTCAATTGTTTTGTTCACATGAATTCAGTTGATCGTTGTCTGTTGAGAAAAAGTTTGTTTTGTGTGTTTTAGTAAATTAATGGCACACAAAGTCGACTGATCTTTAGCATTACACGACCAAAAGAATTCTTAATACACGTTGGGAAAAAATCCACTAATTTTCTCATACAAATAATATTCAAAAAAAAAGTATTCCGTTCCATTTACACAAAAACAAATTTGATACAGGTGGGTTGAAACCTGTACATTTATAGGTATAGAATATTTCAGGAATGACCTCAAAGCTTAAAATTAGACGTTTTTAAATTAGCAAAGTTCGAAATGTGCTTTGGTATCTTACTTTGATCGTTTAAAAATGAGAAAGTACTCGTTTTATAAAATCGAAAATGACATAAATAATAAAACTAAGTGTAACAACGCGATCAGGTTAGGTTGGCTTATTTACGAGAAATTCATACTTGTAATATAAATCCTGATTGTGTTACTTGGTAATCCCGAGGGCCTAACTGGATCTACACCATTGTTAGGTCTGTATCTTTCATCTCTTCCGACCTTGATGCTATTAGAGTTTTCGAGCGCTAAGGGTCTTCATTTTATGTCCTTTTCTTCCTCCTTTCTTACAAGTTTTTCACTTTTAAACAATAGAAAGAAAAATATTTAAAACCCGATCTAACATGTTTATTACTTGGTACAGCCAGGTTTATTATTTTTAAGCGCGTACCATTTAATATCTTTCTTATATTTCCCCGGACCAAGGCCGAATAACACACCATATGTAGAAATTTGGTAATTTTGAAACTTTCCATCTAAAGTAGAGTATTTATTGTTCAATTGTTGCCGAATTTTACTTTCAACTTAAAAAAACCAACACAAAATGGACGGTCGAGTTATTTTCCAAACTTGATAACGCAATCGATACCCAATTTGGATTGTATTTCTACATAATTGTTACGTTATCGCCTAACAGACTTAAAAAATCATAACTACCCAACGACGAGGCTACGGGCCTTATCTGTCTATAAATATTTATACAGATAACAGTTTTGATAAATCATTTTACAGCCTATCTTCTGATTTTGTTTGTATTTATTAATAGATTTCTTATCAGCCCAATGACGCAATTCAGTCTTAATTAATTGTTTTAATTGTTTACTAAAGGCGCGCATATAAATAACGAAGATAATCTGTAGACATTGGCTTGTAACATTTCTAGAACAAATACTTCATTAAGTTGAGAGCGAATTTATTGCATAAGAGTTTTAAATTGATTGGAAACCGTTAGAAACAACCACACGTTTTGTATCCGATTTGTTAAAAATGAAAATTCCCACACAGCTGGTAAGCTTTACATGATGGACACGATTTCTTTACACATACGTAAAGTAAGGGAAATTTATGTGATGAGTTGAAAAAATCGATTCCGAGTTTTGTGGTCCGATTTGAGGTCTCCTGAGTATAGACTACAAAAAGTGTTTTTGAAGCGATGTTTGTAAATTCTCTGCAGCCCATACGCGTGGGCCGATCAGATTAGGTACGTGGAAATATACTGCCCATATCTTGGGACTTTGATTGTTTGGATAACACAACATTTTGAGTTAACTGTCATAAGGAATAAAGAAATAAGTGTTTCTCAAAATCATCTCTAACAATTTCAATCAAATTTTGGTCAAGTGTACCCTTTAAGGACCCAAATAAAACGTATTAGTCGCCAAAAAAGTCGTTAAAAAAGTTATTAGCAAAAAAACAAAAAATCGGTCATGGGGTACAATAAAAAATATAATTTCTCAAAATAGACTCTACTGATTTTGTTAGTGAAACGGGAAGATGAATGCCACAAACCTTTGTGGAAAATAATTGGTAATAAATAAAAAATTATTTTTGACCGGCGTCATTAAAAGCTCGATTTTAACTTGATGGTTGATTTTCATTTTTTCACTGATTATTTGATCACGAATAGTTTTGATGAGACAGTTTGTGCAATGTATTTTGTATGTCCAGTGTTTACTGACTTTGATTTTCGTATAATGCTGATTGTCAAACTGCCAAAGTGAGGTTAAGTAGGAAACTTTTTCTTATTATTCTAATGGTAAGCTTGTAGCGAGGACGCTAGCCATTAGAAATAACTGAAGCTATATGTAGGATCTAGATAAAGAGAAATTAATTAAAAACCGATTTACCGTCATTGCAAAAATTTCTGACAGTTGAATAATAACAATAATATGAATGAAAGAGTAAAACCTAATTTAGCCTACTTAGTAAAGTTGAAGTAAAATTGCGTCTACTATTGCTGATTTTTAACTTTTTAAATTTTACTTAGTTATAACTCTCTTTTTTTTTATCCTAGAAAACAAGCACATTTTAAAATTACATAAAAGTAGGTATATTGGAACGATATCGGCCCTTCTGGTACGAAGTTATCCTCAGAAAACATTTGTGTATTGTAGAAAAGAATGAGATTTAGAGTTACATAAAAATAAGTATTTTGAAACGTGATTGGTCCTTCTGGTATAAAATTACCCTCGGAAGATATTTTTATATCGTAGAAAACAAACCGGTTTTAAAGTGACATTAAAGTAGTTATTTTCGAACTTTTTGGCCCTTCTGATACAACGTTTTTGTTAGAAAACAATTTAAATAATTATAAAATCTGCCGCCATTTTAAAATTATCTAACAGATTTTTTGATTGACGATCTTCGCTAAAGATTATGGAAAATTTATCAAAAATCTCGGAACACTTTGCAGTCAGCGTTCTACAATCAAAGTTCTATATTAAAAATTTGATAAAAAGAAAATTAGGAAATCCACCAATTTATTGTTACTTTAATAAAAGCGACTATACTTAAATATATTGTCAGTATGATAACTTTTAAAAAATCAACCCAATTTTTGACTGATAGGCCTAAGTTTCGTGGCTTCAAATATTCGAAAAGGTATTTGTTTTTCTTAAAGAATTATAATCTACCAGATTTTCTGAAAAATGGACTTTTTGAAACAAGGTATTCAAACAAAATGTCTAATTTTTCTGACACAAAATTATATTTATTAAGCTTTTAGCACAACAACCTTACAGAACGTTTTGCAAACTATACTTCTTGACAAGAATTAAAATAGGCATTTCAACTGTGCTCATGTAGTAAAATCCATGAGCATATATTTAAAAATATTGGACATGTTAAACAGTTTTTATGTTCATACGCTGTGAGTATTTTAATCTCACAACACACTAAATTATATTAAAAGTTGTACATTTGTATCCTAAAAGTTCAGTAGTATTTCAAAGAAATCCAAAAAAAAAAAAATAAAATAAATTGTTTTGTTAGTAACATTGATTTAACAGTTTAGTTCCGTTTCATTTACATAGAATTTAAACTTTGTATCGTGGTAAGGTGTTAACAACTTTTGAACTTTTATTGACTTTAATTACAAATTACCAGTAAATAAACTTAACCTAACCTAATGTATTAGGTATTGTTGGTAAGTTGAATTAGCGAGAATACATAAAAACTCAACTGATAAAATCGTTAGAGAGGGGAGTAACAAGGAACCCCAACGTTATCAACTGAAATCACTAGTTCGAACTACAACGAAATAATCACGCACCTCTACCAAAGCATAGCTCCTCATTGAGCTAATATCACGTATTCAGAGACTAAAATGAGTATGGGTTTGGCAATCCAAAGTAAAAAGGAGAGTTCATCCACATCTCAATCAAGACTTGTTTAAGGACAAGGTGATCAGTTTAAGTTAATAATTCGTGGATAATCTCTATAGAAAGACACTAACTACAGGAAATGTATTCGAGTAGAAGAACGTGATGGTCTCAGGACATAGAAGAGAGTAAACTATGTCTCGAAAAAACCGCTTGCTGGGCAATCTTGTGTTAGGATGAGAACATACCTTCTGAGAAAAATATATCACAGTTTAGCTTAGCTTTTATTTGAAACATATCTGTACTGAAGGAAAAAAACTTTAATCTTAGTATAGCTATGTCAGCATTCCGGTCTATCTCCTTCTACATCGAGCATTAACAATTAATCAATATTTATTGCCAGAATATAAATAAGATGCATAGCAACCTCACTTTAGCACAAGTTGTTACTCAACGATCAAAATTTTTACTAAAAAGTGTACAATATTACAAATAAATAAATAATATAATACAAGAAACTAATAAAAGCTTAAAGTAACTAAAAATAATAATTCAACAAATTATAAAACTATATACTATAAATAATATTACAACAAACACATAATAGGCAATCTAAAATTTCTATTAGAATGCGAAGGTAAAACTAAAGACCTTTATAATTTCACGCACATGTCTGTCTGTCTGTAAGGGCCATGCTATACGGGCAGAAAAAACGCGACCGAATGTCGGCGGCAGAAAAGCGTAGGCATTGTATTCCGGGTTAACCTATGGTCCAAACTATACGAACCGAATTGACCACGCCGACAGACGGGTCAGCAAGCGGAGAGGCGGTTTTTACGCCAAGCGACGCGCAAATTCGGCTAGCAGAAATTCCGCTTATCAAACTATACGGAGAGAACCCCGACCGAAAACAAAAGCGCGCCATGTGACTCTGTGCAGAACCTAGATCAAAACAAACCAAGTTGAGGAATTTACAAGTAAGGTTATATTCAACTATTATTGTTTTAATTATGTTCGACGGTTTATTGTAGAAGTAGAAGAACGACCAGCCCTTTACGACGCGAGTTGTAAGGAATATAGTAATACAATTACAAACAACTCAATAAATGTACTGCACCAACACAAGCGATATCTATCTCATCCATTTTGGTACGGAATAAACTATAAAAATAGGTTATAATGTCACAACAAGCATTTCGTCGGTCCAAAAAAACTCTCGTATAGTTACGCACCCCGAAATTCGGCGCAGAATTCAGGCCGAAATATTATGCTCGAATAGTCTACGAAAATTCGGCGGGGATTAACCTGATGTTTCCCGTATAGTATGGCCCTAAGTCGTAACCAGTCTACACAGACAAGACGATATATATGTATATACAGTATTAAACTTTGCATTCATATTCTCTGAATTTTCTCAGATATAGGAAAAATATAGTGGTAATAAAAAACTTGGGATAGAAGCAAAAACAATAGAGTTGAAGTTTTTGTTTTGGTTATGAAAAATTATGTGTATCAAAGTAAAAGTTATTCTGATTACGAATATTAATTTTGATGAAAAAAATAATATGTTGGCGTTAGGGCAAATTTAAAGTGTCAGATAATCATGTCACCCCGCCCCCTCTAATTTGAACCTACAAAACTGAAAGAAAAAAAATACTTGGATTTGTTTGTTACGAATACAACTTAATTTAACCACGTATGGCTTCACAGATGGCTCGAAAACGGAGATGGGTACGGGCGGTGGCATAAATGGGCTCAACCCTGAGAGTTCCATCGTGCTGCGCCTAGGTAAGCACGCTACTGTTTTCCAAGCAGAAGTAGGTGCTATCTCTGAATGTATCAAGGAGAATCAAAGAATGAAATACACAGGTAAGAACATTCTGATCTTCACAGACAGTCAAGCTGCTATTAAGGCACTAAACACGACTAGAGTAAAGTCGAAGGTGGTTTGGGACTGCATCTCATCATTGATAAAGCTTAGTCAGGTTAACACGGTCACAGTGGGCTGGGTTCCTGGCCACTCAGGTATTGATGGTAATGAGAGAGCAGATGAATTAGCCAGGTCAGGTTCAGAATCCTCTTTCGTGGGCCCGGAACCGGTGTTCGGGATCTCCTATGGACATGCCAGAGCAGCGGTTGATACGTGGATACGGGAGGGGATGAATAGGGCCTGGACGAATTCAACTACTAGTAGACTTGCAAAAAGGTTATTTAGACCAAGCAAGAAACATGCTGAACAACTCATCTCTCTCAGAAGGGATAACATGAAGTGGGTGGTTGGGCTCTTAACGAGCCACTGTCACCTCAGAAAACATCTACACAGAATAGGGATTGCTGCAGACAATACTTGCAGGAAATGTGGTTTGGCTGAATAGTCCGCAGAACACATTCTTTTAGAGTGTGAGGCGTTAGGACGAGCCAGGCTATACTCTCTAGGCCTGCCGGGGAAAGAGATGGAAACCATCCTAGATAACCCTATTGGTAGTATCTGTTCCTTCATAAGGGTGACGGGTATCACTAGTTGGGTGTAGGAAAGAAATTGGGGCGGCAAAAGATCTTTATGTCGACGCCGGTGAGGCCTCTGAAGGAGGCTTTCACAGCCCAGAACGGAAAAAAAACCACGTAATGAAAAGCGCGTAGCGTGTAAATTTTAAAAGGAGTGTTTTAGATGTAGGACAAACAATTCAATACCCAGTAAAACAAGGATTTTATTTTTATTAATTTCTCTCTATTAGGATTTGTAAGTAAAACCAAGGACCCTTATAATTTTATGCACCTGTCTGCCTGTAAACCAGTCTTCACAGACAAGACGACAAATCCATTTATATTCTTTGTATTGTTCCACATATAGGAGAAATATAGCGTTAACAACAAAATATGAACTGGGTTAGTTCAAGGATAAAAACTATATAGTTGAATTTTTTTTATTTTTTGAATTATTATGTGTGGGGTATCAAATAAAACTAGACGTTATTCTGATTACAAATGAGTATGTTTATTTGAGGAATAAATTAATATGTTGTCACTAGGCTACTTGAAAGACTTTAACTTTATAAATTAACTGTCCCTATACTTAAGTCGTGTAGTTTTAGCGCAGGATTGACCTTTTTACGAAATTTGTAACGAGTTTCGCTTGCGATTATTCTTGCTAGTCTCTGTTATAATCCCTATGGGTTTATAAACTTTATTTAGGGATGTATATTTTGTAAATAAATCTATAAAATATTCAGTTTCTTACAGTATGTTGGATGAAGGCTACGAAATAACCTATTGGAAACTTAAATGAACATTCAAATTTAAAGCCTCTCCCCCCCCCCCCTCCAATAGAACCGTGATAGCGCGAGATAACAGTCCGATTATAACTTCCAAGAAAAAATAACTCTTAACAAAAAGATATGCCTAAGTTCTAGATTAAGCTATTTATACTTATAGTATTAATTATTTCAACTTGCTTTGTCTGTTATCATGTTGATTGTTTGTGGCGAATAAAGATGAAAGGTAAGGAAATAATGTGTATAATATCTCTCTACCCCTCCCCACCCCGCCTGTTATGGCCTTGATATTTAGTGAGGTTTACGTGACATAACATTTAAACTTGGATCTGTCTTCTAACAGAAATTATTTGTGGCTAATAAAGAAGAAAGTTAAAGAAATAATGTGTATAGAAACAACCTTTGAGTCATGGATTGAAACTAGTTCCGAACTATCTAGTCTAGAGCCAACTAACGCTTGATTTAAGATGTGGTTCATACAACACTCTTTTAGTCTAGAGTTAAATTTTTTTAAATCCACAAATTATATTAAGTTGTATTCATTTATAAACGACACTGTGGAATCTTCAAACAATAAATGAAAAAATCACACAGGAAACACTTTATGTACAACAAGACGATGTTTCGATTACCAAGTCATCATTAGTTGTTCCACATTTTCTAAGCTTTCAGCACTAAGAATGTCTGTGTACATGTAAGATATTGCATTGAAGAGCCGTCGTGTTGGATATGAAGTGATTTTTTTATGGAAAGTTGTTTTATATCATTTTGTGGTTATGTTGAGTTAAAAATCTTTAGTTTCATGATATAGGAGAGGAAACCGAACATTTCATGTAGTGGTAAAGTTGTTGATTTGTTAATATTCCTGTTGAAAATTTAAAGCATAAATTTATTATTTCTAATTATTCTTTTCATTTTAATTAATGAAAAAAAGAATTGACAAATAAACTTTTTATAGGCTGAAATAAAGGAAATTATTGTAAAGAATCCGTTAGTAGAAAGATCGTTTTCTTGACATTAAAAATGAACTGTTTGGAAAGGCGCTTTGATCAAATTAACTACGAATTTATTATTAGTGACAAATATTCAACTGTACCATGGAGTGAATTCAAAGTGGGGGGGGGGAATACATAATTTCAAAAACATTCCAATAATTATATATATATATATATATATATATATATCAAAACTTTTGAAATTTTTCAACCTTTTAAGGCGCTTAACTCCTGGCTTGTATTTTTTTTTGGGATAGTAACCAATAAGTTCTATTTAAATACTAAGGAGACTGCATTCAAGAAAATTTAATAACAATTGTTAGAGTCAATTTTGAGAAAATCGAAATTTTATGTTTTGGTTTCATGAGAGGTAGCACACCCCAAGTGTTGGGTTATTTAAAAATGTCCCAAATGTCATTTTGGGGTGTCTGAGACTTAAATTACTTTAAAACATTTTGGACTTACAGGATCTCCTGTGTTACCGAATATAAACAAATATTTATATGAAAAACTAAATAATTGTTTTCTTTTTTGTACCTAAACAAAACTTTTTTTATATTGGAACATTTGAGAAAGTAAACAGGGTTATAGAGTATACGATTAGAGTTCCTTGGGCCTTGTGCGTTTATAAAATTTAGAAATTCCACAAAATCCATTTTGAAATATAAAAACTTACCAGACTACTAATACATTTTTAAAACTGGTAGGCCTAACTTTAAAGTTTGAGGGTAATCCCAAACTTAATCAACAATATACGAGGGTTAAAATTTATTCCCGGCTAAGAAATTTATTGCTTCTGAAAGAGCTATGGGTTAAGAGATAAGCTCATTAAGACAATTCTTCAACTCGTGGTTTAAATCAATAATCTAGGACTGGCGTTAAGCCCAGTTTTCTACATGCCATAAGTTATAAGAGACTGATATTTTGTTCTTTAAGAGCGAAAAACCTCTTAGTGATCATCGCCTTATTCAAAAAAATAAGATACAAGTGTAAAATAAAGACTCCTATTTCCTAGAACAAAAGTGACTCAAAGGAAAGATGAAAGTGAGTATAACCTAACCTAAAATAACCCAAAACTGTGTAAATCCAGTTAGTTAACCATGCCCGTATTCATTTTAGTTAGCATCTGAAAGTATAATACGAGTTTGATAACCTTAAGATCTAAATAACCATATGATTTTACTTAACAGCTGTTTTCAAATGTGTATTATCTTTGAGGTTATGTTTAAACATTTACGGAAAACAAATTCACAGATATTCTGCTTGCGTCCGTCCTTTTAAACTCTTTTAAACGTTAAAAATATTTCTGGTACAAAACACAGATCATATTATAATACAGAGATTCAATATTTAATTCTTACACAATATTAAACCATATACATTCTTGTAAAATTACAAAATTGTTTATCAGCTGTTCAGTACAAAACAACAGCTGTTATTTCTCCATAAGTTGGCCAACACAGTGTAAGCGTATATCTGATATAAATTGGAATTACTACCTCTGTATAAGGTATTATTTCATTACTTACCTAAGTTATCTCTAGACTATTGAGTAACGTGTGTTTGCAGGTGTTACCAAGGTTTTATCAGAGCTTTGTTTTAACGAACTTTATGCATAGTCTTTGTTTGTATTATTGTAAATTAGTTGAGGTAATAACTATAAGAAAACAAACACATTTATATTTCATTTAATATTTATTAGATTTTCCTAACCTCCATCATTTGGATGAGATATTTTAAAAAATCCTACCAGATGTTTTTCTTGTGGAAAATTTTGTAATTAAACTTCTCCTCACTGTCAAAAGTTAACATTTAACAATTATATGATCAAAAATGGTAGCCTATATTGGGGATTTGTTTTTAGAAATTTTCAAATTTAAAGATATCTCAAATTATATTTCATTTTAAAAGCCTTTGAAATTAAACATTTAGGCACATAAGGTTTCTTTTCTTATTTGTATCTATTTTAAAATGGCGTCATAAAACTTCTGTAATTTTCGTTTAATGCATCTAAATTGTGCTTTATTAGTTAAAAAAAATCATCTCTGGCATTAACATTATCTGACTTTTAAAATGGTGAGCCACATTTCGAGTTTTGGTGATTTTTTTTAATACTCCAATTTAAAAAAAAATCAAATACCTATATACAATCGTACATCAAGTTGCACATAAAATTAAAAGTTTTTTCAAAACTTAACATTTTTTGTATTTACAGTTTTATGAAATTTATTGTGGTTTCAAAATGGTAACCACAAACACTATTTGATTCTTACTTTTGGACTTCATTGTGATTCAAACTAATTTTTCTTTAACTGACATTGTGGCTGATAAACTTAAAGGACAGTAATACAGACGTTGATTTTTAACTCTTTTTTTATAAAAATTGTAATTTGGAAATAAACTAAAATTTGGAAATCAACAAAACATTTTAAGCCGCCATTTTGAAATGGTAAGAGTAAGAAACAAATTTGTTTAGCAAAATATTTGCTTTTTTAAGATCTTTAAAATCAGGTAAAATTTGAACTTTGTTTAAAAATATTTAAAAAGAAATCCCTAATTCCATATTTGGAAAATATTTAATTTTCAAATTAGTGAACTAAAACTTTATACTAAGTTCCAGATCAAAGCTGAAATATCCTGTATTTTGTAATTACGTAGCCTAGATTATTTTTGTTCTTTCGTCGTTATTGTATATTTACATAAAATGTCCTTTTCTTTCCTTCACAAAGGACAAGGTTTGGTTTAGAACCTTCACAATAAGAATGTAAGTATCGTCGAAACACATATTTTTACCGAATTATTTCCGAAATGAATTTTACCCACTTGACCTCATTTGATAAATAATTTAATAGATACAAAAATAATTAAAAATGAAGATAGTTTCCCTTTTTTCATTCCATAAAGAAAAAAAAATACTATGAGAGTTTGACGAAGTTGTAATACTTGCATGGAGAGACAATTTAGTAACACGTACTGTATATGCAACTTATTCAGGAAATGTTCGAGGCTGATTACTTTGGAAAGTAACCTAACCTTTTCGCACTGTCATATTCTTAACCTATTCGTTTTTATTAAAATTTAAAATTATTATAATTTAAAACAAAAATATAGAAGTTTTGTTTGGGGGGGGGTATTAGTTGTCTTCTTGCTCATCCGAAATTTTAAAGAAGGTAAAACTCACACCATTCCTGCGTCCCCATTGTTCAGTCTTTCTCTAGATTAGTGTTTTAAAATAATCTTGACACTAACCAAAACCAGGAAACAATTTATGAAATTTCTTGTTACTCTGAACTAGTTGTTTCATTACAAAAGATTAAGTAGAGATTGTGGTAATGATTTTATAAGATAATAATATAAATAAAAGAACAGTGAAGATAATGATTGTTGAAACCATGAACATTTATTTTTGTTGTTAGGAGCCAGCAAACCCGGGCTCCATTTTGGATTTTAATCCCATAAGATATGTTGAATACCAACTTAATTTACTTCTTTAGTAATTGTCAAAAATTATAAATCTTACGGCATATTACATTGTAAAAAATTACTTATAGATAATCATGATTATTTATTCATTTAGGAATGAGTCTATTGTTAGTATAACGTACGAGTACAGTGTATTTTCCCTAAAGCAATGTGTATTCCAAAATGTCCAATTTAAAAGAAATATGTTGTATATTAAGACGATAGTTTTTTTTGTATTATGATTTTGAAGTGGGTTTTACCCCTAGAACCTCGACTGCAGCTGCGAGCGATATTATTTTTCCGTTTGGAGCAGTCAATCACCAATAAATGTAATGGTTATTTTACAATCACTGCAAGAAAATTACAAATCAGTGAATCATTGAGCATTGTTGTTATTGCTTATGGTGGCAAAAGTGTTACATCAGTCTCTGGGACGATGGAAGGAAGACAAAATGGACGATGGACTTGTATGGCAAGACAAAATGTTAATAGTAGCTTTAAGGATGAGAGTTGCATATTGCAAGTCATGGTAGTTCATGAATAGAGGAAAACACAGGGAATAAGGAAGAAAATGATATTAGTGATTAGGTAGGTGCTGCTATAGGGAAAAGCGAAATAACCTGTTTTATTTTTCAAATGGATCAAATGATTTTTTAAACAAATAAAACTGGTTTTGGAATGATGTCTGTCTGTTTATCCAATGTGCTCTTATAACTCAAACTGGTAGGCCAATTTTTATCAAATTTTGTATTTTGCACATAACCTCCAGATAGTATTTTCATTTAATCATAAAATCAAAATTTAAGAATCTTAAGAACGGGACTAACGATTTTGATATAATTATGAAAAACTGTCGCAAACCGTTTTAATATCTTTCTTCGTTCACAGAGTCACTTAAAACCGACATACAACATTATTACATAATTTAATAAAGTTAAGAGTATTCAAGATGGCGGGGAAACAATGCTTAACAAAGAACACTGAAACAAACCAACTAGAAATGTAAAAACAGAAAATAAATACAAGATCGTAACTTATAACTAAGCTAACCAGGACATCCGGTGATTCCCCGGACAGTCTACGGTTTTACACCCACGGTTCATTATTGACCATGAATTTGGAAAAAAGTCAAAGCTGTCCGATCCCGTCCAAAGAAATTCAAATTCATAATTTTTGCTAGTTATTTAAAATATAAGCTATAATACTGACATTTTCTTACCAAAGTAAAGTGTAGGGCTAAAATTGAGTGGAATAAAATTAACGGTTTTTTGGTTATTTAGAGGCAAAACCTTTTCTGTTGTAATTCACTTATAAACAATTTAATAAATAACATGAAGTAAAGACCCTTACCAGTCGAGTCAGGGTCAGGGTTGGAAGAAAACAAGAGTTGGTCAAAAGGGGCATGATAAGAAAGATGAAAGAGAGAGATCTAAACCATGAAAAAGATCGAGGTAGGTTCGGCGAAATTGCCACCAACTTACTAACTATAAGTGAGCCCCTAAGGGTGATACTAGCACTCCTATACTAGTGATAGTTAATTTTTTATGTTGCTGACAGAGTATATTAATTTGTGTAAATAAATATGTTTACACTGAAATCTGTAAAATTAATCTCTGTTACTCTGTTGCTTTATCTCTGTTACTACTAGTTGTACTGTACTTTCCAACTTTAAACTTAAGAATAATAGTAGATTTTCTTCAATCGATTTATTTAGTTTGGGTCTAAAAAAATACTACGTGTATTAAATGTTATGAACAAATATTTTAGAATAATAATTAGTTTCTTACCGTCAAACATATCCTTGTCACATTATCAAACACGAAACATATTAAATGTCAAAAAATACACGGTTCATATTTAAAAAATGATGTAGGCCCTACTGTATGACTTTTTACGTGTTGTGATGTTTTTAAAAATTATTATGACGACGTTCGAATGGACGTAGAATTATATATGAACTGTGAATTTTTTGACATTTAATATGCGTTTCGTGTACAGCGTTTGATAATCTGATCAGTCATGAAACTGCTGTAACAAGTCTAACTCAGGTAGAAACTAATTTTTATTTTTAATTACGTTATCCGAGATAAGTAAATTTATTTAAAATATTTTAATATAATATCAAACCTCGCATTCAAGTTATTTCACATGTTTTCTGTTCCTGGGGTTATTTTTTGTTTTAAAATATCCCAGGGTTGTCGTAAAATAATTACGGTAAACCAACGGTTGTGTCCCATTTACGGTCAGTCCTATTAGCGGTCGAGGGTAAAATCGTCCAGTTTGCGATCACCCCAAAAATATCTTGGGCTACCCTAATTATATTTTTCCAATTTGCGGTCATATATATAACCTTTCCTAACCTAACCTAACCTAACCTATATAACTAGACATTATTTGTGATTATACTCTGTCAAGTTCAGGTTGGCGGGTGAACCCGGGACTACCTGTGGCCACCCCTATAATCCCTCGCCGCGTCCCCCTGAGCTGTCCGCTGCCTAGGCGATGAGTCACCTACTGGCTGTGTTTATATAAAGGTACACTTTCTTAACAGAATAATAATTTAACATGTTTAAAAGTATATTTGAAATCTAATAAAAAAAGTTATGAAAAATGATACCAAACTCGACCTAGGTACAGTATTAGAACATTTAATACGAACTTTATTAAGAATTGTTTACATTGTGACTGCAACTTTTTATTTAGACAATTTAGAAGGCAAGTTTTGCTGTAATGAATATTAAAAGCTTTACTTAGGGACTGTTTGGGTAAAGTAAATTGACCGTAGAATTTGTTAATAATAGTAAATCTTTTTACTGAGATAAAATTTGTTTAATACAAATTACAATAGCAATCGGAGAAATAGTTATATACACAATATGCTATATACAATGCAATATAATACTATACAATACAAATCCATCTTTAAGAAGACATCTTGCAAGTGAACCGATCAGAACCAATTTCAGACCGCTGTAGGTTTAATAGTTAATAAACTATTGTGTAGTATTGTATTTTTATTGTTGTGTAGGATTTGTATTGTATAGTATTGTATTATTCCCCTCAAATTATGGGGAAATGAAAAACTTTAAGGACCCATCCATAACATTTTGGTTTCCATCTTTTCAAAAATTATGATTTAGTATATCAAAACAAAAATATGATCATGGAGCTGTTGTTAAAAGACCTTCAACTCCAAATCTGCTTCATTGAATTCGTTCAAATTTCTGGGAAATAAATATCCAGCCAGTGTTGATTTGTGTGTGTGCTCGTTTTGAAGATCAAATTCCAAATAGGTTCTGTTGGGATTCCAAGAATTTAATTTAATCCACTGTTTTGTATCGACTGTCTCTCAACATGATTATTTGAGCACACACATTTTTTGTAAAACTAAATGTGTAAATTCGTTTGTTCAATGTATAGGCCTAGTATCCAAGTCACTGAATGTAATAATATAACCGTCACGTGACTTCGTTCAGACCGCTGTAGGTTTAATAGTTAATAAACTATTGTGTAGTATTGTATTTTTATTGTTGTGTAGGATTTGTATTGTATAGTATTATATTCCATTGTATAGCATATTGTGTATATAACTTTTTCTCCGATTGTTTTTGTAATTTGTATTAAACATATTATATCTCAGTAAAAAGATTTACTATTATTAACAAATTCTACGGTCAATTTACTTTTACCCAAACAGTCCCTAAGTAAAGCTTTTAATATTCATTACAGCTTAAAACTTGCCTTCTATAGTTGCCATAACTATAGTTCCAAACAAAAATCTATAAACCATATATTTTAAAACCTACCCTTGCAGGAACAATGACATCCTACTTCGGTTTTACTGAAAAGTGACGCGAATGTAATTAATTGAAATGCATACTTTCGTAAATGAAATTAGTTAATTATAAAAAAGATTACTTTACTAATAAAAACACAATGAATAATTAGTGCTTAAAACAGCTTTCAGTAAGAGATGTTTTTTTAATTTGATACGAGTCCAATTTAAAAGCAATAAATCATAAACAATATATTAAATTATAAATATTTAATGTGATTTATCATAATTAATTTTGACTTTTTATGATTTAAAAACAAATTTAGTTATGGTTAAGTTAAAAGTTAACTTTCACTTAGCCGCAACGTGTGATTAACTTGTGCTGCACTCTACTCAGTGACAGCAGAAACTAATAAATGTATGGGAGACCTCATTACGAATACTGAGCTTTAAAATTTTAATGATTTAAAAATTGTTCATCATTTTGCTAAAAAGCTTGTGGGGGTGGGGATTTATACAAACATATTTCCTAAACTCATCATCAAAATTTGAAGGGGAAATTGAAGGGGTACATAGCTCTAGTACCGGAACTGGAAGTTTTAGTTGACAGTTTGCCAAATATAGCTTGAAGTGATTGTTATTTTTTTTTAATGGCTTTATAATTTCAAAATTATGGACATTTGAAACAGTTTAGCTATATATGTTCTTCTTATTTAGGATCTGCATTAACTTATAATAGATCATTCTATGCAGGAATGATACATAATAAACGAGACCTGGTCCAAAACAAGACTTAAGACGATGTAGGTTTTTTCATAAAATAAATACTGTATTGCACAAAAAATGCGTAGAATAAAATTTCTCTCTTTGATCTACTCAACTTGTAATTCAACTATATTATATACACGTGAATTTCCGTCACGTTGTTCCTCCTTCATATCGTCATTGCTTATGGAAATTCCCTACAGCTACTCCATATTGAACTCCTTGATTGTATGGAATTTAATTTAATTTAATCGAAAACCAATTCCATAGTTTGGTTCCGTGGGAAACCGGAAATGGGTCAGATTCGCTTCTCTACGCCACTAATTATATGTTTACTCTTTGAGGTAAAAAACATCCCGGTCATCATCGGTTTAAAAGGAAATGAAGGCCACACAGAATAAAATAGAGATTCCTAGCTTTGGAATACTGTGTAATAGTGTGAGAACAAGAGTCAACGGATAAGAAAGGTGAAAGAGAGAGAAAGAGATCTAGCCCAAACTTGCGTGAAGAAATATGTAGATCCAGCTAGTCCATCGGGAGTTTTGTTTCCTTTCATCGCACGAAACAGGCTTTAGGTGTATTAACATTATTTAAAAAAAAAATTAAATATAAAGTTGTATAACATTGTAAAAACATGTCAAACAGAAATATTTTTAAACACTGATGTTATATAACACCAGTTATATAACACTTTTTGTTTTGACTACACCTAATACTGCTTTCTCAACCCTAATATTACATTAACTAAGGGGGGTCCACGTGAATGAACTGTGTTCTGTGTCGAATGTTTTTAATACTAAAAAACTAAGAAGAGGCAACTCTGATAGAGAAGTACAGGAAGAGCAGATTGTTGTGAGAAAAAACTTGGATAACACTCTTGAGTTAGGACCGAGTGACACCGAAAAGAGAATGAGAAAACTTATAGGACAACTTCGTAGGGAGCGAAGAAAAAGTACAAATAGTGGAAAGGGTGCGGATGAAAACTCGAAGTGAATGTATTTTAAATATTACCTTTTTTAAAAGATAAACATCTTTCGAAGCCATCGCCCGAAGCTGAACTCCAGTAGGTACTTCGACAATGCAATCTGGAGCCACAGTCATTTATAAAATGACCATTTTTTCTTAGAAAAAGTGAATATATACCATTTAGTCTGTCAATTCTAAAATTTTTATAAATAACCTTAGAGTCAATATTTATGTTCATTTTTTTAATGATTGATTTTTAATGACTGAGCACCTTCCAAAAAGTTTGTCTGACAATCATGAAAGTTATTAACACGATAACAAGAGATTGGTTAGAGATCAGATGTTATTGTGACATATTTTTGTCCGTATGCCCAAACAATCCTATTTTTTAGCTTCACCCTCAATAAAGGGGTGCTAAAGTATGAGGGATAGAAATGTGGAAAAAATCGTAAGTGGAACATAAGTAATAAAAATTGAAAGAAACAAACAAACAAAATAATATTATATGTGGTTCGACGTAAGAACAAAGTTCTGGCTATCAGATTCTTTGACGTGTCGTTATTCGGTCAACACAATGTAAAATGATTAGATGATGGATTTTAATATCTTAGTGTGACACAAAAATAAGTTTTTATCTTGGAAACTAATAGGTATGAACAAACTAGTTCTAGTAATTGTTATTAAATTCTTTATAAGCCTATACATTTTATTTTATCCAACTAACAATGCCCCAGAATAGGTATCAATAGGTGTAGGTTTGCTCTTTAGGCCAAATCCAAATTTAAATATTTCTTCAATTAAGTATATATAAATACATTTGGCTTCTAGTTCATCGGTATAAAAAATCTGTTGAATATTCGTTTAAGTTGATGCATTCTGTGCGTTATTGCTCTCTCCCCTAATTATACCTAATGAATTTGAGTTGTAGAAATTCACTTTAAGATGGGGAATGTAATTAAGTTGAACCAAATCTATGAGAATTTTTGGTTGTTTCTTACTACAGGAATGAAAAAGCTGAACGGTGTTACAGTACTTAGAAAATCGCGAGTAACACTCAAGGTCATAAATCTGGCTACATTACTTTTAATTTGGACATATCTATACAACATAACACGTTTTAGAAAATCCCAATTTATAATTTATAGAAAACAAAACATTATTACAACCAATGACTGCTTTTTAAACCCTTAATGTTTTTTTTCAATATAAATATCGTTAGATAATATTGACAATATAGTTTCTTCATTTGATAGTTTGGATGTTTACGAACAAATTTTACTTTATTACATCCTCTTAAAACCCATAAGAGTTGTATTTTTCAGTTTAAATAATATCCTAAACTTTAAACAACATCACAATTATCGTAGAAAACCCTTTTCTTCTCAATTTTTGACAAAATATGAGTGTCTGTATAACTAGAACTTCATTTCGTCATTTAGTTGCAGAAATACAATTCAAAGTAGGACCAATACATTTAGTTATTGGCTTTGTTTAATGTTTATGGACGAAGCCGTTTCTGCACAATTAAATTCTCGTTATTTATGTCAAAATACACTCGAAATTGTAATAAAATACCTTTATTACATCCTCTTAAAACCCATAAGAGGTATATTTTTCAGTTTAAACAACATCACAATAGTCGTATAAAACCTTTTTCTTCTCAATTTTTTGACGAAATATGTGTGTCTGTACAACTAGAACTTCATTACGTCATTTAGTTGCAGAAATACAATTCAAAGTAGGACCAATACATCTTGTTTTTGGCTTTGTTTAATGTTTATGGACGAAGCCGTTTCTGCACAATTAAATTCTCGTTATTTAAGTCAAAATACACTCGAAATTGTAATAAAATACCTTTATTACATCCTCTTAAGACCCATAAGAGGTATATTTTTCAGTTTAAACAACACCACAATAGTCGTATAAAACCTTTTTCTTCTCAATTTTTTGACGAAATATGTGTGTCTGTACAACTAGAACTTCATTACGTCATTTAGTTGCAGAAATACAATTCAAAGTAGGACCAATACATCTTGTTTTTGGCTTTGTTTAATGTTTATGGACGAAGCCGTTTCTGCACAATTAAATTCTCGTTATTTAAGTCAAAATACACTCGAAATTGTAATAAAATACCTTTATTACATCCTCTTAAGACCCATAAGAGGTATATTTTTCAGTTTAAACAACACCACAATAGTCGTAGAAAACCTTTTTCTTCTCAATTTTTTGACAAAATATGTGTGTCTGTACAACTAGAACTTCATTTCGTCATTTAGTTGCAGAAATACAATTCAAAGTAGGACCAATACATCTTGTTTTTGGCTTTGTTTAAGGTTTATGGACAAAGCCGTTTCTGCACAATTAAATTCTCGTTATTTATGTCAAAATACACTCGAAATTGTAATAAAATACCTTTATTACATCCTCTTAAGACCCATAAGAGGTATATTTTTCAGTTTAAACAACACCACAATAGTCGTAGAAAACCTTTTTCTTCTCAATTTTTTGACAAAATATGTGTGTCTGTACAACTAGAACTTCATTTCGTCATTTAGTTGCAGAAATACAATTCAAAGTAGGACCAATACATCTTGTTTTTGGCTTTGTTTAAGGTTTATGGACAAAGCCGTTTCTGCACAATTAAATTCTCGTTATTTATGTCAAAATACACTCGAAATTGTAATAAAATACCTTTATTACATCCTCTTAAAACCCATGAGAGGTATATTTTTCAGTTTAAACAACATCACAATAGTCGTAGAAAACCCTTTTCTTCTCAATTTTTTGACAAAATATGTGTGTCTGTACAACTAGAACTTCATTTCGTCATTTAGTTGCAGAAATACAATTCAAAGTAGGACCAATACATCATGTTTTTGGCTTTGTTTAAGGTTTATGGACGAAGCCGTTTCTGCACAATTAAATTCTCGTTATTTAAGTCAAAATACCCTCGAAATTGTAATAAAATACCTGTTAAATATTTCCATGAATTCAAATCGGATTGCGGACTGACCTAAGACATGTGACACGCGATAATAACAGACAAGATAGTAATACTCTCTACTGTGCGTGGCAATATCAGTCAGTATTCAGTACTTTGAAATATTTTGTGTGTTTCTAAACATGTATACTTCCAAACAGATATTCCAATGACAACCTCTCATTCATTTCGTTCTGTGAATGTTTAAAAATAAAATTGCATTCTATCCACACATTCAAAGCGGTAACAAACAAAGCGATTAAACTCCACAATGCTAGGAAATAATATGGAAGGAAAAGCCTTGTTCTAGAGACAATACATAACAGAAAGAGATAGTAGTGCATCACAATTAGACTTGCCTATTGCGCATGAGCAAACAAGGCTGTGTCCAATTACGCATCTAATGCACCAAGGCCGTCCACGTCCATTGTTTCAAAGTAAATAGTTAATTTATTGCCAAGTTCAAGGGCGTGATCATCTTGTATTTATTAGCCACTAATCGTTAAGTCAACTGTGCCTAGGAATAAAGTCGGGCACAAGACAACTTTGTGTGTAAGGGTTTGGCAATCAAGCTTTCTGCATAATAGTCTTGAGTTGTGAATCCTTTTCATCTTTATTGATACGATATCAGATATAATAGTTATTTTTATAAAGTAGAAGTCGTTTAAGTAAACAAAACTGTTAATAAAATATGAGTCAAATAACCTCCTAATCAGAACAACTTCTAGTTTTATTTGATACTCCACATAACAGCCTAACCATAATCGATTGGTTTGGTGAAATTTAAAACAATATGCCACGATATAGTGACAAGTAAACTGGAAAATACTAATGATTAAACGTCCTGGTTTTGATAAAAATCACTTTGTTCGATCTTGGGCTTACGTAAATTGATTACGAGGATACCAATCTCGAAGGACCTAGCTGAAACTACACCTTTGATTATATTCCTCTCTTTCATCTTTCCCATTAGCTCTCTCTTAACCAAATTTTGTTCTTTTCCGAGCCTAACGCTATTACAGTATTCAAGGACTAGGAATTTTATGTTGTTTTTTTCTTTTTTTTCTAAGGAGATAATTACCAAAGAAGTTTTTTTGCGTTTAAATAAAAGAAACAAACCAAATTTGTTCGAGATTAAGATACATGGCTTATTTTCAGTTTTTGATCCAACCAATACGATTTGTTAAGCCCGTTAAGGTGGTCATTTTAACAAAATTTGATCGAAATAATTATCAATTTTGAGAAAATTGAAATTTTATGTTTTGGGCCTTCTAACAATTTTGAAATTTAAAAATTTCATAACTTAAAATTAGACCAGAATATGCTAAATATCACTTTTATTAAAATTAACACTTCCATTTGACTGCCTATTATACAGACATTTGAAAATCCACTTTTATTGGACTCATTTAATTTCAAACTCATATTTCCTGAATAACTTAGCATCGATTTTCTTAACATATTTGAAATGTGCAGAGATGAAATCACATACTGAGTGTACGGTAGTGAAATAAACTAAAGTGGATTAAAAGGACGTTTTTATTTATCGTTATCATTAGTTATCAGTCCAATGAATACAAAATATCTTCGTAATTCAGACCATCTTCTCTCTATATTTCTTTGAAAACTGTGTCAAACAATTCAGTTTTCATTCCTTTAATCAATATAAGTTGTTAACGTGATCTTTTTTTCTTTTCTTTTTTCATACTTTAACGTTTTATAACAACAAAATCAATCTAAAAAAAATTGTGTAAACTTTTTACACTTTGGAAAAATAAATATAAATAATGTACGGGTACAAACAGCTGACTTACAAATTATAATACTGCTAATAATTACGAAATATAATTTTCTGCGCTTATGAAAGAATAGTCTTATCAGTTTATATTATAAGGTGGTAATATTAGTAGTTTTATGAAACTGGCCAACGTAGTTTTCGTTTTCGAAAGTAGGAGTAGCATAACCTAAAATTAATGTTTCTAATAAAGCGTAAGCCGCCTACATATTGCGGAAGCTTACAGTATTTACTTATTCTGTTTGAGCTTCCATCGTCGCGAGTCATGGCTTAATAGATAACGTCGACATCAAGTGACGTATTATAATCAACAACCTGTTTAACAATATCATTATCATTAAACAAGCGAATAAAAACATACTCTGCACTTTGTTTATAAATACAATATTGACGTCAGATGTTTTAACAAATATAGCAAGTCCTTGCGCGTTGGAGGTAAATGTAAATAAGCTTCATACATCACCATAGTGATGTAAACTTGTAGTAAATGTCATGGTCTAGGTGTTTCTAATAATAGGATGACGTAGGGCAATAGAAATGGGTGAAGTTTATGTTTCTAGGGCATTAGGGTCGAAGATCATAAGAATCTATTTATAGTTTTATATATTAAACTGAAAAGAATTTATATTCTGAAAAGTTGCAACTATTTTGTTGTATTATTGGAGTGTTTCCAATTTGCCCGATTGTTGGGGGGTTTGAAGTTTTGGGGTTCAGGGCTCTAGTATGTACATGAGTCAAAAAGCCAGTGATTAGTTTAGTGCTGAAATATCAGTTTTGAGGCCTTCGAATCTAAAACGGTAATTTTGGGAATGATGACGCTCTGTCTTGGCGTCTGTTGTTAGTGCAATGCTCTACAACCCAAACAAAGTAAATTGATTTTTTTTTAAATTGTTATATAGGTATATTTTGACTGTATATTTATCACATTTTCGATAACCTAAAATTTGTGGGAGCTCCCTTACGAGAAAAAGACAAAATTTCTGTTAAAATGTAGCCCTGAGTATCCAAACAAAACCTCCAAAAAACAACGTTTGTAAGGTTTAACGGTAAAAACCAAAAAAGCTGTAGTTTAGCTGTTTTAAAAGACGCATTTTCTCATTATCAACTCTACTGATTTTATTCAAATTTTGGTGAAATAATAAGTTTAATGAGTCAAATCGGTGCAAAATTACAAATAATAGAAAATTACTTTTAAGGAATAATTATTAAAAAATAAATCAAACTTTGATCGTCGTTACTCAAACTTGATTTCATTTTTTAATATTTATACGAGTTTTATAACTAAACTGAAGTAAATTCAGATATTATTTAAATATAAAATTGTTATTTTTAAGTAATCTACAAAATATATGACAATATCCATGGTTTATTTTCACTTTTATAGTGACAACTACAGAACTGGCAATTTTTGGCAAAGAATAGTTTTGTTTAGATTGTGAATGGATGTGTAATAAAGTTTATGTAATGTTTTTGTACAGTTAATTTTTTGTTTTATATAATAATAAATTACCTTGTATGGTCCGTCTTGTGACTTCAGTCGATTTCTACATTATGACAAGTTTCAGAGTCGTAACTCCATCATCAGATATACGTTTAATTGTTCAATCAGAAGAGCTTGTCGTACATTAAAATGTTTACACTAACACAAAAATTAATTAAAACAATAATGTCTTTCACTAGGTGTACACCCTTGCTTGTCCGGCGAACTATAAAAGGTAATTTATTATTATAAGATTTAATTGTGACTTGGTATCACGAAATGCATCTCATAGTTTATTTGTACAAATCTATATTCGGCCATTAGAAAAGTAATGTAATGAGTCGACATGATTTGACCCACAGTGTAATATTTTAAGCACGTCAAAGGTGCAGCAAATCAGTTTTTTCTAAATATCTCGGAAACCATTGAATCTACGAAAATAGATGAAAGATTACAAAACTGTCGATTTAAAAGTAGGTGGAAATGTGTCCATAAACATCGATACTACCATTTGTATGAAACACAAATTTTAAATTAACTAGGCTTATATTACATAATTATATTCATATGAAGACCACAGGGGAAGAACTTGGTAAGTCACATTTCAGAAATTTTTCAGGAGAGCATTTTTTAAGTTTCAAAGTCATAAAACCATTAAATTATTCAATTTTTACAGTAAATATAATTTTCCCCTGAATCATTCATTAATTGTTTATGCTTTTTTAAAAAATTAAATTGGTATATTTTTCAATATTTTCACAAATATCAATTTTTTAAAATTTTTACTACTGGACTTATCAAGTTTTTCCCCAGAAATAAATAAATTAAAATTAAAATTTCAGGGTTATTAATGAAAATATCGTTACATTTTATGTTAAAATATTTTACTGCACACAAAAGTTAAGATAGTACATGAGAATAATAATTTTAACTAAATTAAAGTGTTCTTTTTAACTGTTTTTTCGTTTCGTTTCAATTATGTCCCAGGACTTGTCAAGTTCTTCCCTGTATCAGATGGACTTACCAAGTTCTTCCCCTGTACGGCATCATTTCAAATGCCCGTAGCTCGTGACTTATCATGTTTTTCCCAGGATGCATTTACGAAATTAAAATACTTCAGTAATTCTATACAATGGACTAAAAAAAAAAAAAAAAAAAAGGACTTACCAAGTTTTTTCCCTGTGGTCTTCTTATAGAAATAGGAGAGTAAAGACTACCTCAAGGTGAAATAGTTGCTCCTAATATCAATTGACAATTGCCCTAACTAGAATTACAGGAACTAAAACTAGAACACTGTTAATTCTAGTTTAGCTGTAGAACGTCTAATGTGATAACCATGTTATCGAAATGCATTATAAAAGGAATAAACTAAATAATATTTATTGCAATTATCGTGTTTTTAGTTTTTATTACTTTAATTGTGATTAGGGGAAATTACCAATCAACAGTCAATTGTGTGAATTTCACTACAATGTTCATTGCTGTACTTTAAATTAGTCAATCATCGAAATGATTTCTGTCTTTTTCAAGTTATACATTAAATATGTTTTCAAATTTTCAGTTACACACAAATGTTTAAATTTAAAATTAGGCTGTCAGAAGTAAGATATAAACACTCTGGTTAAGACAGTAACATTCAATTATTCAAATTCTGAAAAAATTCAACAAAAAGTTTCAAATTGGCGACCATTTTAAACTTGTTTGACCATATGTTTTATGTTTAAAATGTAGAACCCAACAATTTACAGACTTATTGATACAAACTGCAACTATTTGATACGAAGTTATTCACAAGCAAACAGGAGTGTACATCGAGAATATTTGTTGTTATATTTTCAAACAACAATGATAAAAATAAAAAGGTCAAGCGTTTGTTAAAACCACACGACTTAGTTCCGTAGACATACAGTGACGTTATTTTTATAAAGTCGTAATCTATTTAGTGGTCTAGTGCCAACATATTACTCGTAATTTCTACGTAACAAACATATTCATAATCAGAATAACATCAAGTTTTATTTGATACCACACACATAATATTTCCAAAAATAACATTTTTCAATTCGATAGTTTTTACCTCTTAACTAACCCAAACAAATTTTTTTATAAAGCTATATTTTTCCTATATTTTGGACAATACAAAGAATATAAATTCAAAGTTTGAAATATATAGGACTTATCGTCTTGTCTTTGTAGACGGGTTGCGACTTACAGACACGTAAGCGCGTGAAATTATAAGGGTCCTTGATTGTACCTTCAGAACCTAATAAAGAGAAATCAATGAAAATGCCATCCATCTTTTAATGGCTATTGAATTATTTGTCTCACATTTCACAAACATTACTGTTAAAACTTATAAGCTACGTATTTCTCATTGTGTGGTTAAATTAAGTTGTATTCGTCATACAAAAAACTATAATATATAATTTCCCACTGTAATTTAATTTACAATTAAAATAATTTTCTTCAGGCTGTGTTCAACTTACGGGGGGGGGGGTGATATCTAACACTTTAAATTTCGTCCAGCGCTAACGTATTATTTTTTTCAACAAATAAACATACATATTTATAATCAGAATATTCCAAAACACAATTTTAACTCTATAGTTTTAGCCCCTTAAGTACCCCAAGGTAATTTTTTTGTAACCGCTATATTTTTCCTATATGCTATATGCTAGACAGTAAAAAATATATAAATGAGAAGTTTGAAATATTATTATTCATTTTGTTTGTATAGACGGGCTGTAATTTATAGACGAAAAGACACGCCCGGGAATTTATAAGGGTTATTTTTATACCTGCGGACACTAAAAACGAGAAAGTTATTGTCAAATGTTTGTTCATGGTGTCAATAACCATAGGGTCGTCAACTGTTTCAAAATATGGATATCCTGTTTTTTTAAATATATTTTGAATTTATCAATTATGAAAGTGTAATAAAGTAAATAGTTAAAACAAAATCATCATGAGCTATAATGGCGTAATAGTGCCATAAATTATCGACCATTCTGGGAAGAGATAAAAGTATCAGCATTAAGACAATTTGGTATTAAATAGATAAATCAAAAAGTTAATAACTTTTAAAAGCGGGACAATAAACTGCCTAAAATTATGTAAAGTTAGAGTTTTAATTGCGGCATAGATGCCGTTATAACAGAGGCACGTACAATTACGAGATTCAATAAACCTGACGATGTTTGTTTTCTAATTAATGTGGTTTAAAGGCAACCTCTCAGTTACTGATGCCATAAAAAGGAAGAAATAATTGCTTGTGTGAGCCGTGCTATTTGTTTTTAACTTTCTACCTTTATATCTATACTACTATAAATATAAATCTAATGGTGTCTGTGTGTGTGTTACTCAATCACGTAAAAACTACTGGGCCCATTGAGCTGAAATTGTACATGGACATTCTTAGGGTCCCTGGTTAACATATAGGCCTATTTTTATTTAGAAATTCCATCGGGGCACCGCCCCACTGGCCTTGAAAACTCCCTTAACACTCAATACAAATATACGTCAACCCCGTACGAAGGACGGGTACTCTGCTAGTATTATTTTAATAAAGGATGCTTTAAACTAAATCCAGTTCCTTAGTTTACAATTCTTTCTTTCTTGTTCTATTCCATTTGAGAACAAAATTTATTTTTCAGAAACTATTTATGATTACTTTATTATCTGTCTCCCCTCCTCCTCACAGTTTATGTCGTACTTATACAAAGGGCAGTACATTGGGGTACACGTGCAATAAGTTCATTCCACCTTGATATTATCTTACAACTCTAATTATTTCTGATTACAAGTTCTGTAGGCGTCACGCTGTTGCGACTGCACGCTTATTTCAGGTAACCACCGAGTAGTCAGTAAAAGATATCGTATATTTCTTCGTCTCTTACAGATAGCTACCAACTAATTATTCGTAGCAACCCCCCCCCCCCATATCTCTTGAGGACATGCGTGATATTGCGTATCCAAACAAATCTGTTTCGGAAGCAATCTGTCATCTTCTGATGATAATCACAACCTATCAATTCGAAATGTCCGTGCAAAACTAATGACCGTGACGTAGGCTATTAGTTAATTCCAGTTTCTAAGTTTAGATACACCATTCGTCAACTGTCTAATTTTCTTTTACTTATTTTTGGCATATTGGTTGGAAATCTTTAAATTTCCCTAAATGTTTTCAAAAACGGTCGAACCAATGAACATTTTTGATTTTCAAAACATTAACATTTCTGAATTATTTGTAGAAAAGATTTTTAAACATCATAAAATTTCCAGTAATAATATTTAATTGTAACATTACATTTTTGAACTTTCGCGTTTTTACATATTCTAACCTCTGAAATTTTTTAAAAATACTGATTACACATTATACTTTTATTTATTTCAACCTTTTTCAAAAGTATAAAACAACTTGTCGTGGCTTCCCCGCCTTGCAATTAGTTGCCTACCACCGCCGTCCCAGAACCCCCACTGTAGGAATGTTTCACCCCACCATTCATGTATTAAATATTCGGTTATATCTACGAATCTAAAGTCAAAAGTTCGTTACTGTTAAGCCTCTTTACAATTGGTACCTGATAGGTAAGGTTAGGTTAAGTTAGGTTAGGTGTAGGATTATGTTTTTTTCCTATTGGGTTATGTTCAAAGTTAGAGTTATTTTCAAGACAATACTGCCATTATTATTATCAAAACGCGAGTTTTTTGCTAACTTTATATTTCTCGTAGGCAATAAGCAAGTGTAGCCTAACTCTATTAAATATTGCATAACAACATCTGACAAACAATGTAGGTTATGTTATCTACGATTGCCTTTGTTTAATGCTTAATGTGCATTAAACAAGTATTTATATTGTAGATTATTTCTTAGTGTTTTAATAATTATTGTTTAAATTTAAATCTCATATTTATGTGTCTGACTTTCTATATCATATAAATAAATATATCAACTAACTAAACTTATATAAATATTACTATTAAATAAAACCTATTTAAATAAGGGAATCTATCATATTTTTTAAAATTAAAAATTGTTTTGTGAGTAGATACTGGCTCTAAGACATTGTAGGTTTTTATACTTAGCAATGAAAAGTAATATACCTACAGAAAAAACCATTAAACTACACACTTTTACATAAAATATTGCAAACTTTTATTAAAATTTTAGAGACATAAAGACAAATATTACCATCAAATTGAATAAAACAAATCAATCAATATAGTGAACTTTCCTACAGTTATATTAGTGATGACATACAGACAGAAACGTGTTAGCTTCAATAATTAAGTTTTTAATCCTAATGTAACAGCTCATGGAAGAACCTAAGACTGCTTTAACTAAGGCTTTTCAGTCAGGTAATCTATGATAATCACATCGAGTTCACGTCGACACAACAGCAACTTCCCCAACCAGAATCGTTACAGTTAAAAATATTAGACATGAAGCAGTGCAAGAGATGCATTGAAAATCCGTTTGTGCGCATGTGTGGCAGACATATTATAGTTCCGGAGTTATGGCCTACCGGTGTCATCCACTTCATGTTGTCATCTATTGTAGCTGCTTACTTTCTTACGATGTTGGGTCAACACTTTAACTTTTTGAGCCCCACTTTGATTGTACCCGAAACCTCTCGCACACAAAACGAGGACGCTAGACTAATAGATGGTTCTAATTATTTGTTTACTAAAACAATATTTCCATTCTCAACACGTAATAAACTGCTCTCTATCTTCACAGATACTACAATCATTTCAAATCCTAACCTAGAAGGAAAGCAATTAACACCTGTCGTCGGTTGTTTACCTCTTCAACGTGGACAGTAAATCTAATTAAAGATGTTTTTCTCGAAAGGTTTTCTCTATTTGCATTGTGGTGTAAGCTTAAAATAGAAAGAGACAGAGAGAGAAAACTGGCACGGGTTCCTAGAACTGATGACTAACACCGGCTGACTCATAGAGTACCCCTGATAACACTGATTCTGTATCTTCAAGTTGACATATGTTTTAATTAATTATTAACAAGTGGAGAGGATGTGCTTTATATTTTAATCTAATCATACTGTATGAACAAAACTTAACTTTTTAATGTTAATCCAGCTGGGAAATACGTTCTAAGAATAGTCAAAATTGATATGATACTTTGTAATCGTATATAGACGGTTGTTATTTAGGAAATTATTTAAAAACTAAAGTAATTGAGCCGCTTTCATGTCGAAGTTGAGATCTGGGTTTATTAAAAGAACCCCATTAAGATCCCCTCCCCTACAAATATGTAGTATAGAAAAATTATATGTGAAAAGTAAAAAAATCGATGTTGAATTTACTTCTGAAATATTCGTTTTGACATCTCTCGAGTGGTTTTATTTAATATCTATCGTCCATACGATACTTTTAAGTCCAAACTACTTGTAGACTGATTTTGATAAAATTTTGTATCGGCTTCAACGATGCTAGAATCTAACCTTTAAGTACCTAAAGAAAACTCGATAAAAGGTTTAATTTCTGAAAACGTCTCTACCGATTGTGTTAAATTGCTTAATAACTCAAAACAGTCTGGCAAATTTGATGGTAAATTTCATTTGATCACGGTTCGAGAATAACTGGTAAAAAATGAAAATTTAACCTTGGCCGACGTCATTAAAAATACGAATTGAATTAAATACGATCTACATTTAGGGCGAGTTTATGAAACAAGCATAGACCTTATTAAATTGTAAACAAGTTTTTTAAAAACTTTATTTTAATTTACAAAATGGTGATCAGAAACTTTTTATTCCAAGTTTTCTGACGTAAGGAATGCAGATAAAACGTACTGCCGCCAACTTCTGAAATATGTCCGTTCGGAAAATTTGGAGAATGAGTTAAAATGAACAAGAGGATAAACCAAATAGAACCTTAATATCCGTCGAGTTGATTTTCTTTCAATTACCGGAAACGCGTAATTATCATCGCGTTATGAACGTTAGCTATTCGTTAATATTTAATCAACAGCGCTTGGTTATAATTTTTAAACGTCTAAAAACAGCGCCTTTGGTTCATTTTATCTTTTTGATCGGCAACTTCCGCATCTGTATTTTTGGGGGCGAGTTGGTATGACATTTTTTCTTTATTTAGGTTTTTGGTCATGTTGTGGGTTAGTGCATCCAGTAATCCACTATTTGTTTTACATCTCGGTCTACTTGCAAACCTTCCATTTTATATTCGTTTCCCTTTCCTTGAGTTTTTAAAAACTGTTTTGAATTTTAGTATTACTAGTGGTCTAAAAAGGAAGAGTTGGAGTTCTACTGTCAAGCGGAACGAGGAGAATATTCCAATGTGTTGAAAGTATAATTGGCCCCTTTGAGCCTCCAGTCTCCGTGGAACAAACAAACAAGTCTTGAAATGCGAAGTATAAAGGTCGCTAAATTGATACTCGAGTGTAGAAGTAAACAGGAAACTTGAAAAGGTGAGTAGAAACGGTGGCTTATTAGTCCACTTGACTCTTCCTAGACCTTTGCATTGAAGATTGAAGGCGAGAATAGAAGATTAGAAAGTGTGAAGAGGAGGTCATGGAGTTGCGGAGGTAAACATCTTTGTACAAATTATTACATCACGATATTTGAGATAAATTGTTTAAATAATATTTGTATGGCTGGAGTAAACAAGTGGAAATCTACAAGGACGAAGCGTCATGCAATGTTCTGATTGATAATCATTTTTAATACACAATATTGTGTGCATTAATATAACAAACTGTATAAGTAATTGCACTAACTTTCTCACCCATATATTAAATGCTAATCAAAAATATTTTCATCGCCATCTCAGGAAAAAATGTTTACAACTTGCCCTTGAGGAAATAAAACTTTTCTACCTATAGCCGCATTTATTCCCTATGGGTGTCTTCCATTGCCAACAATATGTGAATTTTTTATTCTATTTTAATATTAATTTAAATAGAGCGTAAGCTTGCATCTTGTGCACCATAAACTTATCCTAAACACAAATTGCGTTTCGTTGAAATCCAGTTTTTAATGCAGTTAAGTTTCATTTTTTTTTCAATTATACAGTGTCGTAGTTTTCTTTTATGTGCGATTTGGCTTCTTTTTTTAAGAAGACGCCTGCCTGTAGAAGGCGTACTGATTTGCTCATTAATCATTATATTTCACTAAAATTTAATCAATATCTGTGCGGACGATTGTCAGATATGCCGATCTTTCATGACGGCTTTTTACTGATAATTTCCTAACCGACATTTTTGGGAAGATTTCCGAGAAAACCGGATATTTCAGCAAAAATCTCGACATGGATTTTTACCAATCAAATTATTTTGTCTATACGACATATTATGTGAGAAAGTATCGGAACGCTTTGAAAATTTCAAATCGTGTAAATGTTTTTAAAATTCTGAAAAAAGTTAGAAAGGTTTTTTAATATTTTTTTAATTTTAGGGAAACGTGACTGAGTGAGTTATGAGTTTTAAAGTGTCTCTTCTTACATTTTTTTGATGGAATGTTATTTGAACTGCAAACAACAAAAGTTAATTATATAACCCATTAGTTTTTTAAAATTTGTATTTTAGCTCCAAATATTAAAAAAAAAAAAAAAAAAAAAAATCTAATGGGATTTTAGAAACACATTTAGTTACCATAGAAACCAATATAAAAATACACAATTTAAATCAGATGATTAGGTCCATCAGATTTAATAATACAACACAAAAATTAGGTGAAGTCCTTTCACACATTAGTGTGAAATATTTTGGAAAATGCTTTAAACTTGAAATAAGCCTAAAATAATTAAAACTATAAAGTACGTGTTATTTTAAAGGTTAAAGCAATAAAAATGTGGTAATCTTTTTATTTTATTTTTTAAATCTGGATTATTTAGGTATTAATGTAAGTAAACATTTAGACAATTTTGCATTATATATATATTAAAGCAGAAAACTATTTTATTTTAACAATTCAAAAAGACCACCACAACTGTAATTTAGAAATCTCTAAAATGATATTACCCTAGTTATTACAAGTAAATAAATTTTTTGTTTTATAGTGAAAGCACGTCCGCTCGTAGTTAAATGAGAGGACCTGCGTCAGTCATTTAAGAGAGTTCATGCTAACACTATAAAATTTGTGTTCATTCCTGATGAGCCTTAACCTAGATTTTAGACCAAGGTCATGTTTGCTTTATTATCCTTGCAAAGAGGTCTCAACTCAAACAATGTGGCCATACTGAAAGCTGATTTTGATACTGATGGCGTCTGTGAATGAAGACATTTTGTTAACGAATTTTTAATATATAAATGTTTAGTTGTTGCTGTTCCTTTTAGAAACGCGATAGCCTAGACTATGAGTTGTCCACCGATCCTATCCATAGGAGTAATTATCCACCATTTTAAATCTACTGTAGATCTACAATCTGTGGGTGTAAATTAGTAAATTATCTATACCTCATAATTACTATCTGATTTTGTTCAAATTTGAAAAGTGACTCTATTCTACGAAACTTTCCCTCGGGAGAAAGATTCGTTAAAAGAGATACAATTAACGTAGAACATTTAAGTTTCTTAATTTCTTTCATCTATAGTGTTGGAAAATAGCCCTACTATAGTGTTGAAAAATAGTCCCACTATAGTGTGGAAAAAAGCCCCACTACAGTGTTGAAAAATAGCCCCACTATAGTGTTGAAAAATAACCCCATTATAGTGTTGAAAATAGCCCCATTATAGTGTTGATAAATAATCCCATTATAGTGTTGAAAAATAGCCCCACTATATTGTTGAAAAAAAGCCCCACTACAGTGTTGAAAAATAGCCCCACTATAGTGTTGAAAAATAACCCCATTATAGTGTTGAAAAATAGTCCCACTATAGTGTTGAAAAAAAGCCCCACTACAGTGTTGAAAAATAACCCCATTATAGTGTTGAAAAATAGCCCCACTATAGTGTTGAAAAATAGTCCCACTATAGTGTGGAAAAAAGCCCCACTACAGTGTTGAAAAATAGCCCCACTATAGTGTTGAAAAATAACCCCATTATAGTGTTGAAAATAGCCCCATTATAGTGTTGATAAATAATCCCATTATAGTGTTGAAAAATAGCCCCACTATATTGTTGAAAAAAAGCCCCACTACAGTGTTGAAAAATAGCCCCACTATAGTGTTGAAAAATAACCCCATTATAGTGTTGAAAAATAGCCCCACTATATTGTTGAAAAAAAGCCCCACTACAGTGTTGAAAAATAGCCCCACTATAGTGTTGAAAAATAACCCCATTATAGTGTTGAAAAATAGCTCCACTACAGTGTTGAAAAATAGCCCCACTATAGTGTTGATAAATAATCCCATTATAGTGTTGAAAAATAGCCCCACTATATTGTTGAAAAATAGCCCCACTACAGTGTTGAAAAATAGCCCCACTATAGTGTTGAAAAATAACCCCATTATAGTGTTGAAAAATAGCCCCACTATAGTGTTGAAAAATAACCCCATTATAGTGTTGAAAAATAGCCCCACTATAGTGTTGAAAATAGCCCCAATATAGTGTTGATAAATATCCTCACTATTGTGTTGAAATAGTGTTAATGGAATTATTATAAACTGAAAACTTTTATAAAACTGACATGATAGGTTTGGCCTGGAAGACAATTTCAGCCGAATTACAAGACACAAGTAATAAATCACATTATTCAAGGGAAGTTGTCAAGAATTCCAATAAGAAAAGGAAAGTTTCAGGACTCATCCTAAAAATGCTTTAAATTTCTTTTACTGTTCTCTTGCAACTACAGAGGAACTGTGTCGCACATTCAATAAATTATACACACTGCTCCCAATACATCCTTTTCTTCTTACTAATGTTTTGCAATATTCGCTGTATATGATTGTTACTACAAATATGATGATATCAAAATGGAAACACGTTACTTTATAACGTGGTCTTTTCTTCTTCTTTTTTTTTTAAATGAAAATATTTATTTCACAAACAAAAACAACAGTACACTTCAATAATACATTTAAAAATGAAAATTATATGAACCCCTTTGGCTCCCAAGAAGTTTTGGTAGGTATGTTCCAAAAATCCCAACCATTATCTGTTATGTATTTGCACAAAATTCCAGAAACACAACTCAGAAAATTCTCAGTGTTTCATAAAAAATATGTATTCAATTTATTTATTGATCGATTTTCATGATAAAAAAAAAAAGAAAATTAACTGGGTTACTACAGAGGAGCATTACTACAGATGGGCATTACTACAGTTACTACAGAGGAGCATTACCACAGAGGAGGGTTACTGCAGTTACTAATAGGGTACAACAGTTTAACTAATGAGGTTGACGACAGTAGTGTAATCATCTCCTTAGATGGTGAAGTACTGCGATTGCTTGAAATTGGTTGGTTGGCAAATTTGTCTTTAACTTGCCAGATACATTTAGGCATTTTTACATAACTTGATTTTCAAAATTTACAACTCTTCTCAAATTAAATTCTATAAAATTAGTATTTTTTTTCTGAACATAGCAACATTTTATTTTTTGTAAACCACCACCTAGGTGTAAACGAGTCAGCACTGATATAATATTCTTATTAAAGTAGAGGTGAACAAACGTTATAATCGTAAGCTATCAAGTTTACAGACAAAGTACGTTCTAAAACTATTCAAATCTATTTAGTGTTTATCGAGACGTCGAAAATATCACGAGATAAGTAGGTTTATGACTTGGTACTACGAAACTAAAAACATGACAATAAAGTGTGAAAGCCTCAATACAAAGCTTATAAACATAAACCTTGGGATTACGCCATCTCGGCTTGCATCAGCTGCCGCAATATGTAACTGCTTATCTCAACTATCGTAAACTATACAAACTCATTGTTTCAATGTCTAGTCGAGACTATATATCATTACATTTCGTCAGCACACTATAGAGACAAGATAGGTACTATTTTCCAGGGAATTTAGACGAAATACAGTTACTCTATACAGTATATAAGAGATTATTTGCTGGAATTTTCGTGTTAGGAGTGCAAACTATATTTTGTTGACTTTTCAGGATTTGCTACAAATTCAAAGCCATTGAAAAATGTTTATGTAGAATAATTTGTTTTCTAAAAGTTTGAGAGAAAAATTTAGTTAAAAAGCGTTTAAAAATCAAATTATGGAAAATCTCACAAAAACTGAAAATCGCTGTATTTAATTATCCGCCTTATTAAAAACATCAGTTATTAACAAAAGTTAATATAAATCAATGGAAAGTAAACTTTGGGTAAATACCAATTTCAACTCGAAATGTTTTATAGTTTTCGAAAAATTGTATTGTTACCTAAAAACCGGTGTTATTTTGTTATTTAAAAATGGTACATTTAAAATTGTTACCCGTATATATAAAAAATAACAAACTGTTAGTCAAAATTGGTATTGTATTGTTTACTGGAAATTTTGTGAATAAAATCGAAAATCTTCTCTATTTTGGAAACAAATTAAAAAATTGTTTCTTCTATTCGATAATTGAGGTAAAAATGACCCTAGGTAAAATCCGTGTCATTTTAAAATAATTGTAAGTGGACGTTTTGGTAACTATAAACGTAGCTTTTGATCTAGTGTTTTTTTTTGTTATCTATAATTACTGATGTTACTAAAAAAAGATAAACAAATTAAATTATTGAGCCGATTAAACAAAATATTTAATCCAACATTTACTTTCTTCGGGGTATGTATTTAAAAATGTGTTACTGTAGTCTATTTTGCGATTGTAATGGTACTCTAATTGTATATATATATATATATATATATATATATATATATATATATATATATATAAAAGGATTATGTACAATTTTTACAGCACAGCAGCTTAACAATAAAATTACTGAACGTTTAATGTAATTTTATTAAAAATGACTTTTTGGTGGAACTATTTTGTCTTAAAATTTCTAAAAAAGTCATTTTACATGAACTAAAAAAAATTGGAGAAGAGATTTTTATCAAAAATGTATTTTACTTGAATTGTTGTACAATTATAATTATGTTAAAATTTATAACAAGAACTGAAATGAACTTTTAATATTGCAATGTGTTTATTTCCATATGTAATAGACGTACTTTTCATTTCACTTATATTGTCTAACTGTAGTGGTGTATTTATTCCACTGTGATATTCACCAGTATGCATAAGGCTATCGTACAAAATATACCCCCTCCTTTGGATCTTACTGCTACAACTTAAAAAAATAACAAATATTTACAAAAAGTTTATATGGAGAGAACCTACTACACTGTGTTTTTATTCTACAGAAAAATATAAGCGCTATTTTTAATATTCGAATTTAGATTTTAATTTTGAATGTTTAGGAAAAATATTGTTTATAAATAAACAAATGATCCTACCTTTTATTAAAGTGCAGGAAATTTTCCTCCATAAGATCAAAATAAAATAATTACACCTATTATAGAAACCTATTATAAACTTTGGTCAACGAAACAAACAAGATTGCATAGATCAATTGCTCAAAACAATCAAAACATACAAAGTATGCATTAAAATGGATAAAAAGAAGAAAACATTGTACAATGTCACGACGGACTGATATTAAACAAAGTGTTTTATCAAGGTTCTTGATGAGACCTTTGCCCCAGTGGCATTGCTTGAGTCGAAGTTACAGCATTGTGTTGTGAACTAACCTTCAAGGCCTTTGTACAATTGCTACTCCAGTGACCTCTGCCCATTCCAAGTAATCACGGTTCTGGTTCAAGAACAAACGTAGCTAATAGTCGGGATCTGATAAGAAGTGATTACGAAGCTTCCTTGTGATTGTGTGTGTCACCATAACAGGGATACTAAAACAACTGATTTCGACGAAATTCTGAACACAACGAGAACAAACTAAAATCTCGGTTCAAACGAAAACATAGATTATTCGGATTAATTAAGAAGTACGTAAAATCGATTTTCGGATAATCGATCCGCAACAATTAATGCAAATCACGTGTAAATAGGTCTATGATTGTTTACAGTATTTATTTACATGTGATTTAGAAGGTTCCTTTGCCATAAATAGCGAACACTTTATCAGAACATATTAATATTTTTTAACACCACTTTAAAAATATACACAGCATTTAAAATGGCAGAGATCTTGAATGATAAAAAGAGATGAAGAAGCGAAATGTGTGTGAGAGGAAAGTCTTATAAAACATAGACTGATTAGAATAAATGGAGAGAAACAGATGTTTAGGGAACCAGAGATAACAACTGAGAATAAGAATACAATAGCTTAAGATGTTGATATTTACGGTAGAATTTAGAGTGCCCAAAAAGTACTTTTCCATCACCCAAGGAAATCAGAAGAGTAGGACGACCAAGGAAGGGATGGATAGATAATATGGAAAGGATAGATGATATATAAATGTGTGTCAGAAATGTTAGACGAAGAGAGTCAGAAATAAAAGAAAATAACCGAATGTTGATAAGAAGTCTGCTCTTCACGATCAGTGTGTTCACTAAGTTTATTCTGAAAATAAAATAGTCATCTTATATTGAAGAAATTACTTTGATCAAAAATCATAAGTCAAATCATAGCAATGAAAATTGTATTCATATATTGTCCAGATAATGGAGATTCCTGACGACCGATGTCCGGGTAATCGACATTCCTGACGAACGATGTCCGGATAATCGACATTTCTGACGACCGTTTTTCGGATAATCGATATTGTGTGAACTGAGATAGTCGCGGTTAGAGGAAACTTAATATAATGGAGTCACTCCTCCTAGTGGTAAAAATAAAAATGAATTGTAACTAAATTAAACTTATTAGATTTCGTACAGTACATCTGATTATGTATTGTCTTGGGAGTGATGTCGGTATTACATGGATTATCTTCAAACTGGAATATATCAGTGTACCGAATGAATTTAAAAAATCGGGCATCGTAAGAACATTGACAAAACTATTGTAAACTTTTACCGATTTGTATCCGGTAGAAGACTATGGTTCAGTTAAGGTTTCAGCCTGGGTAGAATTTAAAACTCACACGATTTTGACATAACTTTCTCTAAATAATGTTAAGTAAAAACATCAACTCACCGGCGTCAAAGCTTTGGTAAGTCTCTCGGATGTCAAATTCTACTGAGAGATTAAAACTATGGCGTAATACACGACACAGTGAAGCCATCTGCACAAGTAGGCTCAAGCTGTGAAATAAATAGTTTATCTTACCGTTTTTGAAATATTGGCTGCCATAATTTAATAGTTAGCCTACATAATTATAATTCAAATAAAATTAAAGATTCTAACAATAAATTTAAATAGAAAAACCAATACATAATAAATATAATACATAACAAATACAACCAATGAAATAAAACTTTGTGACATTAAGCATCCTACAGCCGCTTTTAGCACAGTGCCAGTGGCGCGAATTTATCTCCCAGTTTGATTTTACCTGACAAAAATCGTACCCTTTCTAAAAACATAAGACTCCCACTTCTACATCGTTAAAGTAATAGGCAGAATTTTATAATGTTTATGACTTCTAATTATTTTGAGAATGTTGAATTATTTATAATTAAATACATAAAGGAAAGGATTAATACCCTGGTGGGGTTGCACAGCTTGCTTGTGTTTACTGTGATAGTTATCATTAAATAGCTATCTAAGTTACTTTAACCTGTATGATTATATTTATATGTACTCACTTCACATGTTGGGGGGGGGGGTTCGCCACCAAACCCTTTGGGTCTTCGTCCCACAGCCCCAGTGGGTTTTGACAAACCGGCAGTTTTGACAGAGTTTTTGGATCAAAGTTGTAGATCCAAGCAATAATTTCCAAACATTATTTGTAAGACATCTAGAATCATAACATAGGCTACTGGCACATCCAACTGCTATAACCGTACCAAATTTTATGACTGTAGCTGTCCTATAAGTGTGCCAAAAGACTAAATAATTTGTGGAAAATGTACAAAATTGACTTAAAATCAAAAATCATACTCCATCTAAGGTATAACCGATGACAAAATTAAAAAATATACAAATAATTTGTAGAAACAAACTTGAAGAGCTCGCCATCTGATGAGGTAGGCTACGTTTCTGATAGGTCTTTTTCGGGTGTTAAAAATTTTCCCGTCGATTACAAGTTAAAAGCTATAAGTTCGCCATACTTAAAGTTTCTACCTCATGTGGAAGTAGCTTAGAATGAGTTCCACAAGAGGTTGTATATTGAATCCCTATACATAATAAATTAATGTATATTTTATTCTCATTACGTTAGGTTTTACTGATATTATTAAGTATTATTGAAGAGGTATTAAGTAAAACTAATTTACAAGAAGGGGCCCAAAATAATGATAATGGAAAGGGGGATGAACTGTAAGGACACGTTAAAACTTTTTTTTTTAAATAATAATAACAATGTAATTATTTTTTAGTGTTAAAGAGATGGAGTTAAAAAACTACAAGATGGTGAATATTTCGTCTGTTATAAGACTACTGTAAATTTTACAAAACTTTGGTCTATTTTGCGATCATGTGTATTTTATTTTCTGCGGTAAATGCGTCATGGGAAGTCACCTAAGATAAACGAATTCATGTAATAAAATTGAAAATACTTTATCTACAAATGTAGTATTATCATGAGTCCAGATTAAGATACTGACAACTGACAAATAAATTACAAAATCATAATAATAAAATAAATTATCTCATTACTCGGCCAAATAATGTTGGCCTTAACAAAACCTGTTATGTAAGCCCCCCCCCCCAACTGTAACTTGATATGGATATATTGATCTGTATATCCCAGGATATTTTGTTTACGAATGAATGTACAACGATGGAATTCTAGGATTATCTCCTCTAGTTAACAACACTTTGACTGTTATATTTCGTTACATATTTCCCGCAAAGGAATTAGGGAAAATCTTCAATGTAAGGTCAAAACCCTAGAATTGCATTGTTGTGTTTATTTACAAACAAAATATCTTGCGATATCCAGGACCCTGTATATAGCCAAATTGTCAATTGAAGACTTCTTGAAATATACTTTGCAGTGGTAGCAACATAAATACAATAGAACCAAAACTGTTGGGAGGCAAAATTATTGAACATGAAAGACTTTGTTGTCTGCAAAACCACGTGAGGGTTTTGCGCTAACGGCGTCACTGCTTGCTTAATCGATTTTAATAGTTTGATATATAACGACAAAATGGAAGGTTATTAAATGAATGTGAAAGTTTAGAATGTTAACTTATCATTGGTACCACAATTATAGCACTCAGAATTATTTCACTGGTAGTTGTATTCATTTTTATTTTCTCACATACACTTAGTAATTTGCAGATACATCCATTTTGAAACTCCTTGAGTATAATAATGTGGTTTTAGGAATGTCAGTCTGTCGTCTGTTTAGTGCTTTAGAATCCAAACGAGTAAACCAATTGCAATCAAATTTGGTAAATGGGTGTATTTTGTGGATATCTTGTGACTTTTTTCCATTTGTTTAATACCACAAAATTAAAATTTAGGAATGCCTCCCATAAGACAAAAACAAAAATATTACGATTTTCTCAAAAATGGCTCTACCGATTTCTTTTTGGTTGGAATGTGAAGATTAATGCCCCCCAAAAATGTTAAAAAATGACAAATAAATAAATAGGAATTTTTGGCAAAACCGAAAAAAAACTTTTAACCGTGATCATCGCATTTGATTTACACTGAGGCTCTGTATGTATGGCTCAAGCTAAACAAGTTTAGGCCTAATTTAAATATAAATTTTTTTTTAAAAGACGACGTTAATGATTGATTTTCATTTTTTGGCCAATAAACTACGGTACCGAACCAACATTTTTGATGGAGAATAGTTTTGGTTGGTTTTTGGTTTTTATTTGGTTTTAGGGGTGTGTGAATGAAAAAGTTAACGCAACGCTTTTGCACAGTTTTTGTATTTCTCAAATTGTAATTTTATTGAGTTCAACATTTTTTTTTTAAATACCAGATTATTTCATCTTACCACTCCAGATAGCCTACACCTGGCAATGAGGACTAAGATCAGTTTACTTTATCAAAACAAGATGCCGCCTTAGTAATCTACAGACAGGACAAACAAACAGACATTTTATATTAATCAATTACCAAGATGCAGGCGTGAGAGGATGCGGGAAGGCAATTAATTGATACTCCACCAGGCGGCGCCCTAGTTTCCTGCCTTCATACAATTCAGAATAATTTTACATTTTCATGTAATGTTTTAATTAACCCCTATAAACATGGCCCCTCATTGTGGATAAACGAATGTTTCCGTTTTCATTATTCCGACCACTGGTTGTAATTTGTTATAATATTGGTGTCAATGAATAGGTAATAGGGTTCTTTGGTATAAATTTAAAACTTATTTACTACAGTTTCAATACTTTTTGTAAAAAAAAAAAATACTTCTAAAATAAGACAACAACATTTTTGGAAAGAAAATAATTTTGGTAATTTTTCTTGAGCGAAGAATTAAAAAAAAAAAATTTAGGTTTATTCATCATTAAAATATTACATCTGAGAACGACCATTCATGTACTAACTCTACAGTGTCAAACTGTTTTATGCATTTTGTAAGCATTTGATTTATCGTTTGTTTTTTTCCTTAACATCCACCAAAAATATATACTGTACTTTATTCCAAACCTATATTGTTATAATATAAAAAAAATCAAAAAGTCATTCATCGCCAAAATATACAAAAGTTTTAGTATTTATTACTAGTCGATTACCTTTACAATTTCTGTTGTTAAATGCCCCTATGAATGTATTCCGTAAGGGACTGTACAACTGACTGTACACGGCTGACTATTTAAGTGAGAAGATATAAAAACCTAACAATGAAAGAGCAAAGATCAAACTTTTCGTTGGTGTTATTCAGGCATGATAAAACAAAATTATTGACTTTATAAAAAAAATATATTCAAAATAAAGTGTTTTGTGTGTTTTCGGCCACCATTGGGGGTCACTTTCACTTTCGGAAGACAAGCATCGTACGAGCGAATATGAAAATTTAGAAAGTTAGTTTTACATTGGTAGGCGTACTATTTTGTTTTGCTGTGTTCTTGCAACTTTTTTTATGGAATGGCGCTGGCGAGGACATTTAATTGTTGAATTGTCATTTAAGAGTTAATTATACATGTTCAATACAAATAATTTCCAACTATTTTTATTGATATATTAAAATTTTATTTTTGTTAGAGACTTGCTCAATTTTCGAAAGTGGGCCAATAAAGAAAACGGCGAACAACCCTCAGGAGCTTACCTATAGCACAGATAAGAGAAATTACTGAGTACCAAGTTGGATCTACACATTTTTCATTTAGTTTTAGGTTAAATCCCTCTCTTTCTATCAGGTCTCGCTTGACAAACTCTTGTTCTCTTTGGAACCTGAAGCTATTAGAGGGCTAAGGGTTATTTAATGTTCTTTTCTTCTTTTTGTATAAGGCGATGATACCAAGAAGTTTTTGAACACGAGTCGTGGTTATTGATTTCAGTTTCGTAGTATATTCCTCCGTAACAAACCTGTTATTCACAGATAGTCATTTCTGTAACACAATCCCTGCTAAATATCATCATTTCCAATGGAAATAAGCTAACACTTCATAACCCTGAATGTCTAATAAGGTTGATAGTATGGAATTTTATTTTATATTAAGTAAAATATTTGTAATTCATTACGACACCATTTCTGTACTTTATCAAAATGAATCTGAAAATCGAAAAAGTCTGCAATTTTTGCTATGAATGTTGTTTTCTTTGCCTGCCTTAAATTGAAAAAAAAAAAAATAGCATCTATTCAAAGATCGTTTTGCATTCATACAAGTTGCTTCAAAAAGGACTTTACAACTTTGTAAATTCATATAAATTTATTCAGACTTTTTCACCTTCACGTTTTTCAGATTACAACAAAAAATACTGAATTTATTAACTTGAACATAACTTGAAAAGTGAGATTTTTTAATTGTTGTTAAGGGTATATCGAGTCTCATATCATTTAAAAATCCTTAGTAAGCTGATGATTTCTACGGCATTTAAATTTTTTCTACAGAATGTTAAAGCTGTAGTTTAAAATTATATGAAACCTACATTTTCTAACAGTTTAATCAGCTATTTGGAAACGATAATAGATATTCCAAAACATTTTTATGTAAACATGTTTAGGGTTTTAAGGGTTTTAAAATAACGTATCAGATATCCCATGTTTGTGAAAAATCCGAGAAACAGACACTGTTCAAAATATATATCCTTTTGAGGCTCAAAATAAAAATTTAAATAAATATAAGATTCATTGTTTGCAAATTAGTGAGGTAAAACTTTAACTAATTAGTGTTTACAGTATAACAAACACACAGAACACAATTCTCATAAAAAATACGCCTAAGTATCAGACGCGTTTCAACGACAAGGTCGTCCTCTTCAGTGATACACCAGCTGACATTTCAGTCGAGATTATTTCTGAGTCATTAAACAGGTAGCCACATCTAAGGGCTGTGGGGAAGTGTCAGTGTGGGGAACTGCCCGGATACCGTTAAAACTGGTTAATGTATTGGTAAAGGTTTAATATGAAGATAAACTGATGTACACTAGACCCGCTTTAGCTGTGGGAGTGACGCGAATATAATCTTCCCGCTGTTTTGGGGGAGTATTATTTTAACTGCCCAAAATCGTACCCATTATAAAAACTTTAGAATCTCTACATTTAAATCACTATAAGCTACAGCCAGACATTTTAAAAATGTATAAGACAATTCATTATTTATTTTTTATAATAATTTAGAAATATCGTATCATTACGAGGTTACAAGAAGACAGTACAATGATGTTATCCGATGATATTCAGGTTGAAGCTGATGGTTTTGACTACTTTATTAAACTCTCCGATGCTCTCCGATGGGGTTTTTCTCAGCTTAGTATCCTGTTTGGATAGTTAAAACAACTGTCATTTATAATAGATAAATATTTGATAAACATTGAAACTATAAAATTTAAATTGTCAATAGACCTCAGGGTCTCACTTTAGTAAGTACGGGCTTGGGAATCCCGAGGGACCTAGCTGGATCTACACCTTTTTATGTAGTCTTGAGTTAAATCTCTTTCTTTCACCTTTCCTATCAGATCTCTCCTAACCAACATGCTCTCTTCTAATAATGAATATTTGAAGGCTAAGAGTCTTTATTTGTTATTTTTCCTTTTTTTATATAAGGCGATGGTAATCGAGAGGTTTTTCCTTTAAAAAAGAAAGGAAAAAAGAAAATTGTCAACACTATTACTTAATAACAATTACATAGGGATAGGAAGGAAAACACCATTTTACAAAGAGGTACATTAAAACTGCCAAGTACCACATTTTTCTAAAATCAACGAATTAAACTTTGTAGTTCACTTCAAAATATGTCTTTTATTCATGTGTATAAAATTAAAACTAAAGTTACTAAAAGTAGTGTTTGAAGGATCTAGGAGGAACTCTCTTCTAAGATGATTGATTCCATCCTACTCTACACAGCCTAAGCTACTTTATTCATTGATAATTCCCCTAACAACAGTTACAAAGAAAACAATATCAAGGTATTTAAGGGAATAATAATTATTGCAATTATTATGTTTTTACTTTTGTTACAGTACCTGTAATTATGAATAAGGAAATTATCAATTAATAATATTTTTAATTTCACTACAGTGCCCATTGAAGATTGTAACTGTGTGATAATTCCGCATACTGACATTATCCATTCAATTTATATGAAAAGTCCCATAGGATAACTATAGGCTCAATATGTTGGTTGAACTATTAAACAATAGTTTTATGGGTTCAGGTAGAGAATGCGCTAGTGTGGGAGCATGCTGTCCTTGAAGTTATCAGAAGTGGGCTACTAGATGGCAGCACTAGAGCTGTCTAATTTCTGAGCTTCATCTCATACCATACAGATGGGCAATCTATACAGTATTATTGAACGTCTAAAATTCTGTGTTAATTTAAAACGTACCCACGTTAAAAATAAAGCTACAGCCGATTTTATTTTAAATTGGAAAATGACATAATCCTCATTACTTTGCGACATGCAATATAATAGGTAATTATATAGGTAATTTCTTAATCTATAATAAAATACAGTCACTGGCAACATTTTATCTATTTCAGAAAAAGTAACTGATAACATCAACAAGATGTTTCATTGTTTAATATTCCGTAAGAATTATAATTTTATGACCATTACTAATAATGATTAATATTATTAACTTAAGTTGCTGCAAACTATTTATTAGTCACTGTAACATAATGTATCATAAGGCGATACTGGCCGTGAGATTTTTGCTTTTTAACAAGAAGGAAACAATAAAATAGAGTGATGTTTTACCTTGTGCTTGTGTTAAATCATTGAATACATGTACGTCCCATTTCACAGATATCTATTTCTATTTTGTTGGCCTGAAACGAAAACTTACCGTTAATAATAGCATATGTTGAAATGTTAGTACATAAACAGTAAAACAGGTTAAATAAACCACACCAGTACTTGACTGGGCATATGGTCAATGTATCACAGAACATGAGGAGTCTATGCACAACTAGCAACCGGTTAAAATCAAATTTACTTGACAAAATGTCATACCTAAAGTTATACATATGTTGTTAACAATTTGATTTTAAATAAATATATCTCTGGGTGTTTTTTATCATATAAAATATTATTGTTGATTAAACAATACATGTTTTGAGTAATTTTGGAATGATATTTATTTGTCGTTTGTGTTCTACAGCTCAAACCAATGAACTGATTTTGACCAATCTGCTATAAAATTAGCACAAAACAAAAAAAAAGTGTTTAACAAGATTATTTATTTATTTTTAAAATTTTTCAATTACAAAATATACAAACAGTACAACACTTTTGGGTGTACGAAATAGGAAGATAATGGTTAAAACTATAAAAACTCATTGGATATTTGATGTCTTAAAATGAATGAAAGGTGTGTGATGGAAGTGGATAATTGATGGGTGACGATGATGAATTCTGTTTAAAAAAAAATATATATTTATAATGTTTATTTTAATCGAAGTTTTTTCGTTCGCAGTTTTGAGTTTTTTAATACGCCTTTTAATGAATTTTGGGAGAGTTGTAAGTTTTCGTTGGTAAATTTTGTTTGGACGTAATCTGGATGAATTTGGTCTGAAAGGAGAATTCAAATGTTAACAATGGCTGAAGTGATAAATAAAATTGTATTTCCACTCACCGATGGTACTGAGTTAGAATATTATATATTAGCTAATCAGCTGTTTTTTATCACTATACTTTTATTCAAAACACTTAATTTCCTTACTGGGTCTAAAACGTGATGCTGCTTTGTTGGATCCTTTTAATAGAATTGTCAAAACTTTACTTCTTTCTGTAAAGAAATGTATTCCCTTTCAACCCAAGTGGTAGTTCTTCTTTCTCTCTTGTACTCAATGTTTCTTTTGTATTGTATTGTATTGAGATAGTATTTTTATATACTGTAGTATAGAGTTTGTTTTGATTACTGATAGTGAAAATGTTTAATTGGGTGATTTTCCTGTTATGGTATCATCTAACTTTGAAATTTCGGTATCGTAAAAGATACCACCTTTTATGGCCAACATATTTTGGTCATATCACCTGTTTTATTAAGATTTTTTAGACTGCGCTAAAAGAAGGTTTGGAAATTAGGTCCGCCATATAGCCTATCATCTGTGCAAATCCCCTACAACTCACGACGAGGCCTTAAACAGATTTTAATATAATTTAATTTGGCAAGATCTGGAGGCATTATTTTCTCATTTTTTCGATAACTCAAAATTTGGGAATAGCTCCTATAAGCCAAATCTAAAAAAAAATATACATTTTTTTGCAAAATCGGCTTTAATAGTTTTAGTAAACCTTTGTTAAATGTATCATCTAATAATTTAAAGAAAACCTACTGTTGCCATATCACAAAAATGTGGGGCCAGGAGTTATATATAAAAAAACAAAAAAGAGTACATGTATAAAAGAGATAATTTCTCAAAATCAGCTAAACCCATTTTGTTCAAATTTCATGAAATGTAAAGATTACGGTTCAGGAATTTTACGTTGAAGAAGTAAAATGAACATTGATAGCTGTCATTAAAACTAGCTGATTTTCTAAGACCAAACAAAGTAAATTTAAGTAGACTATATAAACACCTTAAAATATACATCTAAACATTGATGGATCAAATTAAACTGATTTATTTAATAATGTTTAGCAGACTAATTGTAAATAACAGGTCTCTCGATCCTGCAGCAAGTTATATTGGTAGTAGAGAGTCTCATTAATGTTTCTTTCTCCTGTTTGTGTGGAGGAAGGAACCGGGGTGTTTAGCAATTTGAAGACTATAAAGGATGTCACACACACAAGCGCGGAACCGCCCCGCCTTCAAAAAAAATCCGCCTGAACTCTTTACACGTAGTCTAATGTAACTGCGTACACCAAGCCGCGCCGCCTCTGTCGCCGCGGAATAATTCCGGCAGAGAGCTCTGGGGAGAAGTCGGAATGGAATAATTCCGCTAGGTTCGGCACGGCGCGGCTCTAAATAAATAAATAAACTTTTGATATCAAATCTATGTTCAATGTTCAATCACTGCCAAGAATACAGTCTAACTAATTGTAACCAATATTGTTTCCTTTGATAATTGTAGTCTTTTACGATTTTGTAGGCAACTACAGTATTCCATTAGTTGAATAAATGTTTATTTAAACTAATTTGTGTTGTATTAATTTCACCTTAATTACCCTAAGGAAATAAACAAGCTTCTTCAGTTAAGAGCCGTAATATTGGTTTAATTTACTAGCACAGTATTACAATTAAAACAAATGCCAATATTGAATTAAACGGTATCAGAACAAACAGGTATCAACAAATCAGGAAACAAATGATAGAATTCTCCGTATGTATCTCTTTTTGCCTTGATTGGATCAACCTACATCTGTCTTTGCCGTTTCTCTTCCTCTTCAGATTCGAGCAAACAAAATAAAAACAAATCTTCTTCTTCTGAACTACGAATATTGTTCACAAGACACACTACACTACCACTCTCGTCTTGGGCGATCAACAACTGAGAGTGGGTGTCGGCCGGTGCGGTGGCGTCAGACGGCGCTACAATGTGCTTACCCCCCCCCCCCCCCAACGGAACTAGCAGAACTTTCCACAGGGCGGCGCGGCACGGCGCGGTTCCGCGCGCCTGTGTGTGCGACTACCTTAAATGGTACTGGTAACTTATTAATGGAGTTTCCACTTGGCTCATCAAACAGTGTTTTCATTCTTTAAAAGGGGAGACAAGGAAGATATAAGTAACTAAAAGCCTATTTCTTTATTACTTGTATTTAATAAAGTTTTTGAAAAACTCTATCTAACACAACTTCTTCGTTAATTAGAACGTTTTATTTAGTGGTCAATATGGCTTTCAAAAAGGCAAGTCTACAATAGTCGAGTTAAGTAATGGACTTTGTAGTGTAAGGTCTGAAAAAAAGTAAAGTAATGAGAATTTTTTTGGATCTTTCAAAAGCATAAGAACTTGTTGATTTCAAATTATTACTTACAAAATGTGAACAAATTGGTATTCGCAGACCACTATTATGGTTGTAATTGTATATATAGTAGGTCACAAAAAGTGTCTATTGCAGGAAGGCTGTCTAAACCGGTCCGATTAAGGTATGGGGGTCCCTCAAGGATCAGTTGTCGGGTATATACTATTTTTAATTTATATAAATGACGTATCGTCGGCAATAAATGTTGATAAATTAATTCAGTTTGTTGACTCTAAGCAAACTTCTTGCAAATCTTAGAGCAAAAGGCAATAAATCCGGACAAAATTAAGTACATGTAATTTAATTTAAAACATAACTTAAACACCAAGTGTCTAGGAGATATAGAACTAGAAGAAGTAAATTCAGTAAAGCTCTTGGGTCTCCATATTGATGATAAGCTTTCTTGGAACATATTGACAATATCAGTGCAAAAATGACTCCAGGAAAAATTGCACTGAGAAATTTAAAGCAATATTGGATATCGTCTATTCTTTGAACTATTTACTAAGGTTTATAGAATCCTACTCAGGCGGAATCCATCTGTTCAGAATGGGAATCCATTCTGTTTTGAATTTACTCAAAGGATTAAGTAAATTCCAGTTGTGTAAAAATGCGTTTAAGGAACTTGGAATTCTTACACTTCCAAGTATGTACATACTTGAAGTGATTCTCTATTTCTACAGCGCCAGAGAAGCAGGTAAATAGCAAAGATTATACAGTAAACTTCTTTCACAAGGTGGTACAGTTTTAATTAATAAGCTGCAGGTCAATATTAAAATTATAATAGCAGCCTTTGACAATTATTGTAGAATTGCTCGCATCTATTTAAAAGATGATTTGATTTTATTTATTGCTCGTGATTTATCGGTAAGAAAGCAAGCTGTTATATTTACCATCGGTACGGGGCTGTTATAAAATACATAATTTCGAAACATCTGCTCTCCCGAGTTTGTTCAAACTTAGTGAAATTTACAGATTAATGGCCCAAACTCGTGTGGGAAATAGCAAGTAAAAACATACTACAGTTCAGGAATACTTGGTAAATACACAAATGAACCTGAAAGACGTAATTAAAAACTTGAATTTAAACAAATACTATTTAATATGAGGACGTGTTTATGCGTGCAAGTTGAGTATATTTTCAAACACCTTAACCATTGTTCATTTCAAGTTTTTATTGACAACTACCGAACGGAAATTTCTTGTGACGATTAGTTTTCGTTCATTTTTGTTTGATTTTGGTGATTGGTGAATAAGAAAACACTTTACTTTATAATTATTATTATGAACCAATCGAACGGTTTTGATCAAATTTTTACCCCTTATAAACCTAATTCAGGGTCAACTGATCAGCCGCCATCTTCCACAAAACAAGGTTTAGAAGTTATCAGTAAAAAGTTGGTAAAACATGAAAGTGTATTACTCAAACACAGCAGTAATATTAAATCAAAACCTTAAATCTCTACTAAATCAACAAGTTTATGGACCCATCCTAATCATACAATGTAATACAAGCAGATCCTCTAAATGTAAAATCTGAAAGTTGGTCTCTTGGGCCTTGTAGGAAATGTTAAATTGCATTGGTAGATCAAGGAGTCTTAAAGTTGGGTAAGTTTGTACCAGTTGTTCACAAGTTTTCTGAAACAGACAATTGTGTATATCATTACTTTCTTGACATAATCTAGAGCCTAGCGTGACTCATAGATATGTATAGTATATATTAAAACGACTCTATTTGCTTTGACGGACGGGACTCGAAGCTGTACATATGTGAAGAAGCCTCCAGTCATTACGCTCGTGTCTTACTCAGTCCTGTCGAAGTTGTCGAACTATACTAATGGGACCATTTGTCTGTGCGCGCGGCTCTGACGCTACTAGCCGTTCTGTAAAAGTAGGGCTCGCTCACCCAACTATGTTTGTCTACCTTTCGCGACACATAATTTTACAGTTTAGAAGATTTGTAGTGCATATAGAAACATGATGTTTACAAACAACTCGAAGCTACATTGAAAACAGGTGAATAATCTACGTCCGGCGCGCCGCGCGGCACCACATGTTTTTGGAAATGAGCGATAATCACTCCCCTCTTCCCCGCCGCGCCATAGCAAGCCGCGCGCCTAGACAAATGGACCCATCAGTACTAATACGATATCACATTCGGAGCTCAGGGTTCGAACTTTCATTTCGATAATAACTGAATCATTTCTCATGGTTGAAAAGTGGAGTTGATACCATTAAATGCAGAATTAAAATCTGCAAATTGTTATCTAATTTGGTGTGTTGAAAGTTGAAGGACACAAGACAAAAATCTGTATTAAATGGCTGCCACTTTTGACATTATTAGTTGAATTTTTCAAAATGATTCTACATGAACACACAGAATTTCATGTTCCTATTTTATTTTTGTGGCCGCTATCGTGCTTACGGAGATGCAGAGGCGACAACGACGAGGCGACCTTGAAACGTAAAGATCCGTCAAAAACAACGATACAAATTGTCGATACTGAGTGAAAATATTGGCGATCTGTCATTTTCTCTTCACGTTTCACTTAAATTGTAACAATATCTCTTGGCTTTGCGATATTCCTCTCGAAGTAGGTTAATTAATTCCCACATTTTGTCCGATAACTATCCGACTGCTATTTTTAAGGACATGGCAGTTAAATTTTGTTTGCTTAGGTTTTGGTTTTTATGTGTAGGATCTATCGGAAAGTTATAGTGTACTGTTTAATTAGATTTTATTTAACGTTCCTGGAACTGTAACATTTATTTGTTATTACTTCTTGACATTTACAAAATCTTATGACGAGACAAACAAAACGATTACTAATTATAGAATTTGTTTTATGGGGTCCTGACAAAATACACCTTAAAAGTGCGCTTAAAATGTAGACTGAAGGTTTGAAACGATTTTGATAATTTTTGATATTTATTTGATTATTTCTCCAGATATTTTTCAAATTCTTTTATTTAACTCCAAATTTGGGCGTACCTGCCATGTGATAAAACCACACAATTGATATTCTCTCAAACTTTTGGTCAAGCGAAGTTCCTAAGAACTAGACGAACAAGTATTCATCAACATCTTTATAAAAATACTGGTTCTGTTGATTTCAGTAAAACAGTGAAAAAAGGACGTAGTCTTAAAAGTATTTCAAAATAAGTTTAAGCGATTTTGATCAAATTTTGGTGAAATGTAAAGTTTTGTGGTCCAACCAACGTGCTTAGTCGGGTATAAAATAAAATTACTGTTCGGGAATAGAATGGAAAAACAAAAGAAACATTTTAGCTGACGAGGTAATTTCAAGTTTTTTTTTTTTTTTTTTTTTTTTCAAATTTACTGAAACTTCATTTATTTACTTCGACTTTCAAGTTGGTTTGAGTCAAAACCATAAAAAAAAAAAAAAAAAATCGAAAACATCTCTGTCGATATTTACACATTTGTCTTTGTAAGGCACGGTTTAAAACTTGTTAGGAAGATGATAATTTCCTTTTGTTTTCTTTGGATTTGGTTTTGTTTCTGTGTGATTAATATTTGGCCATAAATAGATCGAGGTTTTAAAGCAGGATAAAATTAGCTATTGTCCGACGATGTAACACCTACTATATAGTGATGATAACTTATTCTCAAACAATTTTCTAATTGGCCGCCATTTTGGAATTAACTAATAATTTTGTACGTTTAACAGAGTTGTCCAACTTTCGTAAAATCTAGCCAATTAGATTTGAGCAAATTATATACTAAAATCTGTTTCCACGATAAGAAAACTAGACTGACTTTGACACAACTGTTTCATGTGAGTTTTTATTACGAATTTTCCATAAGGTTTTCGTAATATATTTAAGTGATAAAATGTATATACTGTGATCAAAAATGGTTCCAAATTAGTCCTATGTGTAGAATCGGTAGATGTCATCATTTCTACCGATGACGTCATAACCCTGAAGGGAGTTTCAATTAGCTAGATGTTCTATATTAGAAATTCAATAATATAAAAACACGTGATTATCAAAACACATTTTAAAATCGTATTATTGTTAGGTGAATCATACATTAGTATCGACTCACTCTACATTTACAACCTCACTCCCAACTTCTCTTAGATATTTAACAATTATTGATTCTCCTAAACGACCAGGTATGCAAAATTCAAACCGTTGAGATTCTTGAGAAAATACAAGATAATCATAGTTTCCCTATTTTTAACCTTGCTCTAAAAATTATTATATATTGCCAAAATAATTTAATGGAACACTTATCACAGATCAAACAAAAAAAAAGTTGAGTCAATCACACTAATAGTAAAAACAAGCTACGGGCAACAGACTGACATCACTTGGAAAATGGGATTGAAACACTTGCACGGAGTGACATTTGCCCGGAGTGACAGTTTACATGAAGCTCGCTCCTTGACCTGATAATTTGAAGGAGTAAAACATGCCCGAAAAGATCGTCGAAAAAGACAACCTCTTTCCGTTCTAACCAACTAGGGCTTCTAAATATTTCATTTAAATTATAATAGTTTGACATTTTAATAAAGCTGAAGACTTTAAGAATAGTATAGTTGGAAAAAGTTAGGTTTAGTTATATACTTCCTATTATTGTTTTTTATGACTTTCTAAAGTACTGGAAGTTAGTCATTTCCTTGGAAGTTACGTGCAAGTGTCGCTAAATTCCATCTCCAGACAAATGTCACTTCGTGCAAGATTTATGAAAAATAGCCGAAACGTGTTGAAAAGATTTGAAGATCGTAAACGTAATATTCCAAACTATCGTAGTTTTTTTTTATTTAGTACTTAGTACAAATTGAACTCGTACATGTTCAAGTACATACAAAAAATCGTAAAATTGTTTCAAAAAGCAGCAATTTTAAAATTTTGCATCTATTTAAAATATTTTGTGTGGGTAAATTACTTACTTATTTTTAGTTGTACAAATTAGGTAGGTTTATCACTCGATGTAGATTTAAAAGCGGAACATATGAGCTATTGTGGGACGATGTATGACGAAGAAAAATTATACTCCAACAAAATTTTGTAAATCGTAAAATTCCAAAAGCAGCAATACTTAATTTGTTAAAAACTGTTCTGTATAAAAAAAATTGATTGCAGAGCACTCTTTTACAGTTTGGATTGGCTTTTCGGAGTAAAGTTATATTTTCACAATTTTTCTTTACTCATCAAGACCTTTGAAATATGTATTTCACGACCTTCATTACTATTTAAGGATTGTACCGCCCCCACAGAGAAGGGGGTGGTAAAAAGTTTTACGAAAAAGTCTATGCCCAAACTACAATCCCCAAAGATTGAACCCCCCCCCCCATTATTATAATGGGAGACTTTATGATCACACACTATATTACAGCGAGCAACAATTGGATTGAAATTACTCCAATGTTTAAAAGACTGGTGGAGATTTCATGGTTTCGGGTATCTCAATAGCTAGAATTTCTATATCATAAATTCGCTAATATGAATTTCTGTTGAGCAACTTCCTCTTATTGAAAAATCAAAATGTGAACTTTTAACACTTTTTGTGAACGTTTAAAATACCAATAACAAAAAGAAGTAGATTTAGGCTAAGTTTTGGTTGGAAGTTAACCAAAGTGCTCTTGTTTATTTAGCCTTGTTTTATATTTCCCTTTTCTAAGTTTTTATAGCTGAAGTAAAAATTGCTGACGTATCTCAGGATAGAAGTTTGTTTAGGCAAGTAGCATGTGTTGGATTAGGCTGAAGTCCAACACTAAACAGTTACGGTAACTAATCTGCGATGAGAATAAATGAAACAATATGCGTTACATCAGTACATGCGCAATGAAATGTCTGTACATATTGCATCAGTATAATGTACCCAATACACATAGTAGGACTACAACGTACGTCTGCTAATCGTAAAACAATTTGACGACCTTTTTTTTTTTTTTTACTGTTGTTTCATGGCTTAATAAATTCGTTTTATGGCCTAAAAGTGATTTTTGAATACGTATGAAATAACCAGCTGATGCTTGTAGTACTGTACGTGCTATTTTTTAATTCAGTAACTAAATATTTAGCAAAATAAGAGCAACACGATCTCAATCTTGAAAAATACGACATCCTAGAAAATCAATCGCGCCTACCATTGACGTAGTTTGACACTATTTCGGCATTACTTACGTTTACATCACAATTTCGATTCCATGTTGCTCAAATTTGTACCATTTTTTTATGAATCGTTTAACCAGAGAAATTGATTAGTAAATTTCAAAAAATGATATAAATTTTACAATTTTTGTGTCAGGTATTCTAGAGGCCACAATTTCGATCTGTTTTGTTCAAATTTTATTTGTTTTTGTGAATCATTGAAGAACTTTATTGTCCGTTATTAAGTTAGGTAATTTCAAGATGGCGGCTGAGTATTTCGCGGATAACTTTTCACCTTCAAGTCCCGCAACGTCTTACAATAGTTTTTAATCTAAAAGACATTTTAGGCGTGGTGAAATTCTTATTGTGTAAATATCTTTTGGCTACACCGATTTTTTTACAATAATTATAAAACTAGTTCTGTTACTCTTTTCTGAGAGTTTTGGATATTTACACACCAAAAACCAAAAATAGACGGTGTAATAAAAATGTTATTTGTCAATGTTGTCAAAAATATTTCGGACAGACGTCAAGACCAGTAGATTTACATGTTCAAGAACATTAAGAACATGCTACTAAAACAAAACCTTAGTGATTCAAATATCTGTGAACATCAATCAGGGCCGGAAGATAGTAGAATCAATTGCGATGGTGCCAGTATTTTATATAAAGCAGAAAACTGGAAGAAAAGAAATCTTTTTTGAAGCAGCATACGTGGCGGTTGACACTGATCGTTTTGTTCCTCCAGTTTACATTTCCCTTGTGAAAAAGGAAGACGCCATTGTCAGGTTAGGCTTATGACCATCCTGATGCACAACTGATAAGATCCTAAGTTGGATCAGTCGCATTACGCCATAGTAAACCCATATAAATAAGTTTCTGAATAAGGGAAGTGTTTTTTGTCTTCGCGAAACGTTAGGCAGTTTTGATTCGTGTTTTTTCCCCGTTGTCCTTGTTTTATGTGAAGACCGTTGTCAGTAACTTTTTAATGTTGTATTGTGCTGTGTAAACTGACCAAGGACTCAATTGAGGAACAGAACTTGTTTTGTAGGTGTAGCCATAAGACAATTATACGTTAATCTTACAATAGCTCTCTTTGTGCTCTAAACTCTGAATCCAAACGTGTTTTCTACAATACTGTATCTCGATAGGTACTTCGTGAGAGATTTTGAGGTTTCCTGAGGTAATCTGTATTAATAGGTGAGTAAGAATGTGCGATGTTAAAATTAGCACAGGTTAAAAACACCTTGACGCCAGGATAGAATTGAAGACAATGAGAAGGCGAATGAGCAGTTGAGTGATCATCCACCTTTCATAAGTCTTGAACTTACACTAAGCTTACAGGAACAGGTCCAGAAATAAGCACTTAGATAAGTGAAGAGAGATTGGATTCTAGGAGGTCAAACATTGTCCAGAACAGACCTAATGACGGCGTACAGCTCATTTGTTATATAGTGGCGCTTGGAGGGAGGGCGGTATGGCTTGGAGTGGGGAGGTTGTTCGTAATACACTGTTTAGAAACGCACTGACGAAAGGACGGCGGAACACTAACTCACTCACTTCCCCCACCACTAAAAAGTGTGGGAACCTGTTTGCCCGATGAAGGTCAAGCGCCATTACATACCAAATGACCTTTACATAACCAGGAAGAATGGACTTGATAGAGACGGTAGAATTTAAATGTGCTTTGAATAAGCTTCTTTCAATATTGTGGAAAGTATAAATTTATCAGACTTCGATCGACGTAGATTGGAGGACACGGTTAATCATTTTGTTATTTCCTGTGGCGGTTAGAGCAGAGTAAGGATATTAAGAGGACACTATGGTTTGTAGAAGTTGCAAGAGATCTGATCTGTTGAGTAATGTTAAGAAAACAGGTAGGTAGGTTTGGTTAAGTTTTAGTTAACAGATAAAGGTATGGTACAATGCTCTCAGGCGGTGGGTAGAAGGACCCTAGGGGAGGTAATGGCCGCCCAATTTTAGAATATATTGGTGCCTATTGCTAATCTGGGTATACTAAAACCAAGATTTGTAAGTCGGTAAACAAATACGCGTCCACCATGCCAACGTTTCAACAACATAACGCGTGCACGCCGAAACGTGTCAATTGAAGAAGTTACCAAGACAAAGCCAGGAAATGCAGTGCTGTGATAACACGACTACAAATGCAGTTATCACGCCCACTCTCAGATGTATAAGCCACGGCAAGACATTGAAATATCGACGTCCTGAGACACAGATAGATTGTGGCACATTACAGTGTTGTCACATTGCCAAAAGTCCCCTCAGATGTTGTACCAGATGCACATTTTGGCAATGCTTACCACGTTCTGTTCTGAACGACATTTAATAATTAATTGGCACTGTTCAAACGATAACATCTTAACAGAATCTCAGAGTAAATGTGAATACAGTAGTAGTTTCAAGAGAGCTGCTACAAACCCAATAATATAAAACATTAAATTTAATTGCATCACCTTTCACCAAGATTCCATTTTTAAATAAAGGGTGCAAAACTTTCACCCATCCCAAAAACTAACCTTAACTATTCGTCACTTTTAAATGACAGTTCTGTAGTTGGTGTTGTGAAATAGTGAAAATACACCATGGACGACCCATTTTAAAAACCATATATATTTTTAATAGGGTCTAAACTTGCTTCCCTTGTGGTATAAAAGTGCCCTCACCGTAAATCGTAGCCCTATTTGCTTAAATTTGAACTTGTATGATGGCGGTCAAAGGCGTTAAAAAAATATCTAACCTCTACAAATTTTTACTTGGGATTTTGCACTCGGGTTAAAGTGATTAATGTTCAAATTTCATTACAATTTGAACGAAATCTGTACAGATCATTTCGTTCATTTTTTAAAGAAACTTGTGTGACCGAATTTTGTTTTTACCGATAATTTAAAAACCGGTATTTTTGAAGAGATGACGACCAATATAATGTTTGAGGTCTTTGGTAGTTACACTTTGAGGAAAATTTAATTAAAATCGTTGGAGGTGATTATGAGAAAATCTTAATTTTGTACTTTTTTTGTGATTACTAATTAGCAAAATTTGAGTTATCGAGGGGGGACCTATGGCCGAAAAATACCCGCATACCAAAATTGATTAAAATCGGTCCGCACGTCTACACATACGACAGACAGACATCACTCCTACTACATATAATTTTGTCTACACTAAGTAGGCCTACATGTAAAAAAGTATAAATGAGTATGTGTAATATTTACGAGTACATTTGAAGCGAAACTTGTTGTTGTAGAAATATGAATGTGAATGGTTGGTTTTTAATGTCATGTATTATAAATAAATTGATCATTTTTACTGTAAAATTAAATGAAATTGGATGTGGTTAATTTTGGTTGTGATTTATTTTTCTTCCAATTGTTCCATTTGATTATTTATAACGACTACAATACTTTCGAACGTTCCCAACAACATTAGAAATATTCACATCGAACTTTATTATTCTATTAGTTTTATCAACAATCCACGTACCTCACTCACGTCTGCCATCTTGTAAAGAACCTGACAATTGTTATAATTACTAAGTAAATGAGACCCGGTCAGTTACATAATGTATCTTACTATGACCATTAAATTCCAAAATGTGTCTAAAGAATTTCCACTTTAAAAATTTCTCAACTTATATTAAAAACTTAAATATGGCTGTCGATGTTCATACTTATTAAATCCTGAACATACGGTTTAGTAATTTAAATTTAAAATTTCATTGAAATAATTAATCAGTATATTAGAAAATAAAGGTGGCTAGGTCGCTTCTCAAACCGGTAACTTCTAACAAGACCGTTTTATTTGGGAATTTTTACAATACAATATATATTCATAAATTTGGGCTTTTTGTCATACATACAATTAAATTTTATTTTAGACCCGCTCCCGTGAGTACAAAATCATATCTGTAGACATATACACTCACGTAGGTCAAACAATAGAACAAACTGAGAGTTCAAGGAAACTTTTATCACTGCACAAATTTAAACTGAAATTTTTTAAGATATTTAACAAAACATACATGACTTAACTTAAATGTTATCAAATTCAGCTCTAACGATTAGAATTCAATTTTTTATTTAATTATTTTGTATTACTTCTAAAGTAAAATCGTTTGTTAACAATAATTAATTACACAAAAATATTATAATAATTTAAATGATTATTTTACAATAATGAAATAATAATAATAATACTTAATTTTCAAAACGTTTAACTATCCTTTAAATGAATATTAAACAGAAATCATGGAAAATTAAAATTAAAATGACGGGTATTTTTCCAAAAACTTTTTTCCGTATGTAAATTATATTTAATTTTGTTAAATCTAAAAACGGTAGCTGTCCCGAACATTTGTACACCCAGAATCTCAAAACACACCCCCTCACAGTCAAAGACACATTTATAATCAACCATAAACTCATTATACTTCAATCTCACTTCATTTTATCCGAATTTATTAAACAAATAATAATAACAAATATAACAACAATACTTTACTTTAAAATATCCATTAAATTTTCCACGTCATTCAAACTAATAACGCTTTTGTCAGCAAGTATTCAATGTTGCACTTTGCTTAATGTTTTCTGGAATTTGGTATAACATTCTAGGAGTAAGAAAATAATCAAATTTAACACATGTAGTCGAAAACTATAGATATTGGAACTATAAAAAAAATACGGTTTCTTAGTCATTCTCTATATTAGTTTTGTAAATCTGGTTTACTCCCAACGTGCATAAAATAATCTTTAAGACTTTTTATACATACATAAACTTTGAAAGAAGTATTTTCATAAACCTAAATAATGGCATAGAGTGCGAATATACTTTTTTGGAAAGATATTACTGGTGTTAAAGTAGCTGAATATATTCCAACTGATTAATTTCCTAAATGTAGCCTAAAACCAAATCTTGACAAAATTGCTTAGTCAAAAATTCATTCAATACAGAGAAATATGTTATTGTACTCTCATTAAAAAGTCGAATAAAGTTTGATGAAGGTAAACATCGGTAACATTTTGCAATATTACGGTAATGAACATTTCCCCTCGTTGTTTAAGGGAAAAACCTCCCAATTATCATAGCCTTATAGGTAAATAATTTTTTTTAATGGTATAAAATAAAGACCCCTAGTCCCTCGAATACTCTAATATTGTCAGGGTCAGAAGAGAACAATAGTTTATCAAGAGAGACCAGATAAAAAATTAAATAGAGGGATCTAACCCAAGGGTACATGGAAAAACAGTAGATCCAGCTAGGTTTTCGGGTGATTACTTACCTGTACTCACTATGAGTGAGGCCCTGAGGGTTTAGGCGATGAAAATAAAGCTAGATTTAAATTAACTATATTCGTAGCAAACAAAATAATTTAGCATATTTACAAGTTTAATTTTATATTTCTGGGACTGAAACTTTTTATATGATTTATATTCAATTTATTGACATATTATATAATAGTACATAATTACAATTTTATATAACAACAAATAACATATTTTTATATGTTATTATGGATAAGAACATACTTTGCATAAATGGTTCACTAATAAATAACCAATATTGGCATTATTTAAAAATAATATTTTAAATTTATTAATATATTTCTATTAATAACTTTAATACACGTCGTTGCTTAGATGATAAATTTGATGTCAGGCCACTTTAAAATCTATAAATGACTGGACGTACATTCAACTTTATGATTTGATAACAATAATATATTTCTTACTATAAATCAATACTAATAATAACGGCCAACTTCAAATTTTGCGATATTTCCAACTAACGAAAATTGGTACCAATTAAAACCTAATCTAAAGAACAACTCCTTACGTCATGGCCACATACTCTCGATTAAATTTGAAGTTTAGAGCAATAAGCGTATATACCACATGCAAATAGTGTATACCCTTGAGCATCGGTAGAGGTGAAAGTGGGCCAGGAGTTGCGGACCCTGCCACACCTGTTCACACGATTGCCACATGCCACATGCCGCTTGGAACATCTTCCAATACAAAGGTTCCGCCATTATCTAATCTAGAAACAGTTATTAAATATTTCAATAAAAGGTATTTGAGACTGTGCCAATTAACCCACCTCTTTACTTGCACGTGTTGAACGGCCAAGGACACGGCGGGTTTGTAAACATATTATGGCCTATCATTTGTTATGACAATTGATAACAAGGAAAACACGTTTATTGTTTTATTATACTGTAGGCTATTGTATGATATTTAAACAATGAGATTTATGTCTCAATACTTTAAATATACGCAGTAGAAGTTACCAATTAGGAACGCTGTAATGTTCTTCCCCGCCAAGTTAATTATTCCCCCCCCCCTGTTGTTTTAAAGAAGATAAATAAGTCTCTCGATCATCATCGTATTATGAAAAAACAACATATAATAAAGTTTTTCTATTCTTCCAATCTCTAACAGCGTCAGGGTTGCAAGAGAACAAGAGATAACTGATAGGAAAGAAAGGGATCTAACCCAAGACGACATGTAAAAAGATGTAGATCTAGCTAGAGACCTTGGGATCTCACCATAGAGGATCCACCAAGTTAAAAGCGTATCTATGAGTAGTGTGTATTTATGGTGAAATCCCGAATACTGGTAAAACATAGAATTCAAAATAATTATCCAAAAGCCACTAGTGACCGCCTCAACGAATGAAATGAACTACTGTTGAAATTTGTTCAGCAGTTGGAGTATCTTTAAAAATCTAAAAGATAGTTATACAAGAGTCAAAATAAACAGAACCGCTACAAACTAAAACTATTTAATGGTGTAGTCTAAAATTATAATCTAATATAGTTTTATAAAAACAGAAAGGAATGCCACTAAATAGCAAAAAAAGAACCGATGCAGGTGATTGGAAAATCAGTCAAATTGTGTCAATTGGGAGAAAAGTATTGAGATTTCATACATTTTGTTAAAATAACTTGACAGATATATTTTCTTTTTTTACATCAAAGCTGTTTTTTGCTGATATTTATCTATAGGGTGTACTAAGTTAGGTACAGTTAAATTTTAAGAAAATGGTTTTGGACAATTAATATTGAGAATATAGGCTAAAATTTGTCTTTAATATATTTTAAATCATCTACAGACAGTGTGAGACGAAAGTATTCCAAACATTGTATTATTGACTGTGTTCTTTCTCTATAAATATTATTAGGTCTATAAATCAGTTTACTAGTTAATTATTACTCATGGAGTAACCATAACAAATACACTGTTGTATTAAAGCGCCAGGTCATAGTGACTGATAGACAATACTGTAAAATCTTTGAATAAAAGTTAAAAATTTTAATTAAATTCCCGTTAGTATAGACTCAATCAACTCGTGAAAAAATGTTGTGTCGGAGTTAGTGACGATGAAGATTGTTTGACAAGCCATCATGGATATTGTAAAAGTCCTGTGTTTGTGACAGCTACTGATTAAACATTTACTGCAGTATAAGATCCTTAATGACTTTACAAAATTACGCTGATTTTTTTTAAAAGATAAAGTTTATTTAAGGACACGACTTCAGTTTTTACACAGTCTATTTAATCGTGTGTACTGTCACAGGGATAAAGCATTACAATGGTATGTTTCTATGGTGACAGTGCGTAGAACATTGTGTGCTAAATTACTTAGCTAAAACGTACAAAATTGTAAATCGTAGATATCAAATAACAATGAGTTATAGTTTCAACTAATTCAGTTTAAAGTTTTCGACGATCTCAGTTTTTTAACATAAACGAATCTCCGGTTATACAATTGTTTGTTTTTGACGGTTTTGTTTTTATAAAAGTTTACGAAAACATAACACGATTAGATTTAAAATGAGAAAGATTAAAACTCGAACACAAGATCTCACAAAAATTACGTTTACTTATTCAAAAGCTTTTCAACGACAAAGTCACCATCCCAAGTGATACATGAGCTACAATATCTAAACTAAGATATTGTAACTCATGTATCACTAATGATGGCGATTTTGTCGTTGAAACGCGTTTGATTAAGTAAACGTAATATTTGTGAGATCTTGTGCTCGAGTTTTTTTTCCATCTGCGTATTTTAAAATAGTCCAAAAGCAGATTTTTATGTTTTTCCACCGATAACTCGCGAACTGAATTTTTGGAGAGGTGACGAATAACCTAGTTTGGGTCCTTAGAGCTATACTTAAGCAAAACATGATAAAAATCATATATTTGTGTGTTTTTCACATGACAGCTACTTCCAATTTCTGAGTTATCGAGGAAATGAAAAACGTCTCAAGGTAAATATGCCCACAGATTAATATAATTTCTAAAACCACTTTTTTTGGGACTAAAACTAATATATCCGCTAACAATTCGACATCGATTTTGTAACCCATGACATAACTTTCTCTATACTACATAATAAATGAATAAATAAAACCACTAATAGAAATCACGTTCTTGCATGTCCGGGTGTCAGCTGTTTGTTAAGTATATAAAGCTAAAATACACTTCGTCATTTCTGTAAGAAGAAAGATCAAAGATTCAATGTTATTTCCCGTAAATCTCACAAGTCAAGCTCAATATTTATTTATAGTTTTAAAATGTTTAGTATCGACCAAAAGAAAAAAATGTGTTAATGAAATGGAGTTATCATGCCATCAGTACGTGAGACTCTAGAAGATGGATTAAACTGCAAAACGATGGAGGACTCTGTGTTACAATGCTTAGAAAACTGCTTGCACGTGCTTAAGACCTTTCAAACAACCTTAAATACTCTCATGCAAAGACATAATTTTTTTTAAACTCCAATATATAATTCACGGAATATCATTACGACAACTTCAACTCAGGTAATATTTCCCCTTCTATTTATAAACAAATATCATTGGATAATATCATTGTTTTTACATATTAAATAGATAAACCATCTCCATGGTATGGTTTGAAGCTTAGAAATTAGACTAGTGCTGCCAACTAACGCCCAGTTCTGGTAACTTCAAGGACACTGAAGCCTAACATGCTATGGAACTTCTTACTATAGGCAAACCAGACAGAAAGAAACCTGCGCAGAACTGTCATCTCGAGAGTGGCTCACGTGCGCATGGTGGGAAGGGGATTGTAGGGGTGGTGGGGATTAGTCGCTGAAAAATATCAAGCCCTACGCAATGAAGGAGCGGGCGGGTATGTCTGACTCGGGCTCTCCATCTCCCAACACAGCTACCTGCGAGAGACACAACCGGTGCGAGGTTCTTTTCTAAGCGGTGCCCCTATAGATATAACTTCAATGTATATACTGACAATTTAAAATATGTATTTTCTACAAAGGATAGTTTGAATGTTTGTAAAAAAATTCCCGCCTATTGTATCATTATATTTTTTTAATAAGGAAGTGGTAAGATTTCAGTCGGATGCGTGGGTCAGTTTCGTCGTTTCTGCTTAAATATAAGTATATCTTGATTTGAACTTTCCTCATTTGGCAGTCTTACAACTGTTTTAGCGTTCCTATTACTAATACAAATATTTCTTTAATACTGTAGTAGGCTACTTACAAAATTATGAAACGTATATCATAAAACATGTATGTGTTTTAATAAGATTATTTAACATTATTATTTTAGAATTATTCAATTACAAAATGAGTAGCCTACTATTAATCTCGGGGTTTGGAAGTCCAATTGTGTGTAACTTCTGCCTTGGCTATTTTTACAACACTTTTGGGTGCACAACATAAATTAAAACTATAAAACTTAATCTAAAAAATTAGGATTTTTGATATCTTAAAAACTAGTGAAAGGTCTGTTATCGATGTGGATAAGTAATGGATGAACATGATACTAAATTGGTGGTGGATTGTGTTTTTAAAAAAATGCTAATTTATATTCCTTATGTTAATAAAAGTTTTTCGTTCACAATTTTAAGTTAATGAATTTATTAATGAATTTTGAGAGTTGTAATTTTCGTTGGTTAAATTTGGATGAAAGGTAAATTTATAATGTTTACTCATTTCCTTGAGGGGCAAATAAAGTTACATATTCCACTCATCAATGGTTGTAAGTTATATATTATGTTCCAATATTACATTTTATTTACTTAGCTGTTTTTTTTTATCACACACGAAATAATTATTTTAAACACTTAATCTTCTTGAATCTATAAAAATGAAGCTACCTCTTTGGATGTTTAGAATAGAATGTCCCGAAACCTTTTTTTCCTTCTTCACAATATTGATTTCCTTTTCTTCCCAAGAGATATTTTTCTTCCTCTCTTTTTTTAGCGTGACATAATGTGTATTCTATAACTGTTCATGTTGCACAAATTATATTATATGGAGATACAAAATATGAATATTATTACTGTAAATATATCTACTGTGGTATGGGTTTTGATGAAACTGTGGAATGAGTTATGGTTTTGTTTGGTGATAATGAATATCTTTAATTAGGGGATTTTTAAATTATGCATTTATGATCTTATAACTTTGGAATTTAGGTATCGTTACACACTATTTACTTATTTATGTAGATGTGTATTGTTTTGTATGTATTTTTTTCATCATTTATAATTATAGCAAGTTGAACACTAATGAGATTTTGATCAAAACAATTATTAAACAATAACCTACAATTGTAAAACCATTATTTCATAATAAAATATTGCAATCGTAGATAACTTAAGCTAAATTTCATTTTACGCGTGAGGTGTTATGTAACTTGGAAGTGTGCCGCTTGTTAATTGCCTTTGAGAAATATATAGACAAACTTTTCTGATAATAATAATACAAATAAAAATATTTACATCTTTTGACGCAAGTAAAATCAAGTGCAAAGCCTTTATTATTTGGACTATATTACCCGGCGACTCCGGTGTCTACTTACGCGTTTCGGATTAACTCCATTTTCAAGGCGAGACTATACCTTTTATCCGTGCTGTTACTTAACAGGTTTTTAAAATAGATTTAGGAGTGGCAGAAGATTTTAAAGGATGTTATTTTAATGGTATCTACAGGGTGATAAGAAAGTTTACCACATACAGAATGTTCCAAAATAACACAAAAGCTAATTTTCTTAACTCTTTTACATATGAGAAAGGTTTTATTCTTACCGATTTAAAATTTTCAAAAAAAATGCGAAATTTCTGTGAAAGTTTTTTACTCTATCTTTGTTACCGAGTTATAAGGTATTATTTTTTTAAACTTAACAATTGATTAATAAAATTATTTAAGTACGTCAACTAATCCAATTTTTTTTAAAATTGCCTTACTTTACCTCAGCTTGTATTAAAAATAACCTTGCAAAATTTGAGAAATAGTGTTTCTCTCTTATTTCAAAAAAATAAGAAATTGTTTTCTTATATTGTTTGCAGTAGGCCTATAACGAAAAATATAGTTCATCACTTGGATCAAAAGAAGCTTTTTGATCCCCGTTCATTTTCTGGCCTCGGACGTTAAACTTGAGCTAGCTTCACTTTTGGTCCTAGTGATGAAATACTGTATACTATTTTTTTTGCTGTAAAAATGAAAATGCTAGACTATGTTGTATCAGTCGAATTTATGAACTGCTCAATTAAAATAGATAAGTGTCCCAATTGCATTCTTTCTACTGATATTGAGTTATAGAATTTAACGTAACATTCTGTAATTGATTCAAAATCTCATACTATCCTATCAATAGCAGTAGTAAACAGTTTTCTAAACAGTAGCCTAGTTTTTTTTGCAAAGGTTGTCTTCAATATATAGGGTGAGTTAATACAGTAGCTTGTTAAGTTTATAAAAGTAACACCTTATAACTTGGATACATAAAAATGGAGGAACAAACTTCACCAAAATCAAATTAAATACGTAAACATGCTTACTTTTAAAATGTTATGAAAAATCACATTTTGTGTTATTTTGGAACACTCTGTATGTGTTAGTAAACTTTTGTATCACTCTGTAGATACCTAAAGTGAAGAGATAATTAATTATGCGTCGCATGTTTTTCTAACTTGTGTAGAATCAAAGATAAGAACCAGTTTCCATATTTTTTTCAAGTGTGTATTCAATGTTTGTTTTAAGAGACAGATGGAAAACTTGTAACTATCTTACTAAAAACTATCTTCAATTTAATAGCCATGTTCTGTTAGGAAAACTATTTAAAGGAAACTAGGAGGGAAATATCTCGTGCATAAAATGGCACCACTGTTTGACTTCCCAGAACACAGAAGGCCACGAATTCCATTGTGGTAATAGTCGCATCAAAACCACAATTAACATTTCCTGTAATGGATTGTCTTGACATTTCCTATCTATCCCATTTACCCTTGTGTTGTGAGGCCTTGTCAAGCAAGCTTGGATTTCCTGTTGTTTACTTCTTTAAACTTTTCACAAAGGTTTTAGTGTTAAGAAAATAATTTTATGTGATTTGATGAAATAATGTTTTATAGCAAACAGACAAATATTTACTCTTCTGAACTTTATTTGATCAAATTGATGACATTATCTCTGATTAGTTTCACACACACAAGCCTACGTATTAATGGGAAAGTCATTTGGTATGCCAAAAATCAAAGTCGAATTTTTCCCCCAGAAAATATCCGCCTTTATCACGCAGGCTCAGCCTAAAAATGTGTTCTTTTGAATAATGTCTGTTCCCATTTATGACTGTGCAGTATAAAGACGCACACACAGGCGCGCGGAACCGCGTCGCCCTGTGGAAAGTTCTGCTAGTTCCGTTGGGGGGGGGGGGGTAAGCACATTGTAGCGCCGGCCGACACCCCACTCTCAGTTGTAATTTAATTGCATAAAAGGGATAAATTTAGTCACTTTACGTAATTTAGTTATATAAAAGGGAGAAAGTAAGTGTCAAATTTCTGATACCGTCTATTTTCAATATTAGCATTTGTTTTAATTGTTGTAATACTAGTAAATTAAACCAATATTACGGTTCTTAACTGAAGAAGCTTGTTTTATTTCCTTAGGGTAATTAAGGTGAAATTAATACCACACAAATTAGTTTTAACAAACATTTATTAAATTAATGGAATACTGTAGTACCCTACAAAATCGTAAAAGACTACAATTATCAAAGGAAACAATATAGGTTACAATTTAGTTAGACTGTATTCTTGGCCGTGATTGAACATTGAACATAGATTTGATATCAAAAGTTTATTTATTTGTTTAGAGCCGAACCTAGCGGAATTATTCCACTCCGACTTCACCCCAGAGTTCTCTGCCGGAATTATTATCTGCCGGCGACTGGAGGCGGCGCGGCTTGGTGTACGCAGTTACATTAGACTACGTGTAAAGAGTTCAGGCGGAATTTTTTGAAGGCGGCGCGGCGCGGTTCCGCGTGCCTGTGTGTGCGACATCCTTTATACGGCCACTAGTGGATTGATTTTGATCAAATATCGTTTGTGGACATAATTTTATAATGTCTCAAATTGTTTGTGTGTGTTTACTTTCTTCATTAACTCTAAATTTGGGGATATCTGATATAAGAAAAAAAATGCATATAATCGATTCTAACAATTTCACTTAAGCCTTTTACATCCAAATTCAGCATTTCTTCAAAAAATGCCGAGTCGTTATTGAACTACTATAAAAAAGTTTGGAAAAAAATCAGTTACATGGTAATGCCCTAAATCAGTGTGTTAAATTGCTATATATAGAAAAGTACAATGATTGTCGTTTAACGACTAGTTTAAAAACTTCTCAAAACAAATGATTGCAAAAGTCTTCTATATTCTATACAAATGCATCTACCGTAAAGGAGACAAGAAGAAATCCACAGTAATGAAGAAAGTAACATTAAACTATGAATATTTGTTGTACATTTTGTGTTTTTGAGAATGGGTGTCTTAAGCAATTTAGTGTAATATTTGTGCATCGTTGTTAGTTTCAGTTTACATTTTTTGGTCAAATGTATGTGTGTTATACATTTCTTACAAAATATCAATGGAGCTTCTGATTTATTTTGTCACTCGAAAATCATTTGTAAAAGCTTATAGTTATATAAGATAAAAACCTATAATTTTTTAGCCAATTTTATAATCTTTAAATTAAAACATAAACTAATTTGATTATATTCTGAGAATATAACAAGAATCACACATAAATCTTGCACTGCGATCATAGATTCTACTTCGAGAGTTACAAACGCTCAATACTGTACGGACTTGATGTTCTTCGACAAAAAATACTAGTTACATCGGCAACAATGACTTCTTTATATACGATTTTTTACCCTACAAAAAAGTACTCTTCCTACTTTACTCAAAATTGTATATTTAACTAAATATAAGTAAAATCTTATTTCATGACAGTAAAAACATTTTTTAATTATAATAATTTAACATTTTCCAAAACCACAACACATAATTTAATTAATAATATGTCAAAAACAATATTTAACCAAAATCAACACGTTTAAAAACAATTTCTATAAATTTTTTGAAAAATAAGACTAGTCTAATATTTTCTAAACGTAAATTTTGATCACTTAATAAAATTGTATAAGAAATTCGTAAATGGTACGAGTAAGAATGGCGATATATTAAGTGTCGACAAGATTACACTTTCTAGTAAAATCAGGAACATTATAAAGTCATGAAATATTATCTAACTTGGCAGATAAAATAAACCAAAACATAGAGAAAATGAATGTATAAATGTAAATTCATCAACAGCCCTAGATTGAAGAAGACTAATATAATCAATCAAACTACATTATTATAAATTTAATTGTTACTGATTGTTGCTGAAATCAATTGTCATTCAGTTGCCAAGCAATTTAAATCGTAGACCTGCACATAATTTTCAAATAGGAGTAAAACCAAATCATTGTCGTGTTGGCTTCTCTAAAATTACAATGGGTTACAGAAAATTCTACCAAAATCCAACACTTAATATGGAGTCGAGACCATTTGAAGATTCTATTCCACCAAGACTCCTCCAATGGCAAACTATTATCATCAAAAGACCATTAAGATCGGTCGTTTCCTCCGGATTTGTTACCACCGGAATTGACAAATCGAAGTCACAAGGCGAGAGAAGACGACTCGGAAACCACGTGAGCTGTGGAATGGTGGACTCAAGGGCTGGGGATCTCTATTTGATGCTTTTTTCCCGTATATTTAACATATGATGGGAATAATTCGACGTCTAGTTTATTCGGATTTATCCATTTTGAGTCTCACGAGTCCAAAAAAAGTGTTTTTGAAGGATGTTTGTTCTACGTGAAGCCCAAACGCGTGATCCAATTAATGTCTTCCGAAATTGTAATGTGGGCATATTTGGGTCATTTTGTTCAAACCTTTCCAACGGGTGTGGGAATTCCGAGGTACCCTAGCTGGAACTTTCTTCATCTAGTTTTGAGTTAGATCCCTCTTGTCCAACCCTGACGGTATTAGAGGACAGCGTAGGTCTGGCTAATTCCCGCTACTAACATTTCTAGTAGTCTATAAATTGTCTAATTAATAAACCTATTTCAACCAGGATAGTTATATTTTTCTTTCGCTGCTTTTTCACAAATAAGTAGTAAACCGTGATGAAATAAGAAAATCGAGGTTTACTTTTTCATGGGAAATTCTATTTAGAGACCCTCTGAGTCCAAAAGTGTGGTTTATAGAATGATGTCTGTTGAGTTTTTTGTTGTACTCTACAGGCTAAACGGTTGGACAATATTTGATCAAATTTGCTATGTGAACAAATTTTGGCAATGAGTTTATTTTTTATGTTTTAAATAAAAACCAAATTTGGGGTAGTACCATAAGAAAAAATAAACAGAAAAACGTAATTATCTCAAAATTGGGGCTATCACATTTTTAGCCCCTAATACAAAACGTGATGGCAATTAATGTTTCGGAAGTTCTCCATAAAAACTTTAAAACCCTATAGGAACTTTATTTTACAAAATCGGTTCTACCGATTTCAGTTATATTTTTGTGAAATGTGAAGATTAATAACCCAAACTAGTGTGCCAAATTGCAATTAAAAAAGAAAATTATTCTGCCAAATTGCAATTAAAAAAGAAAACTAGTCTGCCAAATTGCAATTAAAAAAGAAAACTAGTCTGTCAAATTGCAATTAAAAAAGAAAACTAGTCTGTCAAATTGCAATTAAAAAAGAAAACTAGTCTGCCAAATTGCAATTAAAAAAGAAAACTAGTGTGTCAAATTGCAATTAAAAAAGAAAACTAGTCTGTCAAATTGCAATTAAAAAAGAAAACTAGTCTGTCAAATTGCAATTAAAAAAGAAAACTAGTCTGTCAAATTGCAATTAAAAAAGAAAACTAGTGTGTCAAATTGCAATTAAAAAAGAAAACTAGTCTGCCAAATTGCAATTAAAAAAGAAAACTAGTCTGTCAAATTGCAATTAAAAAAGAAAACTAGTCTGCCAAATTGCAATTAAAAAAGAAAACTAGTCTGCCAAATTGCAATTAAAAAAGAAAACTAGTCTGTCAAATTGCAATTAAAAAAGAAAACTAGTGTGTCAAATTGCAATTAAAAAAGAAAACTAGTCTGTCAAATTGCAATTAAAAAAGAAAACTAGTCTGTCAAATTGCAATTAAAAAAGAAAACTAGTCTGGCAAATTGCAATTAAAAAAGAAAACTAGTCTGTCAAATTGCAATTAAAAAAGAAAACTAGTGTGTTAAATTGCAATTAAAAAGGAAAACTAGTCTGCCAAATTGCAATTAAAAAAGAAAACTAGTCTGTCAAATTGCAATTAAAAAAGAAAACTAGTCTGTCAAATTGCAATTAAAAAAAGAAAACATGGTTTTGGAATAATTATTATCAAAAACAAATATGAACTGTAAATACAAATATTTTTAGAAAACATTTTGTAAAAAAAAAATTTTGAAAAAACACGAAGGGAAAAGCAGTAATGAAGATAGATCCCCCCCCCCGATATTTAAGTAGGGTAGAGACATTACAGTATAACAAATATTTTAAATTGTGTGAAAAAGTTTGTGTAATTTTGACTGCTTTTTTTTTGCAAAAATACATATTATTTAATGAAGGCCTATTGTTGATTTTTTTTTTTTTTTTTTTTACATTTTCGCCAAATTACTAGTAGGCTATAGAGATTCGTTCCATTAATCTTCTTTAAAAAAATGTGTAAACTCTGTAACAAATGAATTAATATGTTTAATTCAATCACTTGGCAACGGAAAGACAAAGGCCCAACAATATAATTTAAATTGTAATTTATTTAAATAATTATTTTTAAAAATGTTTTAATTCAATAATGACTTACAGTTTAAAAAATTATCAAAAGTTTCTCACGTTAGTTTATTTCATAAATTTTCATATTTCCTTAAGATTGCTAAACGTAGGTTTTGTCCTATTATGAGATATTCAGAATTTTAGAACGTTAGAAATTATTATTCTTGTTAAATGTATTCTTTCGTTAAATATACGTTAAAAGAGGTTATTTACTGGCACACTAATAAATATTTATTTCTGAGCTTATGACACACTAAAATAGATCAAAATTTGCAGATTTACATTCTGTTAGAATTGGTACCAACCCCAGTTCTCTACGATGAGAAATAGTTCAGTTATTGTCAAAATTGTAATGACCCAAGAAAATATAATTTTCGTATTGTTACGAGATCCGGCAAGGTCATACCACAGCTATGAGGCCCACTAGGGCTCATACATTGACACGAGCTAAGCAAATGGAGACATTCTAATATATACACATTTACTTGGCCCTAGCCGACGTCAAGAAAATAAACCATTACGAGGCTTAGAAAACCTGTTATCCTAGAGGATATCTACAAGGCTCAAGATATCAACTTTTGGACTTTACATTTAATTTAGAGGATCTGCTTGAATTGGAAGTACCATGATGGTACTTGTTTCTTTTTATGCAACTGAATGTTAACCAACCCCGTTAACTACTTTTTAGTTAAACCTTCCGCTTTATCACAAGTCGAAAGAACTAAATTACAAAACAAAATCTCTCAGATGGGGCAAACAGTTGAAAGAAACTGGTATTACACAAAGTGTTCAGGTAGACCATGAAATTGTTGAAAACATACGAAAAAGATTTTTAAGAACTCCTAAAAAAAAATCTAAGAATTAGGTGTTCTAATAACATGGGGGTTACAAGGTTTTTATGAAACTACACAGGTTTACAGGCTATAAACTAAAGCTATTCGCATGTTTTACGGCCAGGAAATAACCGTAAAAGGTATGACCTTCTTAATGAAAATGAAGATGTAAATTTTCTGAATCGAGATATGTGATCACATACTTCAAGAAATGTAGATCGCCATGATGTACGAATTTGGGGAAATTAAGTCCCCTCATTCCTTCGTCTAACACGAGCGTGTCGGTCCAAAAGTCAATGTTTGATGCCACTCTTGCTCTAGATTGCATTATTTGCCCCTTTTTCTTTATCGAAAACACCTGAGTACCTTTACCTGTTAGAGCTATTTGCTCTTTTACAAATTGATTAACAAGTAAATTTTTCAAGCGGCACCGCTCACTATGCCCATATTGTTAGTGATTTCCTTCATGAGAAATGTCTTTAACGTTGGATTGGAAGAGGTGAATAGAAGGCTGGACCACCACGCTCAGCTGACCTTAAACCCATGAACTTGTATATTATGGAGATTTGTGAAACAAAATCTATAGAGTGTTTATTGAAAGGTTTGGGAACATCAAACATTTGAGACTAAGAATTCGAGAAGCAGTATCATCAATAAATCTAGATGGTTTAGATCGAGTGTGGGGAGAGCTAGAATATTATTTGATCCTTTGTAGAGGTACCTACAGTGCCCACATAGAACTCTGATGAACAAGAAACTTTTTTGATCTGTTCTTTCATTTTATTTACAAATTCATTTATTTATTTTTCCAATTTTTACTTTTGTAAACATACTTATTAAAAACCCCCACCCTATTAGAGTTTAAAGTTTATAAAATATTTAAAATACGTAATGGGAGTTTGGAAACTTTAGAACTCAACCAAATTTTACATGCTAATATTGGAATTCGAAACATAACTTCCCCAAAAAAATTTGATATTCCTATAGTTACAAGACCAAGACCAGTTCCAAGACTCTGCTAGAGAGACACTAATGGAGGCTGTTTAATGTTTAACAGATCCGAGTCTCTTCAGAGTCTTGTCGATATGACGCGAATAGAGCTTCATAAGGGTTTGATGTCAGTGTTGAGAAAGTGCTCATCATTTTGTTTGTTTTTGTTATTAACTATCCAACATATCTAAATAGGATGCATCATTTGTTTGCCGACAGATGAGTTCTATTGTCGTGGAAAGAGTCGCACAGATTGATACATGGAAATCAATCCTCATCTATGACCGCAAGTAAGCATAGACACCGTGAGGTTGTGGCTAGTCTCGGGTGCCGACCTAGAAAAAATAGACGAGAAAAATGAAAGTCGATTCTACCAATATGGCAGTCCGCGGTTGCGTTTTTCCGTGTGTTACCTACTCTCCCGTCTTCGATAAATAGAAAAAGAAATTGTAGTCGTGGCAGAATATAGTCGTTTGCCAGTATTAAGTTCATCCAGCATAGATTAAACTCTACCAATTCTGTCAATCAATATATTTGTGTTTAAAAGCTTATGAACCTTCACTTGTATATGAAACTCTTTCATTTGTTACGAAAGTCAAATTGTAATTATAGTTTAGATTGTTTCGGCAGTCCTTTGTGTGTCTCACCTTCCTCATTGAACATAAGAGGTCTTTTGGTGACAATGGTTTATTATGTTATATGCATTTGCCAAATTTGCCTGAATTTTTACTCAGTCCGTGGAGTGAACAAGACAAAATACTTACTTCGCAGAATAAGCAATTTAATTTGAGTAATGGACGAAACGAATTTCTCACTCCGCAGTGTGCTGATCTTTAAGTACTTGGTGAAATGAAACTCGATGTCGTGGACTGAACAAATATAAATACTCATTTTGAGGACTGAGCATTTGAAATGAAATGAAATTTGAAATTTATTTTTATTTGATTCCTCAATTGCATCATAATTTTCCACATAAAACAATAAACTTAAACATAACTACAACAAACTTCTGAGTTGGCTCGAGGTTAACGACCTGTTCTGAGCCAACTTACATTACAGTATATATATATATATATATATATATATATATATATATATATATATATATAAACCTTAAAGAAAGTAGCAACAGTACTGCAGTCGGACCCACCCATCCCGAAAAAAGAAAAAAAATCAAACAATACCATTCTTTATGACTTATCAATCACAAGTAAGTTTCAAATCTTTACACATTCGTACATAACAATCTTTCACACACATTAAAATAAGAACCATACCACCCGATTTGTTTCATTTACTATAAGAAGTGTGCATTTTACATTGTTCCAAACCCGAAATAACTTTTCCTGCGTAACAGTGCCTCAGATCTGCATGTTCCACCCTTCTTTTGGTTGTAAAATTACACACTACAAAGCCCGATTTGTGATCGCAATATGAAAATAATGCAATCTTAAACTTTGGTGGAATTCACAATATTATATTCCCCTAACCATAATTAATTAAAGATCAATAACTAAAAACTCTATTATATATTGTGGCAGGAGTGGAGGGGTGAGGAGAGGTAGACCAACATTATTAAATTAGATTAGAATGTTACTTCTAGTTTAGCAGTTATCCATGTTATCGAAATATTCTTCAGTGTTATATGGGAATAAACTAATTAACAATTATTACAATTATTGTGTTTTTAAATATGGATTCTGTAATTGTAGTTAGGGAAGTTGTCAATAATTATTAGGACGACAAAATTTAACAATTAAATGAGTGCTTTAAATAAAATGTTTGTTTCATCTGCTACCGAATAAATATAAAATATCCTAATTTAGTAACTAAAATAACTCAGAGTGTAGGGATAAGGGGTGGATTGAAGTCATGGTGCCAAAGAGAGTAGTTATGCATTGCACTACTTTGTATAAAAGTAGCTGAAAATCTACTTCAGCAAAATCTGAGGGATTTGATAATCAAACTAAACTTTTTGTCCAAAATATGTATTCAAGTAAGTTTGAATGAATTGTAATCTTGCTTTAAAATGCAAAATGAGGAAACTCATCGCTGACAAAACGGACCAATCGTATGCTGATAGTAACTTTTGTAGAGTTTACTTAGCAAGGAAAATTCTCAACTGTAAATATTATGTTGTAGCAAATTAGCACATTGCCACTCACAGAAACTGGATTTGACGGACATGTCTGAGCTGTGTTACCTGTTTAACACCAGGTTCTTTACATTGTTCGTATTTTCCTTTACGAATAGCAGAAGTTATTTAATTATCCTAATTTTCCTCGTGCTTTGTGCAATTCCAATTATGTCTACAATACCATAACGATGGTTCACCGTCAACTTTTTCAGGCATAATATACTTAAGCTTTAAGCTGTTGTTGTAGGGGATTGTACTATTGAAACCTTTAAAGTTTCCAAAAAGTACATTTGTATTGTATATTCACTAGTTAATAATGAAAGGGGGTAGGGCAGAATTCATGCACAGCTAGTTTATAAACACGAATTAGTTTGAATGACTTCTATAATCTACTTCTGGATGTCCTAAAACATGAAACGATTTAATATTTTATTACCACTGGCGACAATTAAACCACCTTCAATTTGAAATATCTTCCATTAAAGTACACAACAATAAAAAATTAACATTTTTTTTGGTATGCGGAGCGCAGATACCTATAATCCAATGTCAAATTCGGCTTAGTAAAAAACATTATATAATAAGAGTTTCCTTAAAATCACACATTAGTAAAACACTTTAATAAATTTGCAATATTTATATTGTAAAGTGTAAATATGTACTTAGTCATCAAATATTAGAACAGACAATCTAATTACTGATATTGTGGAAAAAAGTAACTACTCTCTACAGTTTGTGGTATTGATGAGGTTTAAGTCGTCACATTTATCGTCAAAAGCTGCGCGAAGTCCATTGGTTGGAATCACATTCAAGAAGTTCCTGGGTTGGAATCACAACCAAAATATTCCTGGATTGGAATACATCCAAGAAATTCCTGGGTTGGAATCACATCCAAAATGTTCCTGGGTTGGAATAACATCCAAGAAATTCCTGGGTTGGAATAACATCCAAGAATTTCCTGGGTTGGAATCACATCCAAGAATTTCCTGGATTGGAATCACGTCCAAGAAGTTCCTGGGTTGGAATCACATCCATGAAGTTCCTGCGTTTTTAATATTATAGACAATCTACGTTAGGGCCTAGTCGACGTCAAAAAAATAGATATAAGTTACACATAATTACGAGGTACAGAAAACCTGAGTAAGAATTGTTGTAAACAAGACCCTTTGATCTGTCAATACAATTTAACAATACCCATGAAACTGAAATTTGGGCGTTACATTTATGGGATCTGCTTCTATTACATTATATGTTGAGACTGTGTAAGTACTATAATGATGCTTATTTTGTATTTCGATACACTTCTTTAAACACATTTATGGACGGATCTGAGAGATTTGTGTAGAATCAGTCTTGATGGTGAAATGCACAATTTTTAGAAACAAGACTGGTTAGTAATCAATATCTTATGTTCAATTCGATAATGAATTTCTACGCCAGTCACGTATTTCAATGATTATAGGGCCGATTTTAATGTTAGAGGTGGCAAATTAGACAGTGTTACCTGAAGATTTGCCGAATATTATTCATTTTCCTTGGAAATACTTATTTAGTAATAAATTTATCATTTAAATAACATGCCCGTTATGGGTAAATAACATGTTTCATAGTAAAAATAATTTGAACGAACTGCTATTAATTCTTACATACTGTACGTTTTATTTTGTTGTTTTGTTAGAGAATTTATAACAGCTGTTTTAAATAATTTTTAGGTTAACTTATATAATGCTTGCTTTATTTTTGGGGATTCAAGTTGTGTTTAGATTGTTTGCTTACATCTCGCAAAATTTAACAGATTAAATTCTGAAATACGTTTTTATTTCGTTGTTTTGTCTGAGAATTTATAATAACTGTTGTAAATTATTTTTAGGTTAACTTATATAGTGCTTACTTTATTTTTGGGGATTCAAGTTGTGTTTAGATTGTTTGCTTACATCTCGCAAAATTTAACAGATTAAATTCTGAAATACGTTTTTATTTCGTTGTTTTGTCTGAGAATTTATAATAACTGTTGTAAATTATTTTTAGGTTAACTTATATAGTGCTTACTTTATTTTTGGGGATTCAAGTTGTGTTTAGATTGTTTGCTTACATCTCGCAAAATTTAACAGATTAAATTCTGAAATACGTTTTTATTTCGTTGTTTTGTCTGAGAATTTATAATAACTGTTGTAAATTATTTTTAGGTTAACTTATATAGTGCTTACTTTATTTTTGGGGATTCAAGTTGTGTTTAGATTGTTTGCTTACATCTCGCAAAATTTAACAGATTAAATTCTGAAATACGTTTTTATTTCGTTGTTTTGTCTGAGAATTTATAATAACTGTTGTAAATTATTTTTAGGTTAACTTATATAGTGCTTACTTTATTTTTGGGGATTCAAGTTGTGTTTAGATTGTTTGCTTACATCTCGCAAAATTTAACAGATTAAATTTTGAAATACATTTTTATTTCGTTGTTTTGTCTGAGAATTTATAATAACTGTTGTAAATTATTTTTAGGTTAACTTATATTGCTTACTTTATTTTTGGGGATTCAAGTTGTGTTTCGATTGTTTGCTTACATCTCGCAAAATTTAACAGATTAAATTCTGAAATACGTTTTTATTTCGTTGTTTTGTCTGAGAATTTATAATAACTGTTGTAAATTATTTTTAGGTTAACTTATATAGTGCTTACTTTATTTTTGGGGATTCAAGTTGTGTTTAGATTGTTTGCTTACATCTCGCAAAATTTAACAGATTAAATTCTGAAATACGTTTTTATTTCGTTGTTTTGTCTGAGAATTTATAATAACTGTTGTAAATTATTTTTAGGTTAACTTATATAGTGCTTACTTTATTTTTGGGGATTCAAGTTGTGTTTAGATTGTTTGCTTACATCTCGCAAAATTTAATTAACGGTTTAAATTCTGAAATACGTTTAATTTTGTTGTTTTGTCTGAGAATTTATAATAACTGTTGTAAATTATTTTTAGGTTAACTTATATAGTGCTTATTTTATTTGTGGGGATTCAAGTTGTGTTGAGATTGAATGTTTTTAGATTTCAAAAAACTAAACAGTTTATATGGCTTATTGATAATGTTTGACAATTAGGTCAATTTTTTATCTCGCAAAAATTAACGACCTAACTGCACATACTGTACATAGTTCATTTGTGATTTATTGCTTATATCTAGCAAAAGTTAATGGTTTTATGGCTTATTTTTAACGTGCTTAGATATTCTAAGTTTTAAACAGTATAAAACAAAATACCGGCCACCAGAAGGCCGCGGGGAAATTTCAGACCAGATACTGGTCGACGAAAAAATATCAAACAGATATCGAAGGCAAGGAATCGTGATGTAAATCAACAGGTTCAACTTTTTGATTCCACCATGAACCTCAAATTTCGACATTACTTTTAAATGCACTTTTATTTGATATTAACAATCGATATTTTAATGTAGGGGATCTTTCTGATAAATGTATATATTGCAGTGCTTTGATGCTTCATTGTGAGATTGGCAGAACGTCACCGTGTTCCCTCAAAGGGTGCCTAAGGATAGATATTCTCAACGTCCAATCAGATTTAGAAAATCTAATTGGAAGTAATACACAACTTTCAAGTCATGTAAATATGTACCTAAAATGATATGTAGATAGGAACTACTGAGTTATCTTCACCAAGTTAAGACAATAATTACCATCAATAGTCAATAACTACCAGAGCGGGTAAACAAGTTCAATGTCGTTTTCTAAAAGTCAGAATATATTGGATAGAGAGAGAGAGAGAGAGGGAGTATGTGTGGGTGGTTAATTCACAGTGAAAGTCGAGATGAAGGATCTATCTGGCCTAGTTCTGGGAAGAAGTGGCAGTTAGCCAACCAATGAGACAAGTGGGAGGTGATACAGACATTAGACATTGCACCATACACACTTTAATATGCACTTATGTGTGCATCGTGCGTTAATTCTAAACAGGTTTAAAGCGAAACTATCTATTAGCGAATTGACTGTTTTTTATGCAAATGTCAACTCATTTCCTGTGTAAGACAAGGTGTTGATCACTTGTAACATATTTTGGTAGTTTGAAGCGAATCACTTCCTCACATATACGTAGTATAGAGAAAGTATGTGATGGGTCAAAAAATCGATGATTACTTTTTAAGGTTATATCTGTTTTGAGTCCAAACTGTGGATTTTGGAATTATGTCTGTCAATTTGAAGTCCATCTTTAGTAGGCTGACATGCAGTTCCCCCGGCGGTTGAAGGAATTTATTAGGGTCGATAATCCTGCCCCCCCCCACAAATGTCTGCAGTTCCCCCGGCGGTCACTCACAACCTAACCTAACCTGAAGTAATTCTTCATCTTCATTACTAACTATACGAATACTGTTTAGAGCCTCATGAACTTCCGATATATTCTTCGGTAGGGGTGGTAACTGTTGCCGTTTTTTCTTGTACAAGTTATTTTTTATTGCATTACTTAATTTATTTGTTGGGTTAGCAAATAACGTTAATACAGAAATGACCGCCGGGGGAACTGCAGTACACCCAAAAAGGGGCTCCGGGGGTACTGCAGATACCCTTCGGGGGCTGCCCCTAACTGCCGGGGAAACTGCAGAACTCCCCTTTAGTATGTGGTAAACAAATAGACCGATTTTAATCAAATTTGGCATATTTTGACCATACATCTAGAATATATCTCTTTTTTGATGGCTTGAATTTTGAAAGTAAATGCAAAAAGAAAATAAACACATAAAATTAAGACTTTCTCAAAGTCGATTTCAACGATTTTGATCACATATTGCTAAAGTATTGCCTCTATAACCAAAAATTAAACGTTTTGGAGCCATCTCTCTAAAACTGCCGGTTGGTGAGCTATGAGTAAACAAAAATCGGTCGTGAGGGTGTTATAAAATACGTAATTTTTCAAAATTGGCTCCGCCTATTTTACTCAAATTTAATAAAATGTGGAGATTAATGACCCAAACCCGTGAGTTTAATCACAAGTAAAAAATATTACGATTCAGGTATAATTGTCAAAAAATCAAAAATGAACGTTGACCGCTTAAGATTTATTCAAATATAATTTACGCTAAGGAGCAACGCTAATTTAGGCCCTATTTAAATATATAAATATTTTTTTCAAAGTTGACGTCCATATTTTCACTTTTTTATTGACAACTACTGAATTGACATTTTTATGACTTTATTGGTTTCAACAGGGTTAGTTTAGGTTAGGTTAGGTTCACATACACATCACAAACACACGGAGTGTAGTTTCTGCACGATTATTTGTGCCAAGCCGATATTTTTTACATGTGTTTGTGAACAAAATAAATGTTATTAGCTGACCTGATGATGCTGCCTATGTCAGCGAAACATGTAGCCATTAATCTAATATAAAGAACTACTATCGACTTGTAATAAGGTATGTTAACTGGGAAAAATCTATAAAATGGGATTTTCTCCGACTTTGTCTTACGGCGCAATGCAAATTTTTGAATATTTAAATATTAAAAATAAAGCAAAAAATACATTGAAATATGTATAAATTGTTGCTCCCCTCCCCATCCAATATAAGATTACCCGATTATTTTTACAATAAATGTTCAAACCGTTTCCTTTCTTCAGTTTGCCAGTGATCGTAGAAGCCATTAATCACAGACACTCTGTAGCATCTCAGGAAGGATTTATGCAGGTTGTAATGTTCGCTGTGTTGATTCATTGATGTTATTTGACCTAGTTTTATAAACATTGTTTGTTAAGTAGCCTCCAAAACGTAATTTAAAGAAATGAACAATCTATGTTGATTAAATAGTTCATTTTGTATTTCTTTGTTCAAGTAGATTGACTTTTATTAATAATTAATCAAATAATGGTTTTTCCTTTAATTGGGCCCCAAGATAATGACATTTTATCATTATAACTTTAAACCGCTATAAAACCAGCAAAAAATACACAAAATCTTACTTTACGAAAGCATTAAAATATTTTTATGGTTCCAATAAAACAAAGCAGGGAAAAAAATCACAATTTATGGGAGATCCCGTATATGGTACCTAATGTTTTGCTCACTCTATATATATAGAGACGATTGATTTCTAAAAAATTCCAATTGTTTCATCATTACGCTATCTAAATTAGAACCAGGATTATTAAGCAGTTCTGATTTTTTTTTTTAACACTATGAAGATAATCGTTCGTGGATTTTGTTTGTTATCGTAACCTAAAATTATATTATGATCATTATAATACAGCAGGTGTTTAATAAATTTGTAAAATTGTTTGTTATAATAGCGAATGAGTATGTTATGTAGCAAAAAAAACAAAAGCAAATAAGTAGCTGAATTGTAAGTTTCTATAGGCTTCATATGTTTTAAATAATTATAAACAAGTGACTATTTATAATTATTTATTCTTACTAAAATGATTGTAAATGTTTTAAATGAATATGTGAGACCTCACTGATATTTCCCCCACAGACAAAATTATAAAGATATTTAATACTCAATGTATAACCTTACTCTGAAAATCAATTTAAATAGACAAATCAATTACAAACATTTACAATAAAATATTACTTAACTCATTAAATTACAAGTTGTTTTTATTTTCCATTAAGAAATGTAAATTTTATTATTTATTTATTTATTCATTACTCTTTATCTCGTGTTATTTTGATTCGTTGCCAATTATTAATTTATATATATATATATATATATATATATATATATATGTGTGTGTGTGTGTGTGTATGTATGTATATAACTTTAAATACTTATAACTAAGCATGGAATGATTAAACTACATGTCTCATGATTTAAATTTTCAGTTCAAATGTTTTATTATTTAAATTTTAATTAATTACTGTTCAAATTGAAGTTCATTATTTTCTAACACTGTTCTTTTAATATTTGATAATGGTTTAGCTCGTCATTATTTGAAATTTTACAATTCTTGGCTTTATTTAAATAAGATGGAATTTTGTACCTCGACTTCAACACATTTTATACAGGAAATGTTTACTTTTATGCTGGATATGATGAAATTATAAATATGGACTCTTCTTACAAACTTTAGAACCTTCATATTATATACTTTTTATTAAATAAACCACCTTTCAACATTTATTATCCTAACATTGCAGACTTGGTGTTATTCTATCTAATCTATAGAAGATATACCCTATCTATAGGATTTGTTTTGACTTCTATAAAATTAATTTTGTTTCATGTTTTTATCCTAATTAGAAGGATATCCGTTATGATATATTTAATACTTTGTATATTATTTCATTTATTTCTGTTGTGTCATGTAATAGGCCTCTTGGTATTTTATCCTCTTTTACTTGATAAAACTACCTCATAAGGAAAAATATTCCTAACAAAAAGAAGTATGGGATTTTGTACGACGCCAAGGTTAAATATTAACTAAGAAACTTATTTTGTCTGTAATTTGATAATATTATGTATTGTGTACGTAAATTTCTTTATGAGACTAATTTAAAAAAAGAAAAGAAATATGTATGCAACCAGAATGAAACGTTTTGTTCTACCCGTATCACTGAACTTATTGACAGGAACTAGTTAAAAATAGAGTTGACATTAAAAAAAAAATTAATTTTCAATTTCTTTTCAAAACTCAATACTTTGATATTTTAGTTCTGTCTAAGGTGAATTGACTGAGGTGTAGCCCAACTCTCTACGATTTATGGCTCCAAAACACAAAATAACCTAAAATTGTTTTGGGAAAGATTCTTCGAAATATAAAGTTAACAAATGTAAGTTTATTTTGTTCTATTAAGTGGGGTTTTTAGTATTTTAATAATTATAATTGTACCGACTTACCATGCCATTTTGGTAAAGGTAGCTTCTATGAAAAGCTATTACGAAGTTGCCAATCAGAATCTTGAAGATTGAAAATTCGGAAACAAAACTATTCCATTTATTCATCTTCAAGACGACAGTGAACATTGAGAGTCTTGTAAAATATTATTTTGTGTTTCTTTGCAATTCTGTGTATCAAATTCCATTTTCCTTAAGGAAATTGTTTTACCTAGCGGAGTAGGCTATACGCAGATTTTTTCCCCTATATAAGTTTAAATACGCTACCTGTTTAGGATAACGAAATTTTACATTTTGCAATTGATTTTTTTGATGGGAAATTAATTTTTTTTATATAAAAATGAAAAATATATTATTGCTTCCAAATCTCTATTAAATGCAAATGTTCTGTTCAATTCAAAAGACCATGTTTAACGAAAATAATATTTTATAAGCAAGTAAAAATAGAGACTATTTCTCTTATTTCATGTGTAAAAAAGTCGACAGGTGCTCAACATTGCACTGAAATGCTATCACATGATTAATGAAGAGTACAATACACAAAAATAACACACAATTAATTGTAGGTAATCAACTTCATTCCAGGATAAGGTTATTTTAAAACAACAATATTTCACACTTCTCTTTGCAGGAGATATACGGTCGGGATAATTTATGGAAATAAAAACAAAACCAATGACTTAATTACTGTTATCTGTGTTTTTCTGCAATCTAGCGGCAAGTTGAAAAGGCCACTCCTAGGGCGCCATTCAATGAGGTTTCAGCAATAGGCTACATTTCAAGTTACGATGAAGAATTCAAATTGCGTTCCGTGTGAACAAGGAATTGTATATTCATCTTACACCGGAGAGTGTTAATTTCAATGAAACAATTCAGTACGTAATTAATACCGTTAAACTGTTAACATTTAACCAAACAATTCCGAATAATTATGTTTACACATATCGTCCCTACTCAGTGACTGTGCTATGTTTTGTGGAATGGCTTTAAAATTGTCTTTCAAGATGAAACGAGATTGGTTTTGTTTCGGATTTATCAATCCATAGCTTTAACTCAAGTGTAAAACCGCTGAATCGAACATTCTGATATACAAGCTCCCCATAGACAAACACGGCTGATATTGGAATTTAGTTTCCTAAGTTCTTACGGAATCTTGGTTTCATTAAAGAAAAATAAACAACTGAAATAAATTTACCATTTTTAATTTGTAGCAGGAAAATTGAAAGTTGTTTTCTTTTGGACTATTTTATAATAGGCTACTCTACAAGATATTTTACGTCATTCTAATAGCTTTGAAGAATGTGTGAACATTGAAAAGAACTTCTCCTGATACTTTGCAGAGCTATATGGCGTCTGGTCAACTATATCTATTTCTACCTTTGTTTTATCTGTATCTACTTTATCTGTACAACGTTTTAGCATCTTTCAAATTCCCAACACGTATGTCAGTCTATTTGTCACGAAATTATAGATACATTAAAAAACTAAAATATCGCATCGACTTCATATTTGGGACATTATACTCATATCCTAAGAATTCTATAGAGCCTACCATAATAGAGCCTAAACCAGGGGAAACTATTTAAAAACTAACAATTGTAAAACCATTGTTCTAAAACAGTCAAATTTTAAAATATCACCACATAAAAGAAACACGTCATTTCCACAATAATAAACAAGTTTTTGCAACAAGATATTTCAATTACAATCATCATGTTTTATTGTTCACATTATACAACTGAACTACAAAAGCTAGACCAAAGCCTCATGCAACTGAGCCATGTCCCCAAATCTAATACCTTTACAATTTAGGCAAGTGGTTCTGTGGACAGTAGTCCTAGCTCCCGAGATGTTTTAACACATTTAATGTGACTATTGGACAGCGCACGACGCGACACGAAGTACCACAGCTACTACACCACTCTCAAGAAATAATACAAATTAAATACTTGAAAGGATGTTGTGTGATTGTAATTTACCACTGTATATCTCAGTGGAAGCAAATATCCTGTAGCCCACTCGTCGATGTCAAATACTCTGGAATACCCGGCACAAAAACGGACCTTTACTTTGTGAGTGGTTCACCCAGTTCGACCGAACCACCATATTGTTTATATTTTACTTTTGATGTTTAGACTATATAGGCTACAAATTATATGAAAGTTACATCAAGTTTTGGAGGAAATCACAGGGAACGAAACAATATAGGTATCACTGATGTTCAAATAATGATTTATTTGATTATTTTATAACTGTTATGAAATTTGAAATTTTTAAAATTTAATTACATCGAAAGAGTTGTAAAATAGTAAGTTTCTTTATATTTTTTCGTCACATAAAGACTTGTTTTATACGACTGCTTGTTTAGACTATTAAAATACTGCGAAGCGTGCGTGGTTTTTTAGTCGGACCACTCCTCATCAGTGCCTTGAGTGGCCACCATTTTAAAACACATAACGAAACAAAAAACCTTGATCATATAACGTTGCCGAATTTTATTCTTAAAGTTTTTAACAATTTGTAGATTTGTTAATGTGTAACTATGTAACAAATATAGAGACTGAATTCCAAAGGATGGAAATAAAACAGGACTTCGCTTAGCTTGGTCAACAATCACACCATCTATCTAAAATGTAACAAATGATTCAACAATTTATTACTTTAACTCACTTTATCAATTTTGTTAGATCTTAAAATGATTTTCATTCACTACAAATAAAGCAATCTCATCAATTCATACAGTGTAAATATAGTACTAGCTACTTTATCAGTAAAGAATTGTTATCAATTACAAATAACTAATTGAATAGTGAAATACTTGTTATAGAGATATTAGTGGATGTTTAATAAAAACATTCTAGTCCGATTTTGGTCAAATTTTATAAGTGTTCTCAGTTTTAAAAACCATAAAAGAAATATATTAACCAGAAAAATTGGCTGGTAAATTTTGAAATGGCGGACATTGTAAAATTTCAAAAACTCCTTTTTTGAGACAAATATTTAAGCCATATAACGTCAGCCATATAACGTCCAATAATAGCTCATCGTGTGCATAATTATGTCCAAACTAGTTTTTACGATATAATTTATAAAACATAAAATCACCAATAACTGCCTTGGGAGCTAAAATTTCAGTTAAATTTAGTGTGTAAGTTAGTTTTAACTCTTTTTTTTTAATGAAATGAAAACAATAGAAATATTGGACGTTTGTACAATATTTCTCCATTTAGTTATTATCTAGGTCATATGTAAGTTTAACCTTTTTGTTCAGCTTTGTGATTTAGACGCAACAATTCCAAGGCCGAGGTCTGCATTGAGCGGATATACAAAATATTTCGCAGCCTTTCATGTCAGCGTGTCAGCTTCTATTTTAATAATAACGTTCGAACATGTTGAGATTTTAATTGTTAGTATTTCTGAAACGTTTTGTATTGGTCAAGTTGCTCGCAGTGGTTATGAACACGATGATAAAAGAAGTATGAATACTAAAATAAAACTGAAAAGACAATAGAAATGAAGCTAAAAAAATGGACTTCTAAAGATGATCTGCAGAAAATCAAGGAAAAGTTATTAAAGACCGAATTTGCTTGAAGTCATCAATTCGACCGTCATGGTATCGAAGACAAATAGTAGGTGCTAACAAAACAAATATTTGAAATTTACAACAGACGCCAAAGTCTGACTTCCTAATAAAGTATAAATGAAAACTGGACGAAGTGTAGACACAGACATGGAAGAAATAGTCTGGAAGAAGACCTGTGAAATTAATGGAAGATTAATAATATAATTAATATTTCAGAAAATATATTGTGATTACTGTAAAACTATGAGTAGTTCGGAGGATTAATTAAAAATTGTGTAACTTTGTTTTACCACATTTTATTTCAAAATACAAAGTTTTGTAAAAAATGTGATTTTAAAACCCAGAAAAACGTTAAAACAACATAACCTAAAGTAGATTTTTTCATACTTTTGTTTGGGTATTGTACAGGTCTATCAGCTTTATTTTATACGAGAAAAAGATCTTTTAATTACTATTTTAATGATAATTAAAACTAACGTTGCTTTTAATAATTTATCATTGTTTGGAGGAGGCTTTTATTATTACCCAGCGCTATCAGGAGTAAAAATTTAAATAATCCCCGAGTCTTCCCAATTGGAACATAAAATGTAAAAACTTCTATTTCTATCAGCTGAGTGATAGCAATTTGAACTGAAAGCAAATAGTCCTGATAGCAACGAGTGGGGACTGAACAGACCAATAACCACTGAGAATCAGGGGACGTTGGAACCCATCAAAGGGGTAAACAAATATGAATAAGTTTCTTAATAACTTTAAATATCTAAATTAGATAGTAAAATAAAACTGCAGAGATTAGTGGGTTGTAATGTATTGTAGGAATTGCTTGAGTCAGGTTTTTGTCACTGGACACAACTATCCCAAAGATGATCTGAAATAGCTGTTTTATTCACTCTAAAAGTTAGTGTTGACAATATAGCCAACTTCAAGCCTTGAAAAAAAGAGTAGAAAATCTCGGAAAACCAAATAATTAATGTTAAAATTTTGGTCTCATTTTAAAGAGAAATCGCTTTTTGTTAAGATTCGATTATTAAATAAAACGTAGAAAATTCGGCAAATGTAGAAGGGGAAATTAAGGAATGAAGGGGGAGAAATAGATACAATGGAGGAAAAGTTATCTTTAAAATATGGGGAAGAACAGACATCGAAAGAGTTTAATGAAATTCGTTTAGAAAGAGTCTAGGGACGAATTAATTTTATTAGTGCAATTTTACTCAATTAAACTCGTATCGCACTTTCTTTTATGAAACATTAACTGTAAAGTAAAGGCTATTTCAAATGTATATTAAAGAAAATTTATGATTAAAAACAGATTTTTGTTCCGTGTTTCCAATCTAAGATGAATGCATCTCAAAACTGAATAGTTGTTATTTTGACTATTTTTGAAACAAATATATTAAATCCAAATTGCATGTTTGGAAAATTAAATACAAATTTTATTTTATGGCACAACCCTGAAATTGCCAAATACAGTTTCAAAAAAGACAAAACCGTGATTATTAATAGTACCATCTGTTCAATCCTTGCTTTACAAAAAGATATCTCTTTCAAAAAGACTGCAATTACCTGGTTTCAGAGAGTGCATTTTATTATTCATTTTCTGCTCGGTAATAAAAAAAAAATTATATAAAGTAATCAAATAACTAAACCTTCAAAGGCTTGATCGTTTTGAGGCTGCATATTACTTTTGATAAGAATTCAAAAGACTAAAAAAAGAAAAAACAGAGATTAATGGTTTTATTTTGTACTCACTAAAATCGTAACTTAGATGTCAAAAAGTAAGAAAAGAAAAATGTAAATATCTTGTTTTTTTTAGAGTTTCCGGATAAGAATGGACAATAAACATTTCGGAAGTATCAAGTTGCAGACATGCTTTGGGTTGCATTGTCATCAGAACAATGCCCTGCACGAATTGATTTCTTTTGATCTTGTATACAGTCAGTTACGGTGAACGTATTTCAAAGGTTAAATTTCGGGTCATTTTACACAATTAACCTTCTTGAAATGTAACTCTAACTTTACTCCTGAAATTTTGATAGACAAGAAGAGAATAGCAACAGCGTAGAAAAGAGGTGGCATATTATGTTCCCTCACTTTAAAGTTTGTAGATGACAACCAAAATTATTAAAAAAATAATTGCTTGTCATTAAGTCTTGAATTAAACTCCTGAATTCTTATTTTGTCTTTTTTGCTACTAAAGATCCTCCTTTTATGTGTATATATCTGCTTTCTTTATAAGACTGCTGCTTGACGTGATTTGAATAATCACCATCGCTAGAAGCCATTTCTCCTTATTCCTAAATGACAAGACAGTATATTTGGAGTCATGATATTATAAATAGATTAATAAAATATTACATGTTATATGTCCGACTAGTGATCCTCTTTTTGTGCTAAACACTATCGCGGTTTCAGATGATATCACTCGCATGAGGTCCTCAGAACATTAAATATTGTTACTACACATAAACATCACAATACGAACACAAGACACAAACAACTTATACATTGAAATTAGTTTATTCGGCACTTTCGTGGTTTTCAGTACGAAAGCCGGGTCAGAACTGCAGATAAGGATCTCCTATGGTGAAAGAAATTCCTCCCTCCCTCGCAAAATCATTTGATATCTTCATGATATTAGGCTGTCCGTAATATGTTTTACACCAGCTAATTTTAAATGTACTTTATTAATTTGTTTTTAAAAATAAACTGGAAAGTATTTAGATATAAACTTATGAAAGGAATTATGAACCACATTATGAACAAAATAAGTTTTCAGCTTTAGTAAGACACACGGCACTTAAAATCTGGCAGTCCAGACAAAAACTGAGACTTATTGTTATCGTAGTTATTGCTGAATGAAATATACTTGTCATTTTAAAACTAAAATTTCGATAATTGCTTGAAGATCCAAAAAGGATAATTCTTAGATCAAAAGAATTGTCTAAAAGTCGTTTATTTATAACACGTTATACAATATTTATTACAATTATTATAAAAGTGTAAAGTTACGAAATGGGCTTCCTATGTTCACCTTGGAGGTAATGACATATCTTCAATCTGTCTCCTCAATCACAAAAACATCGAGCGTTATCTTGACGCATGTTTCGACGATAATTTACCGAAGATAAACCTTAGCTCACATCTTCTCCTGATATACCATCGCCTTGAAGTACAACGCTGCGGGGTCCAATCTGTGTGTTAAAGACACCTTAGACTGTCAGTATTACTGAGTCTTGTCAGTATATCGATGCTATTGAAACCCCCCCTCATTATTGTACGACTTTAAACTATACATATTACTGTCAGTATGTTTATACTGAGTAGGCCTACTGAAAAAAAATGTGAGTTGAGTTACTTGAAAATAGGTGATAAGCTAAAGGTGTGTTTATGTTTTTGAGTACGAAATGAACTGTTAAACGTAAACGGTAGGTGAAAGGTTGGTTGAAAGAAGTAAAAAATAGCTCCATATAAATTTATTACACGAAATTTGAAATCACAGATTCCAGATATACTCTCTATAGTTTACTCCTCCATAAAACCATACACAATTAAGAAGTTAATCAGGTTCGTAACTCTGCCCTTCGACTTTTTTCTGGGGAATTTCGTTCAAACCCAGTTTCTAACTTACTCTACTCTTTCTCGACGAAGACAGTAACTATAAATATCTTATGTTAGTAGTCTGCGCTCTCAACCGTTTCATCCAGCTTACGAAATTATTTTTAATAATCCATTTGGCTGTCGATTTCTAATGGAAGACAATAATCCGCAATAGTCCCAACTCATAAGCTCATCCTAATCGACTTTGTTGTTCTGTGAGGTGTTCGAGGATCATTTCCTTAACCAATTCGATTCTGGCGATGCCGAGATCCTTTTTCGAGTATTGTCACTCTTACGTTGCCTAAATTATTTTTGAAAAGATATAAAATATTTTATTTGATTATTGCGGAGCTCCTTTACATCCCTGTTATGTTATCTATTGATTTTATCAAAGTTTACTATTATTAATTCGTTATATCGTTGTTAATATTCTTTTAATTTTTATTTGTTTTTTTTTTAGTTTTAATGTTACGAACACGATTCGTTAAAAATAAAATCAAAAATTTCTATTTCTTCAAAAATATAGCCTCTTCAGAAGTCTTCTACATCGTCCTTCAAAACAAATTGATGGAAAAAAAACTTTTAGTAATATTAAGAGCGTGCTTACACATCAGTAATACTTATAGTATCCCTCATCACTGATGGTCTTATTGGAAGAAATCTAGACATTCATTACATCATTATCGATATACCGTATAATACTGTCATTATTTTAAAACTATGATAGTGTAAGGTGCTCTTTAGGGAACTGGCAGTCAAGCCACTGGCAAACATTATCATAATGCATAGAAGAACCAGTCTGGAAGCAGACCATTCAAAACATTGAGGTTGTGAGATCCTGCAGTATGTTGAAATATTTATCAGCTGTTAGATTCCTGACAATGAAACAGGATACAATAATGCCACATCTTGCTCTTTGCTGACAATCTTCCACTTCGGATCATCACATCTGCAGGTTTTGATGATTAAACTCTCATTCAAGTAAACGTTGACATTAAAGAGGAAGAAGATGATGCTGGAAACTGTTGGTCATTCTAAATCTGTTCTAGAGACTAATCATGATACTTCATTCTCCATCATACCATTGTATATTGTATGGATGTCGTTTATTAGTGTACACAACACGGAGGATGGTGATAAACGGTGGACAATCTTGGACTCTTTACCATATCTGCAAGCACCATGGTTAATGTCTCTTAAATTAGCGGTGTAGATTTGATGGGTTACGTTTAAATCTTCCATCACTTGGGGGATGAACTGTAAATAAAAACACATCGATACGTTCCTGTTTAGCTAGTGGTATCATGTTATCTGGTAGAACAAATCACAAAGTTATTTTTAACCAAACTAACATTTTAGCAGATTTCAATAAAAATAAACTTTAAATAATTTAATTTAATCTTAATAACACAGTCATGATGATAGCAAATCAAATGTTTTCATGTGCGTACGAAATCGCTTAGACCAACCAGTAAAACTATCAGTTTAGGAAGTAAATCGTCAGACTGACACATGGGTAAACATTTTTTCCTCTTTAAAATTACTGACCTCAAAATAATATTAAATTTATCATGTAAAATATCTCCTTCTACAAAAGATTTAAACGCACAATGTATGACTACAAATTTAACCCTACTCACTTTCACTGAGGACAGTTTCGGCAACTAACCTAGTTTCTATATATTTCTGTAATGTTAAAACAAATTGGCTGTGTTCAGATCGAGGGCGGTCTCTCTGGCTAAGCACCCTTAGACAGGTGTCTATGACTCATTCCTTGACTTAACTCTGCCAACTTTTCGCATATTTATTGTTTCCTAATGACATACGTAGAAGTTTTAACAATTTATAATAACCTTAATCTGATCGACTTACAAGTTTATTTGAGAGGAACAAGAAATTGTTTACTGTGTTATAAAATTATCTTAAATAAGTAGATGTACAAAGACAACAACTTTGACTTTTCCCTTTGTAGTTGTTTTTAAGCGGTTTTTAAAAATAAGAATGCATTATAAAACGCACTTTCAAATTGTTATTAGATTACCGAGCTTCTTTTTTTAAATCGGTGTTGAGTTTTTGCGAAAATATTCGTTGTAAGGTTCCCTGAAAGCAAATGTGTTTTTATTATTATTATTTTTTTTTTTTATTATTTGAGCCAATCATGGGTGTTATCCTCTACAGTCTCAACGAGTAGATTAAATTTAAATAATATGGTAGGCATACTTTGACCACCGTGAGGCTTCAATTTTATGTTTTCGATAGTTCGAAATTTGAGACCAAAATTCCTAATTTATCGATGGTTTTACCAAATTTGATAAAATTCTGCTAAGGACCTAAAAAAAACATTTTGGTAGCATCTCCGTAAAAATGAAGGTTAGGAAGGTTTTGTTAAAAAGTAAAAATAAACTACGAGCCAGTTTTTCCTTTTTTAAATTACCAAAATTGTTCTTGTAGAGCCTACATTTAAATAAATTTGATGTACAATGTTTGTTTATTTATTTATTTTATAGATTTTAATGCTGCGCCAAATGAGAGTTTTCATAATTTTTTAAGTCATCTAAATTAGAGGGGGGTACAAAATTATTGTTGACATTTAGTTTTTTGTAGTCAATACGTAGATAAACGATTGTTTTAAAAAAATTGAATATTTTCCAGAGATATTTTTATTCCAATAAAAAATCCGTGACCACCAAATCCTGTTCTATCTGTACAATTTTAGGAAATGATTAAAATATAGCCTACTTAGACAACGAAGTGACATTGTTAGTCTTATGTTTTTACAACGGGCTTTCAAAATGTCAATGTACACTTGTGAAGATTGATATGAGTATTTTCAAAATTACATGAATATCGCAATTATTTCTTCTATTCACGTATTATTATTTTCATTTTGGTGATTCATCTTTGAATTTCAGCAACAATAGATCGAAATAGCTTGGAAATTTTGATATGAATGAACACAAGTTCCAAAGTTCATTGTTTAATTTCTTACTTAAACTCCGTATTTGAATTTTTTTTTAATGAATTTCACATTTGTCTTTATGTTTCTTTCTTTCTCAATAAGTCATTTCTCTTAATAAGTTCACTTCATAACAGAAGAAACGTTGATATCGAGGACCATGAAATGTTTACTGACACATCAAAGGAATTTGATATTATTTTTATTCAGTGTTACAAGTCATATTTTACTCAAATTCAGTATGTAGGTGTGCTTTACAAACCATTGTACAAGTTCGTTACTAAAAAAATTGGCGGGTAAAATTCAGGATTACGACAGATGTTCAAATAATTACGTATGTGATAACATACAGGTTCATTTATGTAGTTTTAAAATTTAAACACATTGATGCACAAACTTGTTTTACAAAAAATAAGAAAATTATAACTAAATAAAATTGTTAAAAATTACTTCAAAATTAAAAAACAAAACAGCAATAATAATCAACTAGAATAGCTAGTATAGTAGCTAGAATTTTAGTTTAATTTCAATCAAATTATGTACATAAATTAGGTTTGAACTATCGTTCAGTAAAAAATTAATTAATTATCAGAACAAATAGAAGAAAACTGGAACAAAAGATCTCACAAAAATTACGTTTACTTTAATGAAACGCGTTTTAACGACAAAGTCGCCATCCTCAGTGATACATGAGTTACAATAATTAAACTTATTACAACTAACTTTAGTTATTGTAGCTCATATAACACTTAGGATGGCGACTTTGTCATTAAAACGCATTTGATTAAGTAAACGTAATTTTTGTGAGATCTTGTGTTCGAGTTTTATTCTATCTAATATTATCTATTTTAATTTAAATTAAAGAAAGATTAATTGCTCAAGAGAAGGATGGACTTTACAACACCATGACTCACTTGGAGTTTTCTGAAAAAGGAACTGCCTCCATGCAAAGCGTTACTCCTTGCACGTCTTCTAACCCCAGTTGATTTTCCTTTATTGACCAATAACTTCCGAACTATAATTTTTTTATAAATAACAAATATTTTGTCTAATAATTAGTAATAGTAATTAAATTAAAGTTTTATTTACAAAAATGAAATAGTTTCACCAAATGGTGCAATCAAACTTGGAAAACGTATTCTAAGAAATGCATTGTTGATTACAAAGGAGATAAAAATAAAACCTTAGCAGAACTTAATTTATCAGCAATCAAAGTAGGTATGTTCTCAATACAGCGTTCTCTGCGCCAAAACATTAGGCGAGGGAGTAAACACAGTGGTTGTCATTGCTTAAAATAAACATTACACTTTGCGTGCTAATATAAAATACGATCTTTGCCAAACTTTAGTCTCTAGTGTTCCTTTTATAAGAGTAAGGGCTGAGGGTAGTTCAATATTTTATTTTGTTTATCCCGGGTAACATGTTCCGATCTTTTGTTGTGCCACAGAAATTCACCATTTTTCATCAAAATAGTTTCGGAAATAAAATACTAATTTTTACTGTAATAAATTAAACAGCAAATGTCTGACCTGGGTGATATAATAACCATAAGTTAATAATACAGCAACAACAAGTAATACATTTCTATTACAGAATCGGAATTATTAGTTTATTAAAATAAACTTTATAACTTGTTTTTGATACATTACATGTACATCTAATTATGACGTATGCTATATCTACTGTACAGTAGCCTCAGACTGGGATTATGTCTGGTGTAAGGGGCGTGTCTTCCCTTCTACTTGCTTCTCTAGCCTGACTTGACGGTACAACCCACTCCAAGAAAACTAGGTACACAAATGACTGCTAAGCTACATTTAATTCCTAAAGTTACAACTTCGTGATAGACTTTTGTAAACGTTTTACTCTTATTTACACCGATAAAAGAAACGAAAGTAGGGTACGCATTTATACAGAACCATTTGAGGTCTACATATTTTTATTGGGGTTGTACAGCGGAAAATAAACGCAACAAACAAAGTGTGAGGGCCCCTATTTTCCTCTCCACCTCAGACACATTCCTACATTGAGGTTACTGTATTTTCGGTATTTTAATGGATGTACTCTTTTTTCAATATATGCATTGATAAAATCACGCGTGAATGGAAAGCTAAATATTACAAAGGAATTTATTTGTATAAAAACACTCCAACTCTATGCAGATGACGTAGTAATAGTAGGAAACACTGAAGATAACCTGCAGCAAGGCAAGTAAAATGCTCTTTAATTCACCGACCGGGTTCAGCAAAAGTGTTACCTTTCCATTGGGTTTACCTAAGAAAACCAACCTTAGGATATCGTTTTACGTAATAAAAATGTACTTTTTTGAGTATATGGTAACTTTCCCCATATCCCCAGTTTTAGAATTTCAAATATAAAGTCCTAAAGTGACACCTCTCTCTAAATGTCTTGATAAGAACAGCGAAAAATAGAGGTCTCTGGTTTAAGCTTATCAACAATGGCGGCTAATTGAAATCTTAAGATCTGTATCTACATTAAGATTTTAAGAAACACTGTTTTACTGCAGTCAGTAAAAAAATACACGTAAAACAAATTTAAATAAAACTAAAAACCTATTCCAACAATTCCTATTTTTTAGTACTTACAAACATAAATGATTATAACTTATGCTCAAATTGCTCCCCTGGACGGTCTGACAAAAGGAATAATAGTATTATTTCAATGTTCAACCACTAACCAGGCCTTTATAAACAAAGTCTAAATATTTGATGCCTAGACAGTAATTAGTTTCTCTCAGAACTGTTGTTATAAAAATTTCAATCGGCCGCCATTTTTGATACGGTTGGGATAAAGACCTTTAGTATTCACAGTTCTTCTTCTTTGATGAAGACCTTTAAAAAGAGATGTCACTCGACGAGGTTTTATATTTCAGATTCTGTAGCTGCCCCCAAAATCCGTGAGAAAAGTTCCCCTATAGGTTACTAAAAAATACATTTTTATTACCTAAAAATGTGTCCTAAGTTTGGTTTTAATAGGTTCTCCCGTTAAAAAAGAACAAGGTGTCCTCACAGTTTTGCATAACTCTTATAGATTTCACCTGAATAAACAATAAATGGCTTTTATTGGCAGAACACCTGTAAATACAACTGTGGAACTAGTTTAACACTGGAATTATCTTGGTTGTGACCTAACAAATTGAAGAAAAGTTAAACATATTCAGCAGCATATATGATACTATATCTAGAACTTTGAAGAAGAAGAAGAAGAAGAAATAAACTTCTACAATACGATTGCAGTGCCAATCAAGTGTGGATGATCACAAAGAAGAAAACTGAATACAAACGCAGGAAATGAGATTTATTAAAAATATAAAAAAAGGTGTAAAAATTTGGATAGGATTAAGATATTTAGCCTAAATATATACAGAGCTTAAATGTAAGAAAAAAACAATAACATGAATTAAATGAAGGAACGAGCAAAGAAGATGGATGGAAGTAAATTGCCTTCAAATATTAGCGTATTGGAATCGTAATACGGCGACTGAGAAAATGATGGGTTTTGAGACTGAAATGGTTTTTAAATTTTTATAATTACATTCCATGATTTGCTCGATCTGATAGGACATATATACAAAGAATAGCGAGAATTTCTAAATTATAAATTTGATAACGAAATGAAATTTATTATCATAATCTACCCTGTTTAAAGAATAAAAACAATTATAAATTATTCGACGTTCAACTGTTAAGATGAGATGATGGGACACCAGCTTGTTTGTGGTTTGTTAACCCGTCTGTTTGGTGACTAAACCATACGCACATCTGTAAACTGTATTTACCCTCAAGTTCATATAAAACATAGATAAACAGTAACTATTTCAAAAACCGCCACCATTTTGAAATTGTTTGATTTTTAAAAAACAGTATACAGGATTATCATAAAAGAATGGTGGGGGTTTTGATCATGATTTAAATGCAAACAGAATTACTTACAGCTGATGTTGTTTTCTAAATCATCGTCTGAAACAGTTTTTTTACATAAATAATAAATTTAGATATCTGCGCCATTAGTCGCTCAGCAAATGTCCAATTGATAATCAAGTTCTGAATAACGTTAGTTAACATGTCTTTGTTACCGGTTGTTCAACAGTTCAACAGCGAAATTAAAACTTTTGCACCATCATCAGGTTTCAATTCCTGCAATAGCTGGATTTTATATGCGTGTAATTTCAGTCTTTTGTGTATAACTTTGTGGATTGTTGTTTTTGGAATACCTAACTCTAGGCTACGTAGAGGTATTCACTTCTTAAGGTTTCTGATTGCAGATTGTGTAATACGTTCAACTTTTCGTCTGATACACTTGGCCTGCCAAATGATTTCTGATTTTGAACTAATCCAGTTTCTTCGAATTGTTTGAACCAACGTCGTATGGTATTTTTATGTGGTGGATCTTTTTTGAATTCAGCCAGCAACAAAACAAACTTTGCTTTTTCATTATTAGAGAACATAATAACACACTTCACTCAGAACACTCCAGAAAACACAAGACACACTACCACAACAATGTAAGAATTAATTTTCTAATTTTGAGGTTACAACAGCTGTTAAACAAACTTTTGTGTTATAGGCGATCAGTGATACCAATACAACACCGCAAAATTTATCTACTACCTCCACAACTTTCGATAGTTCACAAGTCCGAATTGTAACAACCCGAGCACGCGCCTTCACCAAATGAGCCACACCACTCTCTTAAATTGAGAAAAAAAACTGACAAATTATTTCCATATTTAGGATCAGTAAACTTTGAATAATTCCCATAGGAGAGATCCAAAAAGTTGGAATTTCTGTTTAGAAATTCGAAAATAAAAATGGAACCATTTTTCTTATTTTTTCTTAATATGATTAGCATAAAGAAATTTCTGAATTCTAATTAAAAATTGGGATTTTCGATCAGTTATCTCCAGTAAGTTTCTAAAATGTGTTAAAAACCATCATTTGTGAACAACAATAAATTATTATTATTAAATTTTGGGTTGAAACAAGTATCAGAGGTTTTAGAATGAAGAGTCATCTGCCAATTACTAACAAACTATAACTTTTATTTATTTCTTATTTCGTATAGTAATTGGTTTATTGACGTTCAGATTTCATCCAAACTGAACCAAATTTAGATGACTCGATTGATGCTAAAACCTAAAAGTAGGCGTATTAATTTTGGGTGCGAGTACATTGGGAAGAATATGGTGATGGGGTTGAGCTGAAGTGTTGGAGATAACGTAATATACCTTTCCAAATATTTGTACCTGCTAAGATTTACACATTTCATTAAGTCCATTTCACTATACCTGTTATCAGCATTAGTTCACGCATGAGTTCTAGTTCTTCATGCATATTGTGAACAGTTTCATAGCCTATTGTTAACTAACAACATTATTTTTAAGTACACTGATTTTGCACGTGTTTTGTTCTACAGGCAAATTGATTTAGACAGATTTGTGGTTTTGATTCACATCAGAATATTATATTATTTTTACTCTACCTTTAAAAGATTTTGATCAAAACCTATTCATCCTATGGGACACCCATAACACATCAAACATGAAAATTTAAGTAAATATGACCGAGTATTTTTGAGATAATAAGTGACAAAAATGTCACAGACAGACTGGTGGGTAGATAGTTGGTCTAGATTTGGTTTTAGGAGCTAAAAACGTTAAGAACCAACGAAAAGCGATAATGAAATAAATTAGCACCATCATAATATTGTCCTTGCTTCGAGACTGGAAAGTTGAAGTGAAATTGGTAGGTAAATATTTTCCTTCTTGAAGGCACAAGACCAAGAAAAGTCTTTCTCCACTGAAATTCAAAATTGATCTATTTTAGACACTTAATTTGAGCCAATAGTTATTGATTGACAGCAGGCTAAACTTGGTGCATCTGAACCCTTTACAGGGTCATTTCCTATGTATGGATTTGGCCCTAGGGATAACCAGGAGGTTATTACCAACTGGGCCAACAAAGTAATCAATAGAACCTGGAATACATTGCCGGGTCTTATACATTACAAGAAGTTCCTTAGCCCTAATAAAAAGAGAGGGAAGGAAGTGCTAAACCTAAGCAGAAGAGAGCTAAAACTCCTCTGTGGTATACTAACAGGACATATCCATTGCAGGTATCACTTAAGTAAGATGGGCCTGGTGGACGATGATACTTGCAGGTACTGTAGTGAAGAGGTGGAACGCATGGAACACATCATCATGGAGTGCCCGGCCTTATGCCAAAAAAGACATAAATTTCTAGAATTTATCTTCATTTCGGAAGAAGAATTACTAAACCTCCCGACCAGGGGTCTGATCAATTTTGTCAAAGACATAGATCTCTCCTGAGTCCAACAAGAGGGGGGCACAAAAGATCTAACTAGGTCGTAGTGCAGGAGGCTTTTAAAACACTCTCCTCAGTCTTAATAATAATATTGATTGACGTCATTAATGCTGATCTTTTAAATGATCGGAATAATAATAATACAAAACCAAAACACAACAAAAGATGTTTTTGTTTTTACGACAATAAAATTGAGAATGAAGAAGGTCACAAAAAATTTAAGTAATCAAATTTCCTTGTAATTATTTTATTCGAAACACCAAACGAAATGAAGAGGGTACCTAGTATAAGTTTTAATAAAAAATTAAAATATTACTTTTGTAGAAAATAAGTGACGAGGCTGTGGGATTTTAGTATTGAAGAAGATTTTTAAATCAGTTAAAAAGTGTTTGTTTATTCTTTTTTTTAAGCCTTATAATTAAATGTTCATTTCGAGACCATAGGTTAAGTTGATAGACAATTAGGGGAAAGTTAAAAACTGAACATTATTGGTTTCTGCTGTTTTCTACAGACTCTATAAATGGAATCAAAGATCTATACAAGTTTAATTTAGTATATTCGACTTTATAATGTTAAAAACATACTTTATACTTTTTGTGGAGATTCGTGATGTATTTCTCACAGTTTATTATTTACCCACTATACGAAGTAGTCTATACTATAGGATAACTTTGGTATTCGCAAAGAAATGTCGACTTATGGTTTCAGGAAACTGAAAAAGAAATTTTCGGTTTATCCGTCGTCTTCCTTGTAGCTAAGCTCGAGCCAACCAAAAAATTAGATAAAATATGAAGTATATAGGACTATAGTGTGCTCATATAGAAGTCTCTTGAAATTCAGAAAAATCTAATTAACTTTTAACAAATTAGATAAACATGCATATTTCAAGAGACCAAAGGCATTACATTCAGAGGATCTGCTTGTATTACATTGTATCTTGGGGTTAGGTAACTACTGTACCATGATAACGAATATTAACTTTTTATTGTATGCCTAATATATATATATGCACCAACAAATCTCGAAACTTTTTTGGGAAGATGATGATCAATACGATTTGTTCGGGTCCTTAGGAGCTATAGGCCCTACTTGTTCAAAATGATTAGATCTTAAGAAAACTAACTTTTCTTACAACAGGAACCCACAAATTTTCAGTTATTTTCATTAAAAATGTCTTTAAAAAACCAAAAATATGCATAGATTCCAAATTGGATAAAAATCGGTCCGACCGTTTAGGCTGTAGTTCACACCATATAGCACAGTTTAAGTCATTTCAAAAACATTATATTTCTTAATTAATTTAGATATACATATGTAGCCCCGTCAAATCTCGAAACATTTTTAGGAAGATGATGATCAATAAGATTTATTCGAGTCCTTAGGAACTATACTTGTTCAAAATAGTTGGATCTTAAGAAAATTAACTTTTTTTGTATGGCAGGTACCCACAAATAAAAGACATTTTGTGTTAATTTAAAAAATGAAATAAATTCCTTAAAAAACAACTAAAATATGCCAACCTTACAAATTTGGTTAAAATCGGGTCGGCCGTTTGTATTGTAGTTCAAAGGACATAGTGTCATTAGAATTATTCCAAAAACATTTATTTCTTACCTCATTCATATATGCAGCCTAGATAAATTTTGAAATATTTGTGGGAAGATGGTGTATATTCAATAGGATTTTTTTGGTCCTTCAAGTGCTATATTTGTTAAGAAAATTAACTTTTTTTGTATGGTAAGTACTCAAATATTTTAACTTATTTTCAAAAAATTAAATAATGCCTTGAAACAACTAAAATTGCAACGTTTCAAATTTGATCAAAATCTGTCCAACCTTTTAGGCTCTCCTTATTACAAAATCTCTATATATTACTTAAACGTGTGAACGTAAACACAATATTTGGAAAACTTGTAACAATTTCCTGCTGTTCAGAAGGCCTGAAACACAGGCATGCAATCAGCGGCGAGATGTAAGGCCACTCCCACGTTGCCTTGGGCTAGAAAACATGTAAATATTCAGCACACTAAACGCGCATATGCAACTTCACCTTTAGGCTGTATTTCGCTAATACAAGAACAGGTTTTTTAGTTTTGGTTCGAGACAGAGTGCATAACCTTCAACCACTTCATCATGTTGTTCTACACTATACTTTACTGATGCTCATTTACCTCAAATAGTATTTTTAAAAAGGTTTTTTGCTGACAGAATAAAGTGAATATTTTTCGAGAATTTAAACAAATATGTAAAATCTGAATTTATACATTTATAATGGTTTTGAAAATATATATTGTCTGCCCTTAAAGTAATGCTAAGGTTTATTCACATCAAAGAAATGAAATTCGTAAATAACAAACAACGCCAAAAGTGTTTTCTATAGGTTTAGCAAAGACTATGTGGACAACATAGGTAGCTCTGGATACTACAATGAGTACAGGTATGTTTGTTGTAAAAACATCATTGATTTGTAGAAGGTAAACAACTCTACCAGATCAAGATAGTTGTTGGATTTTACTGTATTCCGCAAAGAAAAATAAAGTGTGCAAAAACCATTGTACAAACTTTCTCACTCGATCCCCATCCCCGAATCCAAAGAAAAACGTTTCAAAAATGAGAGATCGGTATTTGTCAATAAAAAATTGAAAATGAACTATTATAATAAATGAAAATATTTACATATTTAAATAAAGGGTTAAACTTGCTTCGCTTGTGATATAAACAAGTCATTCGTGTAAGTTGAATTTGATTAAAAATCCAACCTTTTATAACTAGGATCAAGGTTCATTTTTGTTTGTTTTTAAATTATTACTGAACAATAATTTATATTTTAGTTACAATTTTGCATAGATTTGTTAGCCTATTAATCTTCACGTTTCACTAAAATTATATCAAAATCGTTAGAGGCTATTTTGAAAAAAATATATATATTTGTTTTTATCCCAAATTTTGATTTTTTTTTAAATTAAAAAAGAGATACATCCAAAATACACTCAAATACTAAATTTACTTACAATCAGTCCAAGCGTTTGAGCTGTTCATTCCAAAAACACAATTTTGGACTTAGAGGACCTCAAAACACTTATATCCTAAAAACTAGACAACGACTTGGACCTATCACATAACTTTCTCTATACTATGAACATCTGAAAAAGTAAACGTGTTCGTAAAGATTAGGATCGGAATCTAAAACTCTGCTGAAATATTTTAAACAGTTTTGTTTATCGAGAACAGAGGTCAGAATCCTTTCATGTTGTATGTAAATATTAAATGAGTCCTTCATGAAAGGAGATGTCATCCCCCCTTCTTGACATCTCCGCCCCTCATTAACAGCAACAAATGACATCAATTAAGAAGACTTTTATTTTTCCGAGACGCTAACTAACACAAATTAAAACTAATTTTTAGTCTAATTGACACATCCAGAATTAGAGCTTTTTATTTAGGTTTAGGTTTATAATTCAAGTCTAAAATGTACTCAAGATGCAAATAATTCGTTGGCGTTATGGATGCGGCTTTCTGTTGTTGGTGTTTTTAGTGCAATCCTACAGTTTATCGACCTCGAATTTATTATCCAGATCACTGAAGTAGTCTCATGGTCCATAACTACCGAAAAACCTTTTCAAACAGATGTTATTGAGATTATCTTTGTCATATAATCGGACATTTGCCATCATTTAGAGAACAAGACTCACTGCGCTTGTACTTGTTAAGGTCAGGGTTTAAAATTACATTTTTGAAAATTATTTGCTATTTTTCATCTTAGAGGGTTGGTACGTATAAAATTAAAATCTGCATTTTAATAACTAATTTAGTGTGTTATAAGTTCAATAAACGTACGAGATAGAACAGCAATTGTATAATGGGACTACATTTTGACATTTTTAATTAGAATCTTAATTTTTGTGGCCGTTACGTACAGACGTTGACAACGAAGGACGGACGACATGTCGTACTGTTTCTTGAAGCCACGAAACGTGAAATTCAGTCAATAAACAGAAGTAGATTTTTCCGATTAATCCTAGAATGGTAACGCCTTTCTACATACATAAATAGTAACGCGTAGCCCCTTAAACTACTCATGGGAAAATATTGGTAAAAATATAAAAATATTTAACAAAAATTATTATATATAAAATTATTAAATTATATTATACAGGATAACAAACAAACAGAACACAATTCTCATAAAAAATACGCCTAAGTATCAGACGCGTTTCAACGACAAGGTCGTCCTCTTCAGTGATACACGAGCTACACCAATCAAACTATAACTGACAAAGTGATAGTTATAGTTTGATTGGTGTAGCTCGTGTTTCACTGAAGAGGACGACCTTGTCGTTGAAACGCTTCTGATACTTAGGCGTATTTTTTGTAAGAATTGTATTATGTTTGTTTATCCTGTATAATTTTTCTCATAAGTCAAGCTCAACATTTAATATAAATTAGATTATATTGCTGTAGACATATTTAAGTCGTGTTTGTTTATTTACAATTTTTTGGTAAACACTACACATATCAATCCTAGGAGCTCCAAACAAATATGTTTTCTACAGTTTTTGCTTTGAAAACGTCCCAGTAAAACTAATAAAATATAAAATAAACACTACTTTCTATATATGTTTTAAATTGGGAAACTGCACAGATTTAAACATGCAAAATAATAAAATATAAAACACAAAGCAACTATTGCACAAGACAAAAAACTAACTTAAATGGTAACGCTTAGTCTATCACACGACGATCATCTCACTGGAACTAATATAGGGAAGTAAACAGTTATTATTTGGGTGAGGAGGGATGAGGCACTCGTAATCTTCCTTCTCCGTTTACCAGATCGGTTTTTGTAGGGACCGTCGTCTGGACAGACTACGCATTAACATTCTAGGTTTAAAAAACTTTCCTTATATTCATGTACTGGGTAAGTAAAATACCGAATTTTATCTTCACATTACAATTTGAGAAAATTGTTTAAAAGCAGAAAAATTATTCGTGATAACCAGACGTGAGGTCTTTAATTTCTTCTCACCCGTTATTGTCGTCAGGTCGGGACTTCACCGTAACATATCTTCTGCCCTAAACTGTTATTAGTTCACAAAATATTGCAAATTTAAGAATTTTAATCAAACATAGAAGAATATAAACACCCGTAGGCCTGGGTAAACGTTCAATATGTAAAGGCAGCGAATATTACCTTCCTAGCCTAAGACGAAAGCCCTTGTAATCCTGAGAGATTTATTTTGTTCCGTAAACCGTAAAATGGTGATTGTTGTAAAGAACCTAGGGCAGGATTACGTCGATGCAAGGACTGAAATAAACATTACGTGTTGAGAGAGACACAACTTTAAATAAACAGCACACTCATCGACCTGCCCCCTGCCAATAGTCTTCCTCTACTTTTATTTGGCACTTTGGTTGGTGATTCCCGGTACTACAAGTAGTAAATCATTCCACATTGGACCAATTGTAGAATGCGAATGTTCTAAGATCTCGAAAATTAAACAGTTGCTTTGTAAAATTACTGGCTATATATATTGTGCTTAATTTGAAATGGGAGAAGCACTTAGAATATGATTATAAATAGATGGTGCACAAACATTGTACAAACTGTCCACTCGCGCTTCACCAATCCAAATAAAAACAACTTAACATAATGACATTTGTCGATAAAAACGTTAAAATGACCATGAACGCCGTTTGTGAACAACATATTTAAATAAGGGACAAACTGCTTTGCTGCTTATAAACACGTCTTACGCTTAAATCTTATTTGATTAAATCGAGTTTTTTTTTCTAATTATTGTGACCGTAATATTTTTTACTTCCAATTATCCACGCGGGGTTGGGTCGTTAATCTTCATTTTTTACAAAATTGAACGAAATCGGTTGGGCCAATTTTGAGATATTGATACCACATACCAAATTTGATTAAATGTAGTTCACAAATTTGAGGCATATAGAGAGAAATATATTGCAAGAAAACCTTTTTTGAATTTAAAATTTATCAAAACGAATATAGTCGCAACAAAATTATATTATAAACTGTTTGATGTACATTAAAAGAACATAGTGACTGATTACAATGCCTCTATGGGGACAGAAATAGACTTATCTGCGACCTAATCATTGTTGTTATCAGGTAACGATGAAGAGTTATTAACAGCCTTCCTCTGAAATAAAACAAATAAAGAGGACACTAATAAATAACATAGTTAATTACCTTAGAGGTTGTCCTCAGTCCGTATATTGGTTTTAGCTACAGCGCTGTTTCGCCGAACACTGTCGGCTTCATCAGGCCCGCACTAACACATAGACACGTAACACAAAACACTAACACATATAAAATCGGAGTATGACTCGTCGTACATAAATAATAAAATTGTTTGTGGCCACATTATATGTCTTACTTGTCCAGCTGCAGGTATGGTACTATGGTATGATACGGACTGAGGACAACCTCTAAGGTAATTAACTATATTATATATTAAACAGTCCAAGGCAACACATTATACTTTATAAAATAATAAATAACGTTATTCAGATTGTTATTTTTAATTTAAGATCAAGTTTATGGAAGTATAAGAATTTTATGACAGACTATTTTACACCTATCAATCTTAGTTGAGAAATATAATTAAGGTGTAGAATAGACAATTAGCTATTTTCTGGTAGCCAAGTGGTTTAAGTCTGCTTTCTTATCAATAGCAGCACTAACGCTGTGAGTTCGTATCCGTATCCCTCAAAGGACACAATATATTTTCTATGAAATTTACTCCTTTACATATTGTTAGGTAGAAGAAAGACCCAATATAAACAAACAGTGGTTGAAATGAGTACAAGTTGACGGAATCGTTAAAATTCAATGACACAAAAACCGCCAACTTTGCAAACCTTATTTAGTTACTAGACTTAAATACAATCCTTACTGTATTCTTATTTATTTTCGTATTCGTGTAGGTTGGAGTTCTAACATTTCCGTTGATATAACTTTTTACCCTTAGCATATTAACATGGTACTTATAACTCTAGATTAACAATAAAATATGTGAAATCTGAAGATAATTCTGAGATATTCCAACGTTTACGACGGCGAAAATTGTTCATTTACCTTTTTAATCATAACCACCCAATCTGGAATTTTTAGAACAAAACAAACCTCCCCAAATTGAACTAAACTTGCGACGATCTCACTGGTTAGGCACGGGAATCTTTCTCTCAATATGTTGAGATTAGGTGCTTTGATTGAGGTGGTACTGTTAAGCTGTGGCTGAAGCGGAAGGAAAGAGCCTATGACGTAGGAGGTAGACTTTCGTAGTAGTCTCTGGTGTAGACAACTCGGCACAACTTGTGTCGGTTTTTTTAATCATTATGACGGGCTAGGTTTAGGGTAAATGGCGTTTCCGCGATGTCGGGAAAGGCAAATAATGTGTCGCACCTTCAAAAAATCTATTTAAATAGGCTTGGTAGTAATAGGTGTATATCCTCTTTCATCTAAATTTCATTTTGAGTTGTGTGTAATTACTTTTATGATTAAGTGTAAGTCCTCTAAATTATTTTATTGTAATTAACTTATTAAAAACTGGCTATCTGCAGTGGTGCTTGGTTAGCTGGGGAATAAGACAACTAAGAGATCTTTAGCGAATGGACAAGCACGTTTTCCTACAGAATGGCTATGATAGGTTAGCATTACTCAAATCCCGGTATTAAATAATTAGTCCCCAAGCAATCATCACGCCTTGCGAACTATGAATTATTGTAAATATTCTATTATAATATATATTTCCAATAAGAGAATAAATATCTTTACATGTTTCGTGATTTATATTTTAAATGCATCAAGGTAAAATTAGCCACAATTACAAGTAATTTAACTTTAAACGCATTTCATGAAAAAAAATTGTGTTTTATAAATAATGATGCTTTTCTTTTTGGAAGTATTAATAATAGGATCTTGAAGATTTTAAAGAGATCCGTAATGTATCTTTAAGATAACTCTATCTAAAATTTCATTAGCTCTAAGAAACAATAATTTTCTGAAATTGTGAAATAAAATTACTTTTTAAAATGTAGAAATTGTTTAAACTATTTTTAAATCTTACAATAGTCCTGTACAATTTTTGGAAAAATTCTAATGTCACGTGTTCAGTAAGAGTAATAAAAAACTAAAATTTAGTGCATTATTGGCTTAGGAGAAAATTATAACCTAAATGTGATTAATTTAACTTGGGCAACATAAGCCCTTCTAGCTCCCTTAAAAAATGTAGAGCGATCTATATATTTTTTTAAGTTCTTAATTTTAATTTTAATTTTAATCTGGAATTTGTAGTTTTGTTTATTTTAAACTTGATTAATTTACAATGTTTTTTTTTCTTTTTAAGTAGTGAACCTGGTGAAACTGTACCTTATTATTATTTATTTGTATATTTATTGTTTGGTTTGTTCTTATTAATTTGAATTTCTTATGTTGTTCTATGATGTAACATCACAGTTCTTGTAATTGTTTTAAGGAGAAAAACTTCGCAGTCATGAAAACCTTGAAAAATGAAGAAGAAAAAAAGAGCACAATAAAGAGACACCTAACCCTCAAATAAAGTAAGAGCTTCAGGGTTTGGAAGGAAACAGTAGATGGTAAAGAGAGATCTGTTAGGAAAGAGGAAAGAGAGGGATCTAACCCAAAACTAGGTAAATAAAGGTATAGTAAGTAGAATACCTATACGTGAGCCCGTGGGAATTATAAAGTGTTTTGTTAAGATGTCATAAATATATAAGTGATTATAGTACAATGTTTAAGACTTCAACATAACGTAAGTTGGTGTTATACATCTTTCAATGTTCTGATAGGAAGAGCTTTGAATATTCTCTAAAACTCAAACTTAAAACCGAGTTTATTTTTATCGTCATTTGATCACGATTTTGAAATTCTAAACGGAATTATTGACCAATCACTTTTTCAGGAAGGACTCAACAAGATTTATTTTGATCCAGAAAATGTACTTTTTATAAAAAATATCTTTGGATGTTAGAACGAGACCAAACAACACATTGGACAAATGTTGGAAATTTGTTTAATATTCTCAGAGAAAGCAAATATTAGTCTGAAATTTGTTATTTAGGCTCTGTTTTATGACTCGTACGCTAAATTAGAGATTTACTTATACAAGACCCTGAACCCATGGGAAACAGTCTATACATGACCACTGATATCCAGTTTACATGTTATGTTTGTTGACGAGCAGGTCGTATTGGTTAGAGATTATGATGACATGTAGTATAAAATAAGGAATGGATAAAGGAGTACGGGAAATGTGGTTTAGGGGTAAAAAATCAAAAACAAAAAATATGTGAATCAGGCCGACAACAAGATCTGGTATTAGAAGATGGACAAACTATAAACGTATGCAATGGATATAGATACTTGGAAGAAATATATCACAGGCTGCAACTGTGGACGAAGCCGTTTTTTGTTGGTGAACGGTGGACGATTTAATTGTTGTTGGTTAACATCTCAGTCAGGATTGGCTGTAGGAGAAAAATATGAGAATAGCTGTGTAAAATTTAGAACCTAACCTTCAAATATTTTAATAGCATCAGGATCGGAAGAGAACAAGAGTTGGTCAAGAGAGACCTGATAGGAAAGATGAAAGAGGGAGATCTAGCAAGACTCCAGGCATAGGTTACGATGAATTTTACATTAACATCATGTTTGCTATTTGTTCTCTTTAGATACTACTTATCCCACGAAATATTATTTAGTGCATTAATTACTCTATCGTAACATATGGCTCAAAGGTGTGGTCTGTAAAAGTGAGAACGGAGAGGATGCTTCTCCGAAACGGATTTCTCCCGATGACCGACAAGTATTTTTCGAAGATCACCAGAAAGTACGAAAAAATAATAGGGAGTTTTCATACTTTGAAGAGCAACTGTATAACTAAACAGCTGGTTTGGTCTGGCCGTTTAGCGAATTAGTTCAGATTATCTGCCAAAATAGATATGTAATCTGGGCGTCAACTGGAAAGTGACGATGGGGAAGGCTCAGGAGAAGTTGGAGGGAAGGACGTGATAGAGCTGTGGATGAAAGAGGGTTAAATGGGTATCAACGGATGAATAGTGGTGCATGGAGACGGTCTACCACCGAAAAGCAGTAAGAATCCAAATAGAGCGTTTTATATATTATAGATATATTGATAACCAGACAAATGTTTCATTAGTTTTAAATAGTTATGAATACAAAGATTACTTTTTATCTGTACTGTATATCCTAAAATATCTAACAATTAATAGTCAACTACATATTTTAGTTTAAAAGTACACAAAACTACATCATTTTATTTGATGTTCCCTGACAGCAAAACATTCTGACGATAAATGTCTGTCTACCATCTTTCTGTCTGTCGTTTGTCTGAATTATCGTTTCTGCAGGACACTTACAGCCTAAACGAGTGGACCGATTTTGATCAAATTTCGTTACATATCTACAGAAGTTTGGATTTAGTTTGCGATAACTCACAATTTGGTGTAACTGCCGTAAGACCAAAAAACATAATTACGTCGTTATTAATTTCGGTTTGCTAAACTATAGCTTCTAAGTACAAAATGTATTATTCGTCATCTGAACCCACAATTCCTCTAGAGTCTAGAGAGTTAGTCTTGTGTGGAGGAGGTTGCAAGGTCGATGTCTTAGAAGGCTTAAAAACAGTTTCAGTGTTGACCCAACATCATGAGGTAAGTGAGGACCTACGACTAGTCACAAAGCTAGAATTACGATGTTCTGACAACACTACATTAGATAAAAAGTCGTCTAGCAAACTTAGTCCGATATCGAGCTGTTGGTGATAAGAATTTTGTGTTTATTATATTTATTGGCTGCCACCCCAAAAAATCTCGGTTTGAAAATTAATGGTAAAACAATAAAGCCCACTACGTCGTTTAGGCTATTGTTTTCTTTCTTTATATATATATACGGAGCATTTTCCATGTTTGTGTCTAACATACTCTGAACAAAAATAGGATTAAATTACTCTTAATGGTGGAGAAATTTTCTATTAAATAAATATTTGTATGTAAACATATTAGATATTAATCACTGGGTTAGTACTATAATGTTTCAAATTCATTCTTACTATTGTTAATATTTATTAAGTTTTCTGTGTTTGTACTGAAACTGTTACATGTGTTCAGTATTTAAACAGATTGTTCCCGTGATGGTTTACTTTTCCTGTGGGAAGATAGGGAGTAGAGCGTCAGAAGAGCAAAAAACCTCACGGATGTGGATGTGGCATCTGTTGTTGCTTTATTATCTGTTGATGGCGATGCTTGGGAAATATATTCCTTCTCTTGATTCATTACAATCCGATCAGATTGACTTTCTCTTGTTGTATGGTGGCGTCTCTCACACCCATCCATCCACAAAACAAAATATTAGTCACCATCTACTCAAAAATACGTTTATTTTTCTTTCTTGCCGAGTTTTATCCCTTGAGTTTCTTATGACAGGTAACCTTTCTTACCATCTTTTGCAATTTTGTTATACAAAAATACGTTTATTTTTCTTTCTTGCCGAGTTTTACCCCTTGAGTTTCTTATGACAGGTAACCTTTCTTATCATCTTTTGGAATCTTGTCATACAAAAATACGTTTATTTTTCTTTCTTGCCGAGTTTTACCCCTTGAGTTTCTTATGACCTTTCTTATCATCTTTTGGAATCTTGTTATACAAAAATACGTTTATTTTTCTTTCTTGCGGAGTTTTACCCCTTGAGTTTCTTATGACAGGTAACCTTTCTTATCATCTTTTGGAATTCTGTTATACAAAGATACGTTTATTTTTCTTTCTTGCCGAGTTTTACCCCTTGAGTTTCTTATGACAGGTAACCTTTCTTATCATCTTTTGGAATCTTGTCATACAAAAATACGTTTATTTTTCTTTCTTGCCGAGTTTTACCCCTTGAGTTTCTTATGACCTTTCTTATCATCTTTTGGAATCTTGTTATACAAAAATACGTTTATTTTTCTTTCTTGCTGAGTTTTACCCCTTGAGTTTCTTATGACAGGTAACCTTTCTTATCATCTTTTGGAATTCTGTTATACAAAGATACGTTTATTTTTCTTTCTTGCCGAGTTTTAACCTGTGAGTTTCGTATGACAGGTAACCTTTCTTATCATCTTTTGGAATTTTGTTGTACAAAAATACGTTTAATTTTCTTTCTTGCGGAGTTTTACCCCTTGAGTTTCTTATGACAGGTAACCTTTCTTATCATCTTTTGTAATTTTGTTATACAAAGATACGTTTATTTTTCTTTCTTGTCGAGTTTTACCCTGTGAGTTTCTTATGACAGGTAACCTTTCTTATCATCTTTTGCAATTTTGTTATACAAAGATACGTTTATTTTTCTTTCTTGTCGAGTTTTACCCTGTGAGTTTCTTATGACAGGTAACCTTTCTTATCATCTTTTGGAATTTTTTTATACAAAAATACGTTTATTTTTCTTTCTTGCCGAGTTTTACCCCTTGAGTTTCTTATGACAGGTAACCTTTCTTATCATCTTTTGTAATTTTGTTATACAAAGATACGTTTATTTTTCTTTCTTGTCGAGTTTTACCCTGTGAGTTTCTTATGACAGGTAACCTTTCTTATCATCTTTTGGAATTTTTTTATACAAAAATACGTTTATTTTTCTTTCTTGCCGAGTTTTACCCCTTGAGTTTCTTATGACAGGTAACCTTTCTTATCATCTTTTGTAATTTTGTTATACAAAGATACGTTTATTTTTCTTTCTTGTCGAGTTTTACCCTGTGAGTTTCTTATGACAGGTAACCTTTCTTATCATCTTTTGCAATTTTGTTATACAAAGATACGTTTATTTTTCTTTCTTGTCGAGTTTTACCCTGTGAGTTTCTTATGACAGGTAACCTTTCTTATCATCTTTTGGAATTTTTTTATACAAAAATAAGTTTATTTTTCTTTCTTGCCGAGTTTTACCCCTTGAGTTTCTTATGACAGGTAACCTTTCTTATCATCTTTTGTAATTTTGTTATACAAAGATACGTTTATTTTTCTTTCTTGTCGAGTTTTACCCTGTGAGTTTCTTATGACAGGTAACCTTTCTTATCATCTTTTGCAATTTTGTTATACAAAGATACGTTTATTTTTCTTTCTTGTCGAGTTTTACCCTGTGAGTTTCTTATGACAGGTAACCTTTCTTATCATCTTTTGGAATTTTTTTATACAAAAATACGTTTATTTTTCTTTCTTGCCGAGTTTTACCCTGTGAGTTTCTCATGACAGGTAACCTTTCTTATCATCTTTTGGAATTTTTTTATACAAAAATACGTTTATTTTTCTTTCTTGCCGAGTTTTACCCTGTGAGTTTCTTATGACAGGTAACCTTTCTTATCATCTTTTGGAATTTTTTTATACAAAAATACGTTTATTTTTCTTTCTTGCCGAGTTTTACCCTGTGAGTTTCTTATGACAGGTAACCTTTCTTATCATCTTTTGGAATCTTGTTATACAAAAAAACGTTTATTTTTTCTTTCTTGCCGAGTTTTCCCCTTGAGTTTCTTATGAGAGGTAACCTTTCTTATCATCTTTTGGAATTCCGGGATACAAAAAAACGTTTATTTTTTCTTTCTTGCCGAGTTTTACCCCTTGAGTTTCTTATGAGAGGTAACCTTTCTTATCATCTTTTGGAATTCCGTTATACAAAGATACTTTTATTTTAATATAGGCTTATCTTCTGCCATGAACTCGTCCGAAATGAAAATCGCATTTCTTGTAATTAAAACCGTATTTTAAATGATGGCGGTCAAGGTACCTTTTTCAGGATATAACGACGAATATTGTTACACATCCTAAGCTTGCTTCGCTTATGGCATAAATTTAAATATTATTTGACTAGAATCAAGTTTTAAATGACGTTTGTCAGGTTTATTTTCGAACCATAATTGTCATTTACATATTTTCTGTTACACTAGTTTGGGTTATTAATCTTCATATTTCACAAACTTTGACCGTAATAAGTAAAGTCGGTTTTGATAAAAAATTTTTTTTTTTTGTTTTTTGTCATAGCAGTTACTTCTAAATATTTTTTATTTTAAAAAATGGAAAAACTTGTTTCGAGATACAGCCTAAATACCAACTTTTATTAAAATATATCCACCCGATTTGGCATAGCAAGAACTACAGACAAACATTATTACAATTGGACTTGAAAGTCTCAACACATATTTCCGTAAAAAAAAAGCAACATGGATTGAACCCATCATAAAATGTCCTCTATAATACGAGAGAGAGAACGAGTGTCTCTAATCATTATCTATTTATAGATTTTTTTCTCTAAATATTCATTTTGAAAATGACTGAGTCCAAAAATGAAATGTTTGGTTTAATGCCCAAAATCTCCAAAATATACACCTGTCACGTCTATCGAGTTGGTTGTAAAATTCAAACCTATCTATATCCAACTAGATTATTTTATTTAATCTACAAACCGTGGTTTTCTTTCACATTTGGTTTGATATATTGGTCTTAGTCATTAAGATTCAAATTTCCCCAAAATTTAATTAAAATCTCTTGCAGCAGTTTTACAATCTTTTAAACCGTTTCTATGAACCATTTTCACTTTTTATTAAATATATGATTTCATAGTGTATTTGAGAAAGTTTGTACGAGTTTCATTTTATAATCTAACATAAACAAATAATTAGCAAATTATGTAACTATAAATGTTTTAATTCGTATTATTTCATTATTTCAAAGAGATTTTTGAAAAATTAAACTTCTAGTTTCCTTCCTTTCTACCGTTGTCCGTTTTCAACAACTTGCAACTTTATCAATCGATAATCCTAAAGAGATTTTGATAATGTTTTCATCAATTGTCTTCCTAAGTGTACCTTACGAATCCTAATTATGAGAATTTTTAATGTGGAATCTGCATTGCAAAATACATAACACATTTTTAAAACGTGAAACAAAAAACTTCTTTTTTTTTTCAGTAATATGTTTTTCTTTGGCTGTCTCGATGGACTACTTCAAAGTTTTAACAATATTTGATAAAAAAAAAAACTCGAACACAAGATCTCACAAAAATTACGTTTATTTAATCAAACGCGTTTCAACGACAAGAAGCCATCCTCAGTGATACATAAGCTACAATATCAAAACTATAACTAAACTGTTATAAATATTTGTTATTAAACTCTCAAAATGTTTTAAAAATTTATTTTTGAGGATAATTTTTTACCTTCTTTTTTGTGAAAGTTAAACCTCTCCTATAGAAATTAGAAATTACAATTTCTTCTTTTTTTTCTTGCCTATTTTAATAAAACTCGTAATTTTCATGATTTAGACTGCAAAAATATCGAGCAACTTTCTGTTCTTTATTTCCTTGCAAATAATATTTATGTTGGTTTTAAGCAGATACATCCGTTTTGAGGCCCCAAAAAGTAAATTTTTTATAGAAGTCTATCGCAGATCGTAATTAGTGTTTGTTGTACAGCACCGAAAAGTAGACAGATTTTGATCAAAATTTTATTGTGGTCATATTTTTCACTTTTTATCCGATAATTCAAAACTTAAGGCACATGTATTAAACAAAAACTTGGATTTCTTCTATAGATTTTGCCATTAAAGACCCAAAAATTTAACTTCCCAAAATTATCTCTACAGATTTCAGTCAAATTTATACAGAATATTAATATTAATATTAATAACCTAAATAACCGTGCAAAATCACATGTCAAAGAAAATTTCCTTTGAATATCTTTGAAAATAAAATATTAATTGCATAAGTAGTTTTGTGCAAACTTGCCTAACGTATAAATATTAACTATAAACATTTTTGGGTAGACAGCGAAGGAGAAAATTATGTTTGGTTTTGTACTAGGCTGTGTGAGAAAGTTAGTCCAATGTATTTGTACCGTTTATCATATAAATATCTAAGGACAGATTAAGGTTGAATCTACGAACATTACCTTTATTGTTAAAAGTTCAGTGTCATGACCTTATCTTGTCCAAGATTGCAATAACTTTGTTATACTTAGAAATTATTGTTATAATCTTTAATTGTTTATTAGAAGTAATTTATTCGTTTATTAGATTTCGTATAGCAAACAGTTGTGAAGTATAAGCCGAAAAGATCGATTATCGATTTTAAAAACTAAATTGACATAATAAGGAAAACTGTCAAGCTTAAAGCAAATACAAACTTGAAAAATGAAATGTTCTTACAAAAATGTAAATGTTCTTACATATGTGGATGGAGTAACAGTATTTGCTCTTTTTCCTATCAATAACCCCTAACTTATAATTCTAAATCTCACTTTACTCAATTGGAGCAATATCTGTTCCACTATTTCACTTATATTATTCGTGATCAGTTGTTTTTTTATTACATAATATAATTAATTTGTTAAAATAAATCTAAACGATTACAGTCCATCTGTGGCCTTTGAACGTTGGAATTAACTTATCATTTTTACTTACTTGTATTATGTAGTATAAAGAAAGTTTTATGATAGGTTAAAAATAAATGCAAAGTTTTTTTTCAGGTCCTCTGAATTTAGAAAGTAGTTTTTAGAATGATGTCGATCTGTCGTCTGTGAAGTTCTCTAGTTTAAATAAGAGGACCGATTTTAATCAAATCAGTTTAAATATTTTAAATTTGTTCTAAACTAAAAATTTTAGGTTAGCTGTTATAAGACCAAAACTACAATTTCGCGTATTATGAACATTTATTATAACTGATTTTACAAAAATTTACTAACATGTCGTCATCTCTCAAACAAAAGGGTCAACCGTGTACTGAAACCACACAACTTGGGTCCGTAGGTTGGGTTAGGTTAGGTTAGGTTAGGTTAGGTTATTATTTTAAAGTAACAATTTTTAAGCGGCTTAGCACACAACATTAATTTCTTCGTCAAATAAACTTACATATTCGTAATCAGAATAACTTTTAGATTTATTTGATACCCCATACATAATATTTCCAAAACAAAAATTCTATAGTTTTTGCCCCTCAACTACCTCAATGTATTTTTTTATTAGCGCTATATTTTCCTTATATGTGAGGCTAATTATATAAATGACAAAATTTTGAAATATATAGGATTTATCATCTTGTCTGAGAAGACTGGTTGCGAGTGAAATTATAAGGGTCCTTGGTTATATCTAAGGATCCTACAAAACAAAAGAGATAAATGACTAAAATACTTTTTCACAATAAACACTTTATTTGTAGAAGATGACGTTTTAATGACCAGATCGCTTAAATGTATGCACACCTTCGTATACCAAAGGTTTGTGTGGATTGTAACAACTGAAGACGATGTCTTGATAATTGAAACATCGTCTAAACAGAAAATGTTGTTTCTATCATTTGGTGATTGAAGTATCGACAAGAGTTGCTCATTTCAAAATTATTATTCTACAAATAAATTGTGTTACTCTTACACAGAAAACAGTCTTGTTATTTTTGCCATAACTAGGAACAAAAATTGAGGACATAAAACTTAACCTACGTCTGCTACAAAATGTCCAATATTGTTCACCGAACTTGGCACTGGTAGTTGTGTAGGAGTTGTAACAAATCCTGTTTGTTTCTTATTTCATCTTGTGTTTATTATACAAGAAGAAAAAACACGTTTGTATAGAGTACTTTATGATTGTTTTAATTTATAGTTTCTAAAGTGAGCTCTTGATATTGAAAATAGCTTTAAGTATTAAGTACTACTTGGGTTATTTCTGAAATTGTAAACTAATTGTGTTGATATCTGGACATGCGGAACAGCTATAGGCTACTATACTCCGTTTGACTTTCACTTGGCAGTGTGTATTTAATACAATGCACGGGTGGAAAATATGTAAAAATTAATTAAATATTTAATGAAATGTTAGATTACATAATGTTCAAAAAATATCAGAACCTTTGGTTTTAATTAAGATAGAGAGAGTAACCTCCTCTATCTATAGAGTGAGCCACAAAATAGGTACATTTCTGACGATGTCACTAGGCTCGGGTCGGATATTTAAGCGCTACTTGAGCGTGTTCCGTTTTGCCTTGTCGTAGAAAACAGCTGACTCGAATTTGGTTCGAGTGAGAAGTGACAGCCAGCCTAGAAGGTGCTACGTAATGGCTGTGTTGTGTTATACTAAATTTCTATATTTTATTCAACAATACAACATGGCTGCTTAATTAATCGGGGTTTTTCTGGAGGCCCAACCCCTCCTCGAAAGAAACATCTTCAAAGGAGACGAGTTGAGAACGGGTTCAACTCTCTTTTTCATTAGTCATTCTATTGTGTTAGTGAATATGTAGTAATTAGTTATAATTCGATATGTATTATTAAACCAAGGTTTATCTATTCAAAGCTGGGTACCTTATGATGCATGGCCAAGAGCGATTTTACACCTTCAAATGGGCATGGGTCAAAGCAGTATCATTATACAAAAATAGAGCCTAGGTTAGGTTAGGTTTGGTTAGGTTAGGTTAGGTTTGGTTTGGTTAGGTTAGGCTTGGTTAGGTTAGGTTAGGTTAGGTTTTCATTACAAATTACATTACTATAACATTACTATAACTTTTCATTACAAATTGGTAACAGACCGTTACATTTAAACAAAATGTCCCGAAAATACAAAAAAAAAATGTATTTTTTTTCTGGTTTTATAGAACCATGAAAAACATTTTTATACTTTCTTAAAGTAGAGCAAAATATACATTAAATTAGTTTGTATGTACAGTATTTTTATAGTGGATGAAGGCTCTAATAAGTAAATGTATTATCTTTAGATCGCCCTCGCATAACGCGATAGAGATACGCAATCATCTGGATCAACCTTTACCTCAATGATGAAAAGGTCAAAGAAGGTCAATTAAGTGACCTGTTAGCTCACTTGGCCTGTCCCCTTAAGACTAGGTTCCATATAACAAAAAATAGAGATGTCCGCCCGTTAGGTGTCACCAAAAACCATCTGCTTTTCGGAGGAAAACTCGGGTGATAGTACTCTCGTTGATACCCATATGTTTCCTTCAGTCTTCATCCGATTTCGTTGATTTTTTTTTATTGAAGAGAACAAACTGCTTTATGTCAACTGCGAGAAAAATCCTTCGAATCTTTAAAGGTACTTTGTTAAAAAAATGCTAAAGTAAAAAAATGTTGTTTTGGTTTTCATGTAAAACAGAAAAGGATATTTTTAATTTGGTTCAACAAAACACATTCAGCTGTACAATACCTTTCTATTGATACCTCATTTATATTTATATCATTGAAAACAAGGAATTTATGGGTTTATTGTTCTATTTCATTAGTCTTATGGGCGGCAGACGGCACCGGCCGGCTGTGAACCTCCTCTTCATAGCGAATTTTACATGAAGCGGCAAAAATCTCTCATGAGATGCTACAAAATCTCTCATGGCTCACTGCCATTTCCATAAAATATCTAATTTTAACAGCTATAAATGTATGTGAGAGGAGGGAGGGGATAATTAAAATATGTTTTAAACTTATTGTTTGTTTTACTTTTAACACATGACCACACAAATATTTGTATAATTCCATATGACAAAGCAGGAAAAATCACATTTTATGAATTTTTGGGACATTCTGTATGTTACCTAATTTTTGGCTCATTCTATAGGTAGAGAAGATCGATTCCTACCAAATTCCGTTGGTTGTAAGTCTCAGTATTAATTAGAACCAGAAATATTAAGCTGTTCTGATATCGTTTAATTACTATATTTACTTTTGTGTAATTTATTTTGTCAACATATAACTTATTACATTTCATAGACCCAGATGTAGGTCTCGTCATGCCGACGGCTACATTAGCTTCTATTTCAGAAGTTAAGGTTCTTTTGTAGGTTTTTGTGATAATGAGAACAGTTAGGAGAAAGACGCCATGTAAAAGCATTCCTACAACGCCCAATGGTTAGAAATGTCAATGCTAGTGTTTAGTTTCTCCTTGGCATGTGTATTAGTCTCATTACTCTTTCAGATTAGTCAAAGTTGAAAGCTTTTAATGCTTGGTAGGTGTGACCTCTTTGTCCTGACTGGATTACCTAAGTGTATTGTTTTGGTTCCTATTTTTGTTCAGAAAAATATCATCATATCCTTTGCACAGTTTGGTTTACTTTTAGTTAGAATGACAATCAATTCCAACTTAAATTTTAAAAACCGATTTCAATACACCACAATAATTGCAATTGGAATAAAAAATACAGTGCAAAACATTGCGCAACCTTTCTCGTGCTCCCATCCCCAAAACCAAATTAAAATACACCCGAAATATTCGTCATAAAATATATGAATTCAATATTGTTAAAAAGTGAAAATGAATATGGCCTAAAATTCGATTTTCTTGAAATTTACTTTAACGATTTCATCAAATTTGGATTAAATGTAACCCCTAAAAAGCCATATATATATTTAAAAATAAGGCTTACACTTGTTTCGTTTGTGCAAACGCGTCCATAGAGCAAGTCGTGTTCAATGACAGTGGTTAAAAATATTTTTTCTTTTTTGCCAATTATATCTCAACCGTCAAATTTTTCTATTTGCGATTTTGCACCTCATTGGGTTTAAATCATTAAGCTTCACATTTTACTAAAATTTAAAAGAAATCGTAAAGCGTACGTTGCGAAATTATGTTTTTTTTTTTGTTTTTTTTTATCAATATAGTTCGAAACATTGTGCGAGCAATACGTTCTGTTAAGGTAACAATTGAACCAAAATTTTATCAAAATCGTTACAGTTAATTGTTAGAAAATAGTTGTTTTTTCTTATAGGTTAACAGATGATCTCAAATTTCGAGTAATCGAAGAAATGATATCAGTCGCGAAATGACTAAAACATGCTCATATACCAAATTTAATTTAAAAACCGTCCTCGAGTTTTGGCTCCCACGTGTTTTGATTCATGGGACCTTAAAACGGATATTTCTGCAAAAAGCTTTACATCGATTTTTTACCCATCACATAATTTTCTATATATATATAGTGAGAAAGTAAAATTAAATTGAAAAACAATTTGTCATATCCACTGAGATTCACGACGTTTTTAACGGTACTCAAATGAAATGTTATTTTCAATACCGTCTTTTAAAAACATTACTTTAAGAAATCTCATAAAAATTAAGGGTTGAGAGGGTTAACCTATATACTCGTAGACTTTTTCATAGATCCTTCAAGGTTTATCCTCGAATTTAGTAAAAGTTTAGTAAATACCCGATTAGAATTATTATTCCAATTTGGTACTATTCGTTTATCTCTAGATTCTATAGACATGTTTTGCCGTCATTGACATCATCAGTAGGTCTTCAAGATAAATTAAAAACACATATTACACACACTACAAACTTTATTTTTATCGTTCATAATTTTAGTATGATTTTAATATCATAACTAAGGTAGATATAGAGTTCCAAGTTCGATGACTAATAAAGAAATCTCTGTATCTATATCTGACCACATGATCAAACAAGGGGTTGGTTCCTACAACAGATTTTTCATTTAAAAGACCTTCTCTGTTGTTTTTATTTTATTTATTAGTCTCAAGATCTTCAAAGGTTTCCTTTGTTTGCTAAGTTGGAAGTCTTGAGATTGGTGCAAATATCAGTAGTCTATATGTGATTGGGAACACACACTAAATAACCTATGACAATATGTTTCACATGATCTTCCAATTTGTCCTATCTATACAGAGACACAACTCCAACAAGACATCTTAAACACTCCTTATTTGTCAAAAACAGACTCCGGACAAACTTCGTAGTAGGGTTTTGGGTTTGTAAGTACCAAACTTATATTAATGGAATTTTGTTAATAGCAATTAATTGAAATCACTGCTCTATAAATATCTTTTTTATCTAATAGGTATGGTATCTTTTATATCCAGATATTCAAAAGGAAGTGAGTGTGTTTTGGTTAATCTATTGCAGTTCTTTTGTTACATTGTATTTGTTTTTGTGGATTTTATATATAACTTCTTGTTTATAGACTTTGGGGATTCTCTTTATAATATGCAATTCCTCATTTTATGTTCATCTTTTATTGGAGTTTTAGTCATACAGGTGACTAAAAAATTTAATCCTTGTCATTTTATGGTAGTTGGAATAATTGAAAAATTATTTATAAATGTTGTAAACCGAGCAATAACGTTGCACTTTCTCACATAACCATCCACAAACTAACCATAACCAAAAAATATTCGTCCACATCAAAGTGTCTATTGATTTTTGGAAATAAGTTTGTATAAATCAAAATGTCCTCCTAGATCAACTTTTTGTATTTATTATTATTATTTTTGACGATATTTACATTGAACCTAAGTTTGTTTTTTTGTGCCATAAAATCGCCCAAAGTGTAAATAGTTTGAGTGAAAACGGTCAAGGTTCATTTTGGTTATTTGTCTTTTATTTCTATACAGTAACTTTTCTTTTTATTTGGCGTATTGTTTTGGGTCATTAATCTTCATATTTCACAAAACATTTTGACTAAATTGATAAATACAATTTTGAGACGCCCAATAAATTTTAATCTAAGTTATTTAATACGTACCCCGTCTTTTGACCTATTTTATAACATATGTTACGCGTTTCAGACCACATGTTCCATCTTCAGACTCGTTCCTGAGAGGTCGTTAAAACATTAAAACACTACAAAAGTTACACAACACATACAATGACAAATAACACTCAAATACGCGACAGGTGAACACCTACAGTTTAAGAACGACTTGGGTGTTATTTGTTTATTGTATGTGATGTGTAAGTTTTGTAGTGTTTTAATGTTTTAACGACCTCTCAGGAGCGAGTCTGAAGATGGAACATACGTTCTGAAACGCGTAACATATGTTACAAAATAAGTCACAAGACGGAGTAAGTATTAAATAATTTAGATTTAAATCTGTGACTGGGATACGATTACTCAAAAATGAGTTTTAACAAGTTTAAAATAAATTTTAGTTATAGTTTTTTAGAGCGTACATTTAAAAAAAAAATCAAATTGGTTAAACCAATTTTTATAAACTCGAAATTTTGTGTTTTGGTCTTATGGCAAATCGTCAAATTTTGAATTATTTAAGAAATGAACAAACAAAACGCCCCAAGATATCTCTGTAATATGCCCAAATTTGATCGAAACGATCCACTGGTTTGGGCTGTAGACAGATATTTCTCAAAACGGCCCAACCCACAAAAACTAATCATTTTGTTGAAACTGCGTAGCCTATATTATGTGAAAAGTAAAAATGGAAAGTAGGCTATATTTAAATAAAATTAGCGATATTATTTTTGTTTAATGTTTCGTGTAGCTCTCCTTCGTTAGGTTAGCTATTGTTTATAGTTAACCAAACATTGCATATGCAGCTCATCCATAATGTGCAGCCATTGTGACACTCTCTGTCAAGAATTCTACTTTCACTTATATAGTTAGTGCATATGATTGATGGAACGCTTATGTAGCTGCTCTTCTTCTTTTGTGTTTTAAAAAGTCGACGAAGATGGATTTCTAAAACATGTCGACATTTATCAACACTAATGTCTGTTATTATACTTTTGTTTTATTTTAGATTAGGACAGAGGTGATTTAAGCCAGAGATGTTTATAAATATAAAGCATTCACAAATTAGATTTACAAAAGTGATATTTCTATATGAAATAAATAATAACAAAATTGCAGCACTATAAATTCAAAATGGGTATAATTGTTCTATATGTGAGATTATTCCATTGTTCTAAAACATACTCGTGCTTGTAATGTGAACAAGTTTACTTTGCAGCCGTAGAGCAAAACATATGTTTAATGATGATTTGGTTATTATTTAGATACTGCTAGACATCATGGAGTCGTATAATACAGGTGCAGAAAGTGTGAATAGTTTCATGCATCGCAATCAGTACTTCTGTTTTAAGAAATGCAGAATATAATATCAAAAAGAAACCTACTCAAAGACCGACCCTTGCTACTCGTTTTCTAAAAACTGGTTGTGTAGAACACAAAAAGCAGTATCAGAATACACCTCGACCTTTAGATAAAACAAAGGAACAAGTGGGTCAGATCAACTTTAGTAGTTCAAAGAAATCAACTAAACACGCCAGCTTCGAACCAAACGACTTTGTAGAAGATTTAAGATAAAAAAGTCTCGTATTTAAGCTTTACAGATTACAGTTGCTATAAACTGTAAGCGATAAGAACAAGGAAAAGAGATGAATAGCGATGCCAACTTTCTTAGTAAAATTGTGTTTTGTTATGAGGATATATCATTGGTAAGGCAAATTGTAAAAATTTAAGAAAATGGGATGCTGTGAGGTAGATCAATATACAGAGTGTCGCTTAAGTAATCTGACAAACTTTAGGAAATGATTCTGTGGGTTGGCATTAAGAAAAAATGAAGAATAAAAAACGCTTAGTTTTCCAGATATCCGGCATTTTGATATTTTACACACACAAAAAATTGGAAGTAGAAAAATATTTAATTCAGATTTTATATGTTACGTTTTATAAGTGTATGGAAAAATTTATTTTGTATATTTTCAAAATGGCCGTTTAAAATACTTAATATTGAATATCTTAAAAACCATTAACTTTAAAAAAAATTCACAAGAGACAAAAAAGTTTCCTATTTTTTAATGACAAACAGAATTTTTTAAATTTTTTCTGACAAAACTTATGAAAAATACAAATGCCCCCTAATAAATTGGGTTTTTGTAAACATTGGAAGAATTGTTTTCTTAATTAATCAATGTCATTGTGGACTATGTCATAATTTTTTGTTCATTATTCCGTTACCTATTGCAAACATACAATAAAATTGCAAGTGTCATTAATTTGTTTAAAAAATACAATTTACATTTGTTTTTATTTTTGTATATTTTTTGAGATATTTCGCATGAAAAAATTCATTATTTTAAAATAGTTAGGGGTCACAATTGATTTTTTTTAATGCAAAACAGAGCAATGGATTAAAAGTAAATTTATTAAAAGTATTAAAATTCAAAAATATTTTGGTTCAATCTTGGATGTTGTAGACAACAACCAAGTAAAACATGTTTCCTCTTTTTGTCTAAGAGTCGGTTATCCTTTGACCTGCAGCAAAGAAAAAAAAATTATTTGTCATTAAAAAAGGATTTTTTTTGTCTCTTTTAAATTTTTGTGAAGTTAATGGTTTTCTAGATATCAAATATTAAACATTTTAAAAATATGCAAAATAAAGTCTTTATTTACTGAATACTTATAAAATATAACAAACAAAATGCGTTACCACATCTGAACTTAATAGTTTTCTATCTCCAAAGTTATAAAGTTTTTTTGTAAAAAAACAATATGGCGGATATCAACTAAACATTTTCGGAAAAATTCTTATTCTTTTTTTTCTTTATCCTGATTCGAAGAATCATTTCCTAAAGTTTGGGAGATTACATACGGGACACTGTATAAGACTCACCAAAGTTAAATGTCTTTTGCGCTCTAACATTTTGTTAAAATGTAAGCTTGATTTTTTTTTTTTTTTTTAAGTTAAGGAATCAAAGAATTTATTTCACCTAGTGGAGATTGTGATGTCACTTTTTGTGATCACCTCTGGAAATTTTCACTTTTCTACTTATAACTTCTGATTTCAGTGAAGCTTCGATGCTCGTTCTAGTCTCAATCGACACTTCTGATTGTAATTTACTGCTTTACTTTTGAGTTGTTCTGGTGAAGTTGTGTTGGAAAAAAAAAACACAATATCGGCTTATACTCATTAAAAAGTCAAGTTGAAATACAGAAATCATATAGGCTACGGTTGGAAAGTATCACAACAGCAGTCCATGGTGCCAATCAAACCCCACATGACAGAGTAAATGGAACGTAAGAAAGCCTCCGCGGCTACGGCAACTTGTCCTTAAACTCCTCCAACAACTCTAGGCATTAGCCTACTTGTTTTCATTTAACGTTCGCCAGAAATCTCAATATATCGTGTATGCTATCTGTATCCTACTTTTCATTTTACAGACCTATCATCAATAAAATGGTGGAATGATCTTTCTTTTATGAGCTCCCCGACACCAACAAAATAAAACTATCTCTTGGCGAACATTATAACGTGACAGACAACACTGTAACTGACATTATTTACTTACACATGTTTAAAGAAAAATATATAATCGCATAATTACAGAGCGATGTGAACTGAGAGTTTCTATTTAAACAATGATGCACTTCTATAAAAAGGAGAAAGAAATACATAGGGAGTCACTCCGTCCTTGTTTAATGACACATGTGCAACTAACTACTCTCCCACCGTTGTTTGCTGTCACATGTTTATTTATTCTTCATCCATTTTAGAAAATATATTTATTTTTAAAATATACTTAAAAGCGTGTCATATTCCCTGTCAGACCCGAATTATTTCTTTCTGGGGAAAAATTGTTTTGGTCAAAACTTGTTGTTTTGGGTCCAAAAAATTGTAATCGTGATTTTTAATTTTTTTTAATACCTAAGTATAGAAAAAAGTCCATTTACATAGTCGTTGGGGCTAAATCCAAGTATCTACTAGGCCTAAATACAATTTCGAAACAAAAACAAAAGTTTTTGACTTAACATATTTATTAAAAACCATAATAGTACATTTTTTTCCTTTTGAAATTACATAACTTGTATCAAATTCGATGAGAAAAAAGGTCTATTTTTGATTAATTTTTTTTAAATTCAAGGCCAAATTTATGTGTAAAATGAATTGAAGCAGTTCATGTGGGAAAGTAAACACAGGTAAACTTATCAATTACTACAGAAAATTGATTACTTATGTTCAGTTTCTTCTTAAATTTCACTTTATCATTATCACTTAGATAATCTGTCAGACACATTTCCAGATAATATAAACTATCATTATCGAAAAGGTTATCTCTCTCTCTTACTCAATGTCACACTAAGGCACAACATAAATATACAAAACATCAATAACCTCAAAATGCAATGTTTGAAACAGATGTTACACATAGCCTTTCCAATCAGCTGATCTGGAGGTAGTAGAAGGGAAAACCACTGCCCAAGTACGTGGACAAGCATTTTCAAAGAAAATCTACAATAGTTTCAAATTTACATAATTCTTTTGGACATTTAATTTTCTTTCAACTAGTAGTGTTATGGTATAAAAGAAACATTTGTCAGTAAGAATTTAATTATGAAAAATAAGTGTAATTATAGAACATCAAAACTGATTCATATGTTTTCACAAGTTGTTGGTTGTCTAAACCATATCACTAGCAAAAGAGTGGGATGAAACCATGTTTTTTCATAGATAGAATGTATAATATATACATGGACATCGAGCTTTGACTTCATCTAGATTTAAATATTATGATGGTAAATCCTACTCAGGCACATGTGCCTAAGGATTACCTATTCTTCACATAATTTAAATTCGAATGTAAGGAAAATCTTTGTTTTAGATAAATCAAGTTTAAGTGTAATATCAAGAATGTGTTGTTTTTACTTGTATTGTACTTTTATTTTTATTGTTATTGCATTCAAAATTATTATTATTTTTGTAATTTGATTGTGAAGAAATAAATATTATTATTATTATTAATAAATCTATAAAATTCAGTCAAGCTGACGTCCATGTACGTTAAGGTAACCGTTAAAAAACGAAATTTTGAATTTCAGCGAACCCCCTCCCCTCCCTAGATCAGATTAAAATGTAAAAAAGTGAGATGGGGAAAGTAAGTTATTTGGAGATTAATAAACCCGTGCCACCGAAGGGTTACAACTTTTGAATGTAACATTCTTCTTCTGCAATATTTTGACATGAAACTCTGTACCCTAAAGGTCTTGGGGCCGCTAAAAACTAATCCGATATTAAAAAGTTGTTTTTAACGTTAACAACTATCAATTGACTGTCCATCATAACTGTCATTTTGTTTTAAAATGACAATGTTTTTAATGGAAATATGCGGTTTTTAGCTGTTGACTGTTCAAAATAAAATTTGTAGGCATTTCAATGCGTAAACTGATCTATTTTAAGACTTGTAAGATATATTTGAGGTCAAAAATAAATTAACAATGATTAACGGTAAAGTTGTTACTTGAAAACGACTTCTTTACATCGGATTCGTTTTCAGTAACCCCAAGACCTGTAGGGGAGGTATACAGTTTCATGTCAAAATATTGCAGAATAAGAATGATATATTCAAAAGTATCAAAAAATTACATTTTTCTATGTTAAACCCATTTAAATTTCAACCTCTCGATGGTACGGTTTATTATTTTCTAAATCGGTTAAAACTTTGCCCACCTTACTTTTTTCCATTTTAATACGTTCTAGGAGGGGGGGGTTGAAATTAGAATTTTCGTTTTTTAACGGCCACTCTAATGTACTGTAACGAAAAGGTGCTGGCTAGGGTCAGTGAACGACAAGCCATCAATTTGACAAGAAATAAAAGAGTTGACAGCTCATGGACAAGCCCATACTTCAAAAAAAATTGAAGGGTTTTAAAGGCAAGGAACTCATTTAGAGATATGTTAGAGTAAGAAGAGGTCAACGGACAGAGTTTAAATTAACCAATAAGGAAAACAGACGTTCACTTTTGGGTTATCACAAACATGTTCCAAGGATTTTCGTGTACCCCCCAAATCTGACAGTTGTGTGTAGTCACTATACCACTTACATGGAAAGTCGATTTATCACTGAGGATTTATAAAATCCTGATCTTCATTCAATCGATGCAACACTTCTTTACTAAACGTCTTACAAGCAACCCCTATCAGTATCTTCTAGTTCTTGCACCATTGTTAATTTGAACAGTTTAAATGGAAACTTTTTCTTTAAACACACGCCAAACAGTCACGCGTTGAAATTCACATCTTGCTAAAATCACTTAGGGTTGATTTTGAAGGACTATTAACAAAGCTTTCCCGTCAGACACACGATGGGATACTGAACACCCGGTTTCAACAAAACACTCATAAACAGTTGACCTACTGAGAGAATCTTTAACATACACGATACGAAAATTCCCTTGCACGATTGTTGCAGACTTCGATTCTTCAAAACAAAACACCCAACTAGCGCGTTCGAGACCAATGAAGGCAGCCATCTTTGTTACAATTGTCACTAGCGTTTCCGGTGGTGTTATTCGGTACTATTTCACTACGTGAGTTAAAATTTGATCTATTTTGCTACAAAATAACACCAAATCCAGTTCTGTAATTGTCTAAATAAATTTATAAATTTGTAATGTCCTTTTTGAAGCACCCTACATGAACAATCCATCATTATCAAATAACTTTAATACCAGAATATTATATTTTTAGGGTTTTTTTTAATGTTCAAAATGTGAAACAACCTGTGTGTATTTAATAGGGTTTCAGAAAGGATGTACTCAAAACAATAAAACAATTTACATTTTATTTATGCCGAGTTACTTACTATCTAAGTTAATTTCCTTAATGTAACTATTTATAATCCATAACCTTGTAATCAATTGTAAACCTGTTCAATAAATGCTAAGTATGTTACTTATTATTACACGCAGTTGATAGACTGTCATGGAAGAACGCCAATTCTTTTGTTATTTTGTATGTACTGTATTTGAATGTTTACCGACCCCGAGCTTAGATTGGTACTCATGTACTCGCTAGTTTAGAAGGAATTGCCGATAAACTGTTACAACGACCTCTACAGGGTAAGTTTAGTAATCGCAAAATTGTGACCACCGTTTTTTGACTGATCTTCACGTTCATGATCTTAGAAAACCGAACAAGTGATTTCCAGCCGCCCGTCCGTCCGTCCTCGTTGTCGCATATACGTAAAAGCAATAACGGCCAATGAAGATAGGAACATGAAATCTCATATTAAAATCCAGAAAACTCTAATCCAAATGACGAACATTTTAAACAGTTGTTTATACATATCTCGTGTGTTATTCAACTTAAATTAAATAAAAATTCGCAGATTTCAATTTTGCAAATATTGGTTTAAGCCCCACCTCTTTACGATGACAAATAGCGAAGTTATTCTCCAAAATGTAATTTCGAAACTAGACTTCTCAAGAAAATGTGTTATTCCTATAGTTAGGAGGTCCGGTAGAGCCGAGTTACCGACGCGAGCGCAGCGATTGGAGGATCCTTCACGTATGGATACCTTCGAGACGACGTTACGAGCAAAACGAGTGGAGGTTTTTAATTTATACACATCTATGAGACCCGTTGGGGCCTAGCCGACGTCAAGAAAGTAATTATATACAAACAATTACATTAAACACTTATGGGCAAGACCAAGGAGCAGGAAACCAACTTTTGGTATTTCATTGTATCGAGCTGGGTAAGTACCATGATGGCGCTCAACAACTTGTTTCCCACCAGATATGAATAATTTTGGTTTTTATCGTATAAAACACATTTTGGTAAAGCTGGATTCAGATTTTAAATAAAATTTAATTCTCGACGTTTCAAGAGTATAAATCAACTCCCGTTATCAAGTGATAAAGTTAGAACGTGAAAAACGCCAACATAACCTAGTAACCTAAAGAACTAAAACAAAAAATATTAATTTAAGAAAGGAATCTAGGACTTCTTAAAGTTATATACAAGAATTGTTTACATTATTTAGATAAGGACGTTTTATTTACTTCCTGTACAATTTTAGATATTTTCTTGATAAAATAATACGAAACGTGATCAGGAAAAGCACAACTCACAGGATTTGCCACAAGGACTATGTTGACAAGAAAGTCTATAAATGGTCAACTTCAGATTAGATTAGACGGTTTTCACTCTTGTTATAAGTTAATCACTTGATAAGGGCAGTTGATTTATACTCTCAAAACATCGTGATTTACATCATCGGACAAATAATGGTAAATATCCAATTAAGGTATATCAATAACATGTGCAATACATGATTAGCAAAACTCTTTAAACCGGAGTAGATTTTAAATTGATATATTGTAGAATTGTGGATAATGTTTGGGTGAAAAATTATTGTTAACAAACTATTAAAAAAAAAAAACTATTTTAATACGTTGCGACCTAGTTTTAAAATTAAAACACTTATCCATTGTTTTATAAAACAGAGATTACAAGTACCCCTTAGCTACCCTAGTGGTTTCTCTAAAGCTTCTGCCTCTGGACATTTCATTATGGCAGATGCACGCAAACGTACTTATACACTGACAGTTGCGAGTCACTGAACAGAGGGTCTGCACAGAATGGGTCATAGCACCATTACTAGGTCAACTCTAGATGGTTCTGTAGTGAATATGATCTCAGATGTCATGGGTGCAGATGACGTCTTTGCGAGAACTTTTTCAGTAAGTTTTCGCTCTCGTGAAGAGTGGAAAGAAAAGAAAAACTCAGATTTACATCGAGGCACTCAAGCCTGGTAAACAGACACATCTGTCATCGAGGGAAAGTATGGTTCTGGAGTGTACAGTGCATCTCCTAAAACTGGTTTCAGCATAAGTTTAGGAAACTATTTCCAAGTCTCCGCAATTATGGCCTGTGCTAACTTAGGAATACTTAAGCGTTATAGGCCCTACCACCAAAAGCTTAGTTATTCTATTCGATAGTCAAGCTGCCCTTACAACTCTTGACTCAAGTCAAATCTCTTCTAAACTGGTATGGTAGTGCCATCAGGCTCTTAATACACTAGCTTGCCACTACTAGTAAACCTAAGCTGGGTACGTGGTCATGTGTATATCTATGCTAATAAGCGTGTGGACGAATTGGCTAAAAGAGGCGGCTAATTGCCCTTTCTAGGTCCGGAACCAGCTTACGACAAAACAAAGTCTGCCTACAACGCCACTAAGAGGTTAGGCGTTGTTACCGCTGCCAAACTCTACTCTACGATTACTTAGGGGAAATGCTCGGTAAAAGGATTGTCAGAGGCACCACCGTTCAGCTTACCAACTGATTGAGTAGAGGTCGTCTGACACAAGTTATGGCCCTACTCACAGGACACGGCCACTTCAGGAAACATCTGCTAACACTCCTAATCACTGTTTGTAGGCTATGTAAACAGTCTGGAGAGACTGCTCGAGGCTAGGAGAAAGGCCCTATTCGGGGCTTCACAAACAGGGACGAAAACTCCTAAACCTCATTGAAGCACAGTCATTGACTTGCCTTGCTAGTAGGTCCTTGGAGTGTTCAATAAACGCAGGCTTACGAAGAAAGATCTTGAGTCCTCATACCCCAATAATCTAATCTGATCTATATTACCAGATTGTAAACGTAAACAGCTTTTCAAAGAGCTGTCATATAAATATTTTTCTTGTGTTATGGGTGAGTAATAATGAAATAAGACTGAAATTTAAAATTCCTTATAACTTAGTATCTAAGTAAAATGAAAATATTCTGTTTTCACCAAAATAAAGAGACTTTTTAAACATTGATATGTTTACATTTTTTAAAGAAGGAGAAAATATGTTTTATATATTTTTATATAAAACCCGAGTTTTGACACATTCTGTAGACCTTTCCATTGATGTGTCTAATTTATCACCTTCTTATGCCAACTAGAAGTTGAGATATTGCAATATATGTACCCAATTCTAGATACATAGAGACAAGATTAGTGCCAAGTTTTCCCAATGAATAGGATCGCTGGGTTTTCATGGGACTGATTGTAGTAGTTAAAGTTTCTAAACTAGAAATTCAGTAAGAAATACCACCTCTAACTTCCACCGCACGTGTTAGTAACTCGACTTTAACGTGTCATAAATAAATGGTGCAAGAACATTGCACAAACGTTCCCATTCACCCACCAACCAAAACCAAAAACTATTAGTCAGTTCGCTAGGTGTCGATTAAAAACTGAAAATGAACATGGACGCCGTTTATGAATATATATATATATATATATATATATATATATATATATATATATATATATATTCATAAACATATACACATATATTAAAATAAGGGCCTAAACTTGTTTCACCTATACTATAAACACGTCCTCTTTTTTGATTAAAACATAAAATCGAGTTTTATGATGGAGGTCAAGTTTAGTTTTCTACTACTTTTTTGCCAATTATTCTACAATTTCACTAAAATTTAAACAAAATCAGTAGTGCCAATATTGAGAAATTATGTATTTCCCTTATTTACAGACAAAAAACCTCGCGGCCGTCATCTTCACAGTTCCATGGGCGATATTTTTGCTTTCTACCGATAACTCACGATCTTTAGAGAGATGGCAACTAATAGATTTATGGATAATAATATATTATGATGTTTTGTTTGGTCCTTAGTGGCTACACTTGAGAAAAATTTGATCAAAATCGTTATAACCGATTACGAAAATCGTAATTTTGTGTTTTTCCTTGTGGAAGCTGCCCTCCAAATTTTTGACTACAAACAAAAATAATAATTAAAAAAGACCCAAAATATGGCCAAAATAGGCCTATACAATATTTTATTGAAAAAGGTCCATCCATTTGGGCTGTAGTGAACTGCACAGACAGACATCATTTCAAAAATCACTCTTTTGGATCCAGGGGACCACAAAACGGATATTTGTAGAAAGAAAAACTTGTATAAGATTAAATTCTAAATGTTTGCAAAGAACTAACATTTGCAAAGAATAAACATTATTTTAAGTAATACTTTTACATACTTTACCTAACTGTTATTTGTTTGTTTTGTACCTGTTTAGCCGTAACAATCAGGGAACGAACGATCCATAAACCAAATTTAGACTCTTATAAACTTAACCTAACTTAAAGAAGTTCGTTTAAAATATTTCTTTCTGAAGGAGGACACTGTTTCTCCTACGCACAAATTTGTCAATCCCACTTGATACCTGACATTGGACATTTCATAACATATTCTAAAAAGCCAAGGTCTTCAAACTGCTTGGCTATTGTGCACAATTAACTATTTTTACCAGATATTCTACACATCAGAAGAAAATAGGTTTAGCATAAAATGTCAGAAATTTAAAAAAAAAAAAAAAGAAGAAGAAGAAGAAAAAAGATTTACTTTATATGATGAAATGAAGAATTTCATTAATACATTTTCGAAACTCTAAATAACACAAACATTTTAATAAATCAAAACTTGAAAATTACGATTAACGAAAATGAATGTTGACCTAAAAAATCGATTTCAATCAAACAGTTGCACCCAAAATGTATTATCTCGAAAAAATGTCGATGAGGAAGTTATCGGTAAATGAAAAATCTAAATCAAAAGGGCAAAAAGAGTTGTAAAAGGCATAACTTTTAAAATAGGATATACTGATTTTTAGAACATTTGGTTGAAATTTAAAAAGTGGCCTAATTTAGTGTGTCAAATAGCATTAAATTACAGTTTGGGAAGAATTCCTAAAACCCAAAAAACAACCTTGACCAATGTCATTAAAAAACTCGTAGGTTATTCATTCCAATAGGGTTTATCCAGTTACCCACCAAATTATGACCTTCGTCGGATTTGTGTATATGACTGCAACATTTATTTATTAAATTATAAAAACAACAAATTTAGTAATTCTAAAACTTGTTAATATACTATTATAATCGTACATTAAGCGTAAATAAACGTATTTGTTATGTTTTCCATACATCTTGACACAATTATGTCGTCACAAGTTGGCAAAGTTTTACATTTATTGCGTAACATTTGAATCTGTTCCAACTTGTATCTTTCTTTGTTTTGCCGTTGTTTGCCGCACTGACGAGGAAATAGTGAACTTCGAACCATTCCGGTCAAGGTGATCAACAATTTTAATTACCTGTTTGTCGGCAATAGTTCTGTTCTACTCATCTTTTTCAAGCTCTCTTTTCAACTTGGCAAATACATATCTCTAGGTTGAAACATTCGAATAACCAAATTGAGACTATTAGAATAGACACTCTGAAATTTAAAAAAAGGGTGTATCACTACTCCACTGAGGAATCTAGATTAATCTAGTCAGTACAATTATTCTAGATAATCTGTTCTTCCACAGGTACAAATAACATTCGAATAACCAAATTGGGACTATTAGAATAGATACTCTGAAATTTAAAAAAAGGGTGTATCACTACTCCACTGAGGAATCTAGATTAATCTAGTCATACAATTATTCTAGATAATCTGTTCTTCCACAGGTACAAATAACACAAGCTAAGAATTTTTCTGGGTTGCGTATGTACAGATAACTTGTATCAGCCACGACTTTCCCTGTCGGTGTTTCTGAATTTCTGTCTTGCAACAACTCTAAATCACAAATCTGTCGTTTACTTCAGTCAGTGGTCCTTGTATTTGTTTCAATATCAATAAATTATCACTGAAAGATTAAACTCTTGAAGTTATTTACAATATTCTGGAATTATGAAAAGCGAAACTGAAAATAACGGTTGTTTGATTGACTTAATAAAGTGTCGGCTGCATTGGCAGTTTCTCAGAATAGTTTAATAAATTAAATCACGACACCAAGAGAGAGAAATGACAATAATCTACTTTTGAAACACCAAAGAAAAAAGAAAGCGGGGTAGACTGGTAATAGGACTGGTTAATTTTGGAAGAGAATAATAATTTTTGTAAGGAAAGATGAAATAGGTTATCTCTGAGGAGAGCCCTCTTGTGCTATAAGTTCTCCAAAGTGTAATTCATATTTGACAGAAATCCACTTTTTATTGGCAGCCATTAAACAAATTCATTTTCGTTTTAGGGAAATTATGTTTTATATAACAACCCCTTGGAGGATTTTTTAAAATACTTGCCGATAACTCACTATGTGTCATTACAAGGTGGATCATTCGTTTTGTTTGGGGTTATATTTTAGCAAAATTTAATTAAAATCAATAGAACCTAGTTTGAGATAATTAAATTGTAAGTGATAGTATTTTAAGTAGTACCGGTAGTATATAATTATCATGAAACGTATTTGTGTTTAAACAAGATTTTTTTAAAATTATTATTTAATTACAAACAAAACCAAATGAGTAGCCTACTCAATCTCGAGGTTTAAAAGTTCTATAGTTCGTAACTTCTGCCTTGGCTACTTTTACTTTGGGTCCACAACATAAATTAAAACTTAATCTAAATAATTTAGAATATTTGACATCTTAAAACTAATAAAAGTGTGTGATGGAAGACGATAAGCAATGAGTGAATATGATACAAAATTGAATTTTTTAGATAACTTTTTCAAAATTAAATTCTCTACAAATTTGGTCTAAAACTTTTTAGGCCTAACCTAAAAAGTGAGTTTTTTACTACATTTTTTTGTGTTTTATGCTAATTTTCTCGTAAACTGCTTAAAGTACAGTTCTGGGCCCATTTTTTTCCAATTGCTCAGTTTCAAAATAATATAAAAACATCAAATTTATCCTTACATTTGGGTCCCTGGAATTTTAGTATAGTATACTCGTAATTTGACCCTAGGAGAAGAAATCAGAGCGAAATCTTTTGCTAGCCGTAACTGAAAATAAAGCGTTCCCGGTCCTATATTTATATCAAGTTTTTTCTTATTTTTAGCTCTGTAATCAGTTGTCAAAGTTTTGCCCTTTCCTCCTGAATCGGTGGCACGTCTACCCGGCACCAAATCTGACCACCGCTATAAGGTTAATCAGGCGTTACTAATTTCACAACTTAACCCGGCACCGAGGCAGTTTAAAGGTAGGCGAGCGAGGTTCCCCATCCACAACCCAACCTAACCTAACCTAACCTAACCTATTTCTATAATAAATGTTAAAGTATTTAAAATCGTAATAAAAAACGGCCACACTTTAGTTATTGTCTATCCCTTCGTCTAGTGAAGCTCGTCCCCTAATTTCTTAAAATTTGCAGCGGGAGAAGTTACCTTCATTTTACAATCCCCTTACGGAAAGGGGAGGTGATTAAGAGAAGAAAAAGAGAAAGGAAGGGTTGAGGGGGAGTAGTGTAGGTGGAATGGGTAAGAGGGGGGGCTGGTGCCGGGTTGACATACTGTCATGGCGGCCGGTGAAGGGACCAGTGCCGGGTCTACGTGTTTTTTTTATAACATATAATGGTTGGTGCCGGGTTAAAGAACTCCCCCTGAATCACCCTGTATATAAAGTTATATATTCCACTCGCCAATGGCAATGACTACATAAATACTATAAGACATGACATGGCCATGTTAAATATTCTACGCTTATTCTTGAGTTGACCAATACCCGCTAGGTGGCGTCGATGTGACCAATCTGAAGTTGATGTGACTGGCGCTAGGTGGCTCTACGGTCAAACAATGTTTCAGGCGGGTAAGAGAAAACGCACTGATGCCACATATGGGACCAGTAAGTGAGAAGGTTTGTGAGAGAGAGGTCAACAGTTGTACAGTCTCAACCAAGTGGGATGCGTACAGTCAAGCACCTGCTGCTAGCGCTTTCTGATAGCTGTGTGTCAAACTTGTGACGAACAGCATCCGTAAAGCGTAGACTATTTCCCTATCCTATGTCGTGTCTTATAGTATTTATGTAGTCATTGCCAATGGTTCTAAACTAGAATATTATACATAAGATATTAGCCGTTTTTGATCACTAGACTTTTATTTAACAGTGAATCATTTTCCAGCATCTTAAAATTATGCTGTCTCTGGATACTTTAAATAGAATGTTGCAAAACCTTTTTCTTCTTCTACTTCTTCACCACAGAGACTTCCTTTTCCTCCCAAGTGATAGTTCTTCTTTCTCTCTCTTTTTTTTAACTCGTTATACAATGTGACATCTCTCTGTTTATGTTGCACAAATTAGTATATTATATAGAGATACAAAACATTAACGATATTTACATCTACTGTAGTATGGTTCTGATGAAATAGGTTATGTTTTTTGTTTTGAAAGTGAATATGTTTAATTGGGTGATTTTATGTTATGCGTGTATAATCGTATAACTTTGAAATTCCGGTATCGTTACAGTAGCTATCTCCAAATTTCGAGTTATAGATTTTTTTTTTAAAGTCTCGAAATACGGTTATAATATGTCCTCGTACTAATTTTCATTTAAATCAGTGTTGCAGTTTGGACTGTAAACCATTGCATAGGCACTATTTTAAAAACATTTGAAGGACGTCAAAATGGATAATCAGCTGTTTTTAACACAATTAAAAAAATATGATTGTACCATTTAAAAGCCACCAACCATTAAGTTTGTTATTAATTGTATGTAAGTTTGTTTGAGGTATTTAACATACAAAGAGCATCACTTTAAAATGGTTGTTTGGAATAGTATAACGTTTAATAAAATCTTGCAAACTACCAGAATGAATATCGGTTGGACTCAATTAATTCCTATGGTATTCTAGGCGTGAAAAACACGATATCCATTTTTTGACTTATCACTTAGTATTCTCTATACTAACGTATATGTAAGAAAACAAAACTTAATAGCTTAGAAGAAAACATCACTACATCTTAGATCAGATTACATTCTAAAACATTAGTTGAAACTTTTGTATCCCATAAAACACAGGCAGTGGTATAGTGAAACCTAGACTAATCAGTGGAGTGGTATAAAATTCTGTTTAGTCTAGCGTTTCGAGTGACATTTACTAATTTTTGTCTACACTAACCTTTAGAAATATGCGAATTTCTTTTAAAATAATTAAGTACAAACGTTTATTAGAGAATGACGTATATTCGACCAAACAATAGCACACTATACTATTTTGTGTTAAGGACCGCTTTGCTATTTCTAGCAGACTGTTAATATCTTAGATTATAGCTACAAAATCGATTAAGAGATATTCATATATTGATAGATTATATCATTAGTTTTGTTTTTAAAGTTATTAGGTTATAACTGAATAATATTGTTTATTCAGAGATTTCTATTGCTTGTGTATAAAAACAAAATATTCCGCTGTAATTATATATCCTTTTATTTGCGGCACCTATTGAGAATAAACTTTATACAAAATTGTGCAAACTCTCTCACATACCCATCTACAAAACCAAATACTAACAGAACAGGAAGTAATTCCCGCCATTTAACCGAAAATCTCAGATTAGTAGTTCTTAGTAGAAAAGTAATTGTCAGTAAAAAAAGTAAACTTGGATTTTATTTAATCTGTATATTACTTGTTCACATATCTGTACAAACAAGAAAGTGGTGGGTTACAAATTGATGACGAATTTTTGAAAGTTATATCCGTTTTAGGTCCGAAATTTTGTTTTTTTGAACAATGTCTATATGTATTAAATGTTGAGCTTGACTTATGAGAAAAATTATACAGGACAACAAACACACATAACACAATTCTTACAAAAAATACGCCTAAGTATCAGACGCGTTTCAACGACAAGGTTGTCCTCTTCAGTGATACACGAGCTACACCAATTAAACTACAACTATAGTTATAACACGAGTTATAGTTTGATTGGTGTAGCTCGTGTATCACTGAAGAGGACGACCTTGTCGTTGAAACGTGTCTGATACATAGGCGTATTTTTTGTGAGAATTGTGTTCTGTGTGTTTGTTATACTGTAATGTCTATCTGAACTCCACGGCCCAAATGCGTGGATAGTTTTGAATCAAAATTGATGGGCAATTTTGTTATATCTCGGGTTTTTTAATAACTCGAAATTTGAGGGTATCTGCCAAGAAAAAACTCAAAATAACGATTTTCTCAAAATTGGCTCGATGATAACTATGAACAAATATCGCTCAACTGTTGCCGCTGACGACCAAAGACTATGAGGCTGTTATAAAATACGTATTTCTGAAGGTTTAGTAAAGTTTTAGTGAAAAGTAAAGATTAATAACTCAAACCCGTGTACAATATTACAAGTAAATTGAAAAATAATTGTCAAAAACAAAAATGAACTTGAATCGACGTCATTACAAGCTCGGTTTTAATCAAATACAATTTATGTTGAGAATGTAATTATGGTACAAGCAATAGAAGTTTGTGTCCTTTTTTTTAAAAAAAAATATATATATATATATATATATATATATATATATATATATATATATATATATATAATTTTTCATTTTTCAAAAACAGCGTCAACAGTTAATTTTCACTTTTCGATTGACAACTAGCAAACTGACACTTTTGGTGACCATTAATTTTGGTTTTGGGGATGGGTGAGTGATAACGTTAGTGCAATGTTTTTTCACTATTGCACCAGACATTTAATGAAGATTATTTTAAAGAAAAAATCAGATGAAGAAGAGAAAAATGTGTACCAAGTTAAATGCTTAGTCATTAAAACAGTATTTCAGAGACTGGATATTGACGTAATGTCAATTTGTACTTAAAAATCCAAACAAATCGTATTCACTTGTTCAAAAATGTCGATTTGAGAGGAACTTTTGTAAAACTAAAATGTACCTTGAGGATTATCCTAAAAAATCGAATATCTCAAACTTCATACTAGCGGTGTTAATCAAATTTGGATAAAATGGAGAGGTTTTACCAAACTTCAAGTAAAACACAATTTTCAATTTGGTTTAATTTCAAACTAATTCAGTGTAAATACTATGTAAGTTACATTTTTGGAAATAAAAATATTATTATTACTATTCTATCTGTTGCGGTAGATTACAAAATTAATTTAAATTCAAACTTAAAACCGGATATTTTACCATCACAGCGATGTTCTGTATAAAATTTAATAATATAAATAGATGTTCTTTATTTACATATCATTTTTAAATATAAGAAATTTGTTATAGACTTACGATATATATTTAAATGTTTATAAGAAAGTGTTTACATATATACAAGTATTTTACAATAAGGTTAAAACAGTATTAATTCTGTATTTTCTTACAAAACATGACCTTCCCATTTCCCCAAACCATCGCTTCCCGCGTTGAGGCAGTCTATCTTTCACACGCTTATTAACATTATAAAATTCAAATGTTGAATCTCCAGGCGGTCTGTTTGGGTGGTCCAGTGTAGACATGGTGTGATATAGAGTGTCATTAGTATTGAATGAAACGAAACAGCTGATCTCTACCCGCGCAAAAACCTTCCTTTAAATAAATTGTAATTCATTTTTAAAATGGAAGAAAAGTTTCTGTTCTGTTAATTTGACTCTGTACGTGACATTTAAAACAATAACATGTTAGTTTTTAACTTTTGTTTCTAGTAAAGAGAAAAATTATGTGATAGGTCGACAAATCATTCTCAAGTTTTTGCAGAAATATCTGTTATTCTGAGATCGCCTACGTAAATCAAAGTTTTTAAATGATTCTATGTGATGACTGTTGTTTGACATCTGTGAAGTTACCTACAGTCCAAACGAGTAATCTTTGTTTATAGAAAGTAACTAGAAGGCGCTATCTTACTTCAATCGAAAACGGCAGCCGGTTAAATTATTTAAAAAAGTCCAACTCACATGTAAGGAAAATAATAAAAATAACAAATTGTTAGCAAAAACTACACTGTTATTTATTCGTTTGACCAGATATTTGTATTACCCTAATATTTTATTTAAACTCAAAACTATTTTTTTTAGAGTATAATACCAAATTTGAATATTTGACCCGTCATCATTTTGAATTAAAGTAAAATAAAGACCTCTAGTTTGCGCAGTTATTTTCTACTAAACAAGATAATATTGAGGTAATACTCGATAAGGTTTTACAGTACAAAATTTTGATATGCCCCCAAAATAACCTATTTTGAGGTGAGATTGAATTTACTTAATATTGCCAAAATATGGTGTTTTACACTAAAAACATTTCTAAAATTTGAGGTTTCCACTTTTTCGAGTTTAAAATTTACTTAACAAGTGCCGGGACTTTTTAACATCTGGTATATATTTGTTTTATAACTCAAAATTAGATCATAACTTAACATTCCGATTTTATCAAGTATCGGATCTAACGCTTTTGATCAATTTTTCGGACCCCCTCCCTCCACAATGCCTGTTTGTAAACAATCGATAAATAAATTTAAAATTACGGTTAAGGAATAATAGACCAGACACAAAATTGAATCTTGCGGATCTTCATAAAATAATTCGATATTATTTACGGAAGAAGTAAACTGTATTTACGCGTACAGTAGCCTACATGTGGAAAAACTCAATGATTTTTTTTTTAATTTCTCAAGTATAAGAGTATTATAATATAGTTTTTTTATATATTAGGTAAAACAAGTTTGGTTTTTCGCTAAAATAGCTCATAAGTTTTGAATTTATGGAGCCCAAAAAATGAGTTTTAAAATTATGTCTATCTATCATCTGTATACTGCTAAAACTTGGTACTTGACCATTAAAAACTTTAATTTCGGCCGCACACCAAAGCGATACGATACATATTTAAGGGGACACGTGATCTTATAATATAAGTACAGTATCCTCAAGCTAGGAATATGTCTGGGGTGGAGAGGAAAAGAGGGGCCCCCACACTTTGTTGCGTTTACTTTCAGCTGTACAACCCCAATAAAAAAAACATAGACCTCAAAAGCAAGTCCTTCACGAAGTAGTAACTTTAGGAAATGTAGCTAAGCAGTAATTTATGTACCTAGTTTTCTTGGAATGGGTTGTATCGTCAAGTCAGGCTTGGGGAAGCAAGTAGAAGGGATGACACGCCCCTTACACCTGACACAATCCTAGTCTGAGGCTACTGTATCTCTAGTGTGGGTTCAAATTGTGTTGTAGTGGATAAACAGGTGTACCATCAGTATGATAACGCCATATGTCGTAAAATATTGTAATAAACGACACGTTCCGCCTATCTATTAGTTTAATATGGTACGATAATTCAAAGTGGCAAGGTTGATAATACTGCTCAAGATTAGGCCTAGAAGACCGTTGCAGCCGAATCAAAATACACGAGTGACATCACGTTTTTAAAGGGACGGAGTGATTAGTTGTAATAACAAATGGAAACTTTCAGGGCCCATCCTATAAAATTATTCAAACTTTTTGAGGTAGTTTGTTTGCAACTACTTCGCACATTCATTCAATTATACGACTGCCTCGATACTTCTTTCAAACACTAATACATCACGAAACTGTCATCTTCCTGGAAGAGTTCATGTTTCAAACTGATGTGGCTCGATAAAATTTCTCCTGCACAGCTTTGATGTGCAGTAAAATTATCGTACAAAATGTCTCCTGTACAGCTTTGATGTGCAGTAAAATTATCGTACAAAAATGTCTCCTGTACAGCTTTGATGTGCAGTAAAATTATCGTACAAAAAATGTCTCCTGTACAGCTTTGATGTGCAGTAAAATTATCGTACAAAAAATGTCTCCTGTACAGCTTTGATGTGCAGTAAAATTATCGTACAAAAAATGTCTCCTGTACAGCTTTGATGTGCAGTAAAATTATCGTACAATAAAATGTCTCCTGTACAGCTTTGATGTGCAGTAAAATTATCGTACAAAAAATGTCTCCTGTACAGCTTTGATGTGCAGTAAAATTATCGTACAAAAAAATAAAAATGTCTCATGTGCGGTAAAATTATCGTACAAAAATGTCTCCTGTACAGCTTTGATGTGCAGTAAAATTATCGTACAAAAAATGTCTCCTGTACAGCTTTGATGTGCAGTAAAATTATCGTACAAAAAATGTCTCCTGTACAGCTTTGATGTGCAGTAAAATTATCGTACAATAAAATGTCTCCTGTACAGCTTTGATGTGCAGTAAAATTATCGTACAAAAAATGTCTCCTGTACAGCTTTGATGTGCAGTAAAATTATCGTACAATAAAATGTCTCCTGTACAGCTTTGATGTGCAGTAAAATTATCGTACAATAAAATGTCTCCTGTACAGCTTTGATGTGCAGTAAAATTATCGTACAAAAAATGTCTCCTGTACAGCTTTGATGTGCAGTAAAATTATCGTACAAAAAATGTCTCCTGTACAGCTTTGATGTGCAGTAAAATTATCGTACAAAAAATGTCTCCTGTACAGCTTTGATGTGCAGTAAAATTATCGTACAAAAAATGTCTCCTGTACAGCTTTGATGTGCAGTAAAATTATCGTACAATAAAATGTCTCCTGTACAGCTTTGATGTGCAGTAAAATTATCGTACAAAAAATGTCTCCTGCACAGCTTTGATGTGCAGTAAAATTATCGTACAAAAAATGTCTCCTGCACAGCTTTGATGTGCAGTAAAATTATCGTACAAAAAATGTCTCCTGTACAGCTTTGATGTGCAGTAAAATTATCGTACAAAAAATGTCTCCTGCACAGCTTTGATGTGCAGTAAAATTATCGTACAAAAAATGTCTCCTGTACAGCTTTGATGTGCAGTAAAATTATCGTACAAAAAATGTCTCCTGTACAGCTTTGATGTGCAGTAAAATTATCGTACAAAAAATGTCTCCTGCACAGCTTTGATGTGCAGTAAAATTATCGTACAATAAAATGTCTCCTGTACAGCTTTGATGTGCAGTAAAATTATCGTACAAAAAATGTCTCCTGCACAGCTTTGATGTGCAGTAAAAGTATCGTACAAAAAATGTCTCCTGCACAGCTTTGATGTGCAGTAAAATTATCGTACAATAAAATGTCGCACATCTCAATTATCGTATGCTCCCTAGTATACAGCCCGGCACTGAATAGAAAATCTGAACATTTCTCCAAGATATAGCACCAATTGCAAGTTTTTTTCTGTTATCAATACAAATAGGAAAGGATAGTGATATTGAATTGGAGGGAAATTTCATTAGGCCTTTTTGACTTATTAGAAATAAAACCTATTTATAGAAAATTACAAATATTTAATAATAAAATATCGGAATGCGATAACGACGAAATGTTAAAATGATTCGTGAGATTATTGTCAAGTTCATTTTATCTTTATTGGTTAATTATTCCTTTTCTATGTTTGATAAAAAAAATAGGATTCTGTTTTACGATATTCTTAAATGCTACTTACATAGTGACTAGTGTCCTATAAGTGACGTTTAGCATACACAACATATTTGATTCTAGGAACACGAAAAATATAATAAGATTAAATCTAAAATTTCAAAAATACATATAATTGAGTTATATTGTGCCGAAAATATTATTGATTACTATAATGGTATTGGTAATATTTCTACTTAAGAACAGAAATTAATTTAATTTAACAATATTAATAGAAGCAATATGCTTTTACATTTTTTGACTGAGGTAAGTGTTTTAATATAACAGTGCATTAGATTAAGTGCAATCAGCTGTTTACTAGATTTATTTGATAGATACATCTATTTATTAAAATAACTCATGCCCGATTAATCTGTTTAAACAACCCCAGTAATTACACTAATTTATTATATTACTAATTTCATATATTAAAGCTTGTAATTATTATATTTACTTATTTTTGTTTAAAAAATAAATTGGTTAATAATTTAATATATTTCAAACAGATTTTGTTCTCGTATTTTTATATTACTTCTACAGTGCAGTATTTTTTTATCCGTGCCTATCAGCCTAATGAAGTTTTAAATTTAGGTCCTAATTAATGGCTGACTAATATTGGTTTATTTTGAAATAGGTAAAATATTCAGCTGCTAGTTGGTGGATGGTAATTTTCACAACGCGTGTTTTATTTAGACGCCAATTGAAATACCGAATTGTAAAAAAATAATTGAACCATTTTAATGGCCACATTTTTACGTCATAAAATATTATAAATACAACATGTTTTAATATTTATACAAAATATAAATGTTATGTAAGACTAAAAATTATCAAATAATAATGATTTTATTAACCGAAACGGAATACAAGTATTTTAATGATATTTGATGTTGACTGAACATTGTTTATGATTTTATTTAGCCTGTCCCAAAAGCAACTGAATTTTTTATTATTATTTAAGTTAACCAATGTGCGTCAGCCACTAGTTACACTTAAATTAAAAACATTATTAGGTAGCTAGGTAAATGCACAGATTTATTACCTTTTAGATACTTGTACATTTACAAAGTACTTAAGTTATTTTTTATAAAAAGTGGAAACAGGCAACTTTCTGATAGGTCTGGTGGGAGGAGGGTATGGTTAAGAAGTGCAGGAAATTTTCCAGTGCCAAAACCTTTTAAAACTTACTTTATGAAGACTTTTTGTTTCTTGGAGCCAAAATTATTTAATGTTCTGCCTGGCCACATCAAATGTGGTAATGCAATTTCTTGGGGGGGGGGGGGAATTGGCTCTTTGAACAGGAGGAGGTTGAACACTTGTTTAATGTGTGTAGTTAATAGTGTTATTAAATAGTATAGTGACCCTTGACGTATTATTGCTCTTACAGATGTTTTAGAATGTGTCAATTTTATTATCATTTGGTTTTTTACTTTTTTCTCTTTTGATAAGTAAGAACACCTAAATGTATATTGTTAATATTTGTGTAGAATTCTCGACGATATTTTTTGGGGGAAAAGTAAAGAAAACTCTTTGTAAATTATAATATTTGTTTTATGAGCTATATATTGTTGGATTAATTTTGTCTTACTGCTGTCATATTTTATTTCGCAAAATGTACGAGTGGCTATCCCCAAAGCGGGCTATGCCTTTAGGTAGCTAGGTAAATGCACAGATTTATTACCTTTTAGATACTTGTACATTTACAAAGTACTTAAGTTATTTTTTATAAAAAGTGGAAACAGGCAACTTTCTGATAGGTCTGGTGGGAGGAGGGTATGGTTAAGAAGTGCAGGAAATTTTCTTTAGGGGAGCCTTTAGGGGATACTTTAGGGGAGCCGGGTGTTTTTCTTTGTTTTTTTTTTGTTTTTTTTCTCTTCAAGAGTAATGTGGAGTTTTCTTTGAACTATATTATATTTTTTATTCAAGTAAATGTTTTTTTTATACTTTTAGTGTAGATAAACAAATGTTATAGTTATAAGCTATGTACCTATATTAGTTTTATGTTTAAGTGTGTAAGTATGATTGGGAGTACAGTAGGTGTATATATTTAAGAATATGCTATAGGGCAATGTACACTTTATGTCTAATGTTATTTTTTTTAATTTTTTGTTTGTTTTTTCTTTCTCTTTTTTCTCTCTCGCTGATACTGTTGTATAAAATAGCTGTAATAGAGGTGTTAATATTTTGTGTCTGTATTGTTTCTGGAGGGAAATAAATGAATAAAAAAAAAGAAAGAATAATAAGAAGAAGATACTGTATTGTACAAGTAATATAAAAAACGAGAACAATATTTGCTTTAAATAAATTTAATTAATAAACAAGTTCTATAGAGACTAAAGATATGAGTTAAAATTAATGTAAATAAATATAATTTTTCTTTTAATTCCATCAATTTATTCGGTTTGTATTTAATATTAAATCATTTTCTTAATATAATTAATATATATTTATAAACATAGTCTAATAGTGTAATTACTGAAGTTGATTAATCAGACATGGGAGTTGTTTTAATAAATAGATGTATCAAATCGATAGAGAAAACACCTGATTGCTATTACTGTTTAACATAATGTACTTTATTTATAACACTTACCTAAGACATAAAAAGTAGCACAATATTGTTGCTATTAATATTGTTTACTTAGGGGAGTTGTTTTAATAAATAGATGTATCAAATCGATAGAGAAAACACCTGATTGCTATTACTGTTTAAACATAATGTACTTTATTTATAATACTTACCTAAGATATAAAAAGTAGCACAATATTGTTGCTATTAATATTGTTAACTTAGGGGAGTTGTTTTAATAAATAGATGTATCAAATCGATAGAGAAAACACCTGATTGCTATTACTGTTTAACATAATGTACTTTATTTATAATACTTACCTAAGATATAAAAAGTAGCACAATATTGTTGCTATTAATATTGTTAACTTAGGGGAGTTGTTTTAATAAATAGATGTATCAAATCGATAGAGAAAACAACTGATTGCTATTACTGTTTAACATAATGTACTTTATTTATAACACTTACCTCAGACATAAAAAGTAGCACAATATTGTTGCTATTAATATTGTTAACTTAGGGGAGTTGTTTTAATAAATAGATGTATCAAGTCGATAGAGAAAACACCTGATTGCTATTACTGTTTAACATAATGTACTTTATTTATAATACTTACCTCAGACATAAAAAGTAGCACAATATTGTTGCTATTAATATTGTTAACTTAGAGGAGTTGTTTTAATAACTAGATGTATCAAATCGATAGAGAAAACACCTGATTGCTATTACTGTTTAACATAATGTACTTTATTTATAATACTTACCTCAGACATAAAAAGTAGCACAATATCGTTGCTATTAATATTGTTAACTTAGGGTAGTTGTTTTAATAAATAGATGTATCAAATCGATAGAGAAAACACCTGATTGCTATTACTGTTTAACATAATGTACTTTATTTATAATACTTACCTAAGACTAAAAAGTAGCACAATATTGTTGCTATTAATATTGTTAACTTAGGGGAGTTGTTTTAATAAATAGATGTATCAAATCGATAGAGAAAACACCTGATTGCTATTACTGTTTAACATAATGTACTTTATTTATAATACTTACCTAAGACATAAAAAGTAGCACAATATCGTTGATATTAATATTGTTAATTTAGGGGAGTTATTTTAATAAATAGATGTATCAAGTAGATTTAGTTAACAGCTGATTGCTTTCACTGCGTAATAATATTTGCAGTAATTATTATAATAGTTAACTCAGACAAAACAAAGTAGAAAAATATTGCTATCATTAATATTCTTAATTAAGGGAAATTTAAATCAATAAATACAATCAACAGTTGAGGGATTTACTGCTTAATAAAATATACTATAATTATAATAGGTAACTTAGACAAAAAAGTCTATAAATTGCTGCTATTGATATTGTTAAATTATTTGAGTTGTTTTAATAAATCGATTTATAACGTAGATTAAGTAAACATCTGATTGCTGTTACAGTTTAATAAAATATACGGTAATTATAATGATTAACTCTAACCAAAAAGTTGAAAAATTTTGCTACATTTAAGTTGTTAAATTAATTTAGTGGTTTTAATAAATAGATGTAGCCCTTCACATAAATTTAGTTACACAGCTGTTGCGCACTGATAAATAAAATGTATGGTAATTATAATAGTTCCTCCCCCAAAAAAGGTAAAAAAAATATTGCTGCTATTGATATTGTTAAATTAATTGAGTTGTTTTAATAAATAGATCTCTCCCATTGATTCAGTAAACAGCTGATTGCGTTACCTGCTTAATAAAATGCACGGTAGTTATAATAGTTACTGAGAAAGAATAGTAGAACAATATTGCTAATATTAATATTGTTAATTGAGGGAGTTTTTTATAAATAAATGTATCAAACATATTCAGTAAACAACTGATTGCGTAGTATTTAATAAAATGTACGGTAATTATAATAGTTACCTCAGACAAAAAATTATATTTTTAAACTCACTGAGTTGTTTTAATAAATAGACGTATTACAGTACATAGATTCAATAAACAACCGATTTCTTTTTCTGCTTTATAAAATGTATGGTTAAAAACAATACTTAATTTAGACAAAAAAATAAAACAATATTGCTACTATTAAAATTCTTAAATAAAGATAGTATTTTAATAAATATTCCAGTAAACAGCTGATTGCGTACTGCTTAATAAATTGTACGGTAATATAATAGTTACCTCAGACAAAAAAAAAAGATTTAAAAAATATAATTGCTATTAATATTGTTAATTTAATTTAGTGGTTTTTAATAAATAGATATATCACATGATTCAGTAAACAGCTGATTGCGTACTGCTTAATATAATGTACGGTAATTATAATAATTAATTCAGACAAAAAAAGTAGAACAATATTGCTATTATTAATATTGTTATGTTAGGTTTAAACATATTCATGTACAATTAGTGTCATTACTATTATAGCTATACAATTTAATACTATTTTATGTATATCTTATTATAAACAAATTTATTGTGAATTCTTAACGTCACATACACTACGCTCTCACATCGAATTTAAAGATTAAAAATGGCTGTAACAGCGTTCTAGTGTTATTATCAAATACTGAAGAGGAATTATTGACCAATAAAGATAAGATAAACAAGTTTAGGCTGACAATAATTTGTCGAATCATCTTAGCATTACATAGTTATCGCATTCCAATTCGTTAATTTAAATTTTAAATAATGATTAAATTTAATTATCTGTTATGTGTTAAAAGGTTGTTTTTATAAAGGCAAAAAGCTGTTGAGCATCGCCTCAAACAAACAAACAAACAAGAAGACTAAAAAGGGCATTTAATATACTCGAAAATATGAGTAGCCTACTATAAAGTGCCAGGGTCGGAAGAGAACAAAGTTGGCTTAAGAGACCTAATAGGAATGATCTATCGCAAAACTATACGAAGGAAGTTGTAGATCAACCTAGTTAGCATTTTACACCAGTACTCCCCAAGGGGGGGGGAGTGCTAAAAGGGCTTAATTGTCTATTAATTCAATGTCACTCTCCTTTCATATTTGTATTCAAAACAGAAACAAAAAAGTAACAACTGACGTTACTTAAAAAACAATTGCTTAAAAGAATCTTCCATTCTGTGATGTTCAGTGTCTTACATTAATTTTAAATCGGCTTGAACGACTTTGATTAATTTGCCCCTAATGAAGCCAGTCGAAAATTTTGAATAGTTGAAAGCTGAAAAAACTAAACATTGAGTAATGATAATCATATTTTATAATAATCTTCCGTATCTTTGAAAAATTCTCCAAATAAGTCTTTAACAAGCGGCATAAAAGGTTAATTTTTCTTGACCTTATTTCCTCACACGAGTGTTTTGGGAATAAAGTGACTGTTTGAGTTGATATTATTTCTTTACTATTAAGTTAATTTCTTAATAACGAGACAAATGAATCCAAAATAGTATAAGGCCGAATTGGACGTAGAACCACAAAACAAAACATTACAGGTAGTGGCTACAAGCAAAACAAACCATCAGTAGACGAAAATTGTTCGTTCTAGAATACAACCTTCGGGTAAGAGTTTCCAAAAAAGTCTTATTTTCTGCCAAATAAATAATCAGAATTTGGAAAAGTCAATGCGTAAAAATCTTCCAAAAGAAAACTAAAAATATGAGAATGCGGAAAACAGTTTTGAACAAAATTATCTCTAAATCTTTCAATCACAAAATATTGTCTCCGCAATAAAATCAATTTTTTTTTGAAAATTAGAAAATTAAAATTAAATTAACAATTGCTTATTAGAAATCTAACCAGTCCAACGTTCTCGTTTAGTTTGCAATATAATGCATTGAAAGTACAAATGAAATAGGAATTTTAGCACTACTAGCCATAATGAAATACACGATCCAAAAACATTGTACAAACTTCCTCACTCCCATCCCCGAACGTCATCAAAATTTGCAGTTCGGTAGTTGTTAATTAAAAAGCGAAAATGAATCAGACGCCCATTAAAAAAATATATAATTAAAATATAAGAGTCTAAATGTGCTTCGCTTGTCCTCTGTAAATGTTATTTGATTAAAACCAAACTTTTAATGACGGTGGTTTTAGGTTTAGTTTTATGTTTTAGCTTCCGATTTTGCGCACGGGTTTGGGGCATCAATCCTCTCGTTCCACTAAATTTTGAACAAAATCGATAAAGTCGACGTTGATAAATAACGTATTTTATAAAAGCCACATTGTCGATGTTTCGTTTTTTAACCGAGAATTCACGAACCAATACTTTTTGGAGTGATTGTTTGGATCCTTAGGGGCTAGGCCCTACACTTAAGTTTAATTTGATTAAAATTGGCTCTAAATTTAGTGATATTTGTTATGACGAAAATACGCCATGTTTTTGGAGTTTAGGACACTGCACATATCACAGATATCAATCTATAAATAACTTATTTGGTCTTGGGGGTCCTCAAAGCGGATATGAGAGTACCTATAAAATTCGACGTCGATTTATTGACTCATCACATAACTTTCTCTATACTACGTATATGGAAAAGAAGAGTTAGATCGCAATCCAAAACTTACTTCACTTTTAACAGGGAAGGTTAAAAGTTTGTTTTATTTTATTGATTATTATTTTTTTAAATACATTACATACAGTTGTAAGTTTTGTTTTATTTTAGACAATGTTTTTAAAACGTGTAATAGAGAAAGTTCTCTACACTTATTAATACATATTGTCACCTAAATGTGAAATGGAGAATAACTCCATTAACTGTACAGTACTGCTGCGGTAAGAATGAACGCGCAAATAATACAAAGGATTACAAATATTTTAGTTGATACTGAACATCACACTACTACTCTAATTAATAACATTGAGTCAATAACAATGTCAATAAAATTAACCTAATGTATTCAATAGTATATTGCCCCGTGTTAATAAACACTGAAACACTTAAAACAACTCTAATAATTGTCTACACTGAAATCATACATAGCCTAGGCTATCGCATAACCACTTACAACTGTGGAAAATTCCAATCTGATATTTTCTAACCGATTAGTACAGTATCCTCAAGGTAGGAATGTGTCTGGGGTGGAGAGGAAAAGAGGGGCACCCGCACTTTGTTTGTTGCGTTTACTTTCAGCGGTGAACCCCAATAATAAATCATAGACCTCAAATGCTTCTTTTAAACGTGTACCCAACTTTCGTTTCTTTTATCGGTGTAAGAAAGAATAAAACGTTTACAAAAGTCTGTCACGAAGTTGTAACTTTAGGAATTAAATGTAGCTAAGCAGTAATTTGTGTACCTATTTTTTTGGAATGGGTTGTACCGTCAAGTCAGGCTAGGGAAGAAGTAGAAGGGAGGACAAGCCCCTTAGCCAGACACAATCCTAGTCTAAGGCTACTGTACGGTAGTTGTTAAGGGACTATACTAGTCTAGTAGTCTAAATGCGATCACCCTAACCTAACCTAACCATCACCCCTCATACGTTGCGTTCATTCTTATGATTGTCAGACAGTACCTATGCTGCTTATATTTATGCCAAGTTCTAAAGTATACATAAATAACACATATGTTGCTCAGTATAAACATTGCATGATGGTTTTACATCACATCCGACCATTTTTGTGTCCTTTAAAGGTCCTTGGAAAATTTTCCTATTGAACTTTGTGAAAAATCGATCACCTAAAGATAGTTTGTAACCGGTAAATTCCTTTCACAAATATCTTAACTTATTTATCGTTCACATTTTAAAACTCTTGAGTCATCTGAATTTAAATAAATTTTTGAAATAAACTAAATTAATTTTTGTTTTTGAGAAAATTAAATAAACAAACGCATTTCAATATTTTCCTACTAGGATATTTGTTTCCACTTTATGTTAAACTTTAGTGTCGTGGACATTTAGGGTGGCGACTTGCCTCCTCCATTCGTCCCTTCCCACCACCGACAATCACAATACACTGTGCAAAACAGTTCAGGAAAGTACAATAAAATTCATATCACGCAATTCAGCCGCTGACGTGAATTGATGATACTCGTAATTTCCTTAATTTGTAATTCACATTTCCTTTAATATTTCGAAACTACAAGGTTGTGTAAGGATTCAAATGGTTCGTTTATATAGATTTTATTTCATTTATAGCTACACAGCATCATGTTACAGTATGTACAGGAAAAAAATATTTGCAAAATTCGTTTATAAAATTTGTATGAAAAGGTATTTCCATGCCTTTTAAATTCCAATAGTTTTATAAAATTTGTTGAAAAATAATGAAAATAAAACAGCTAGAGCCGATAATAGGAAAGTCGGCAAAACCGTTTAGAAAACATTCTTCTGATTTTCGAATTATTGGTAAAGATCTCGGCTGAGCTATTGTAAAAATAGCATTTACCTGCACCACATTTTATGTAAATCGTACAAAAAATAGCGACATTTATGTTTTATATATTATGTTTTATATATTTATGTTTTATATTTACTAAACATATATAAATACACATAAAATCGTGACTCAAAACATGTTCTATAGTTCGAATAAAACTGGAAAGGGACGGGGTTATGGAGTGGCGGGGGAACGTTGTTGCCAAATAAATTTCATTATTTTCATGAATTCTTAGTAATACGAGTAAAAAAATTTGTACGTTTAAATTTAATTTCAGGTTATTTATTCTATGTTCATTTCAGTGTTTAATTACTGAACTTTTAACCTAATATTTTGTATACCTAAATTAAGTTTTCTCCAACTATTATTATATATTAGAAAAAGAGAAATAAACGAGAGGTAATAGACCATAGGGTTTAACGAAATTACCGCTCTACGATATTGTATTATGTTATACCTTATATTACGATATATTCAAGATTTGTTTTCATATTTGAAAATCAAATTAAAACATGTAACCAACTTTCATAACTTACAATTATGCAGCTCTGAGTTGGTTGGACTGTAAAATGACAAGTTATAGGTAAATTAACATAAATATATACACTAATCAAATGTTGGAATTTGTATGGAATTATTTGAACAAACAATTACATTTCAAAATTTTGAAAAATGTAATACTCTTTCTTAAGCACAATGTTATAATGGGTATATTTTCACTTCCGTAGAATTGGCAACAATGCTCACCTGCCATTCGTCCAGAAGGCTACGAGGATGTAGTGCTATCTCATCCAACATCCAATTTCCTAAAAAAAAGTGCCATCTCATCCAGTGCAAAGTTTTACAGTTTATTAACCTAAACTAACCTAACCTAACCCAACCTAACGGCCGCTTTGAATATTTTCAGGTTTTATTTGTAATTTATGTCAAATAATTCTGTTAATATACAAGCGGCTTCATATTCTACAAACCTTGAGGTGGAACATTAGAACAGACTGTTGTTGAACTGCGCAACCTGGTGCCTAGGTAAGGAGCACCCGCAAGAAGATTAGTTTTCTCCCTGTATTACATACAAGGCTAGTTTTAACATGATTGTACATGATTTATAGCTTTTTATATAAAACGCAAAGAGCATTTAGGGGGGTTTAAATAGTATTAAGCTAGAAAATATGGAAGACCGGAAATTTTATAAATAATAAGAATTTTATAAAATTATAAAGGTAGGCTACTACAAACGTTCCAATAGTTTTTGTAGACCTGTCAAGTAAACAATAGCATAGGTTTTTGGACGAGATGGCACTAGTTGGCGGGTAAAGAATTAACCCCCTGCCCTACGTCCGTGGAATCTGGATGAGATGGCACTTGGATGAGATAGCACCTGGACAAGATGGCACGACACTGCTACGAGCCCCTCACCCCCTATCCGCTTTCACTTCCATAGAATCCCTTTCCAATTTAAATCCAACTATAATCTGTGGACATCTCATAGTACTGGGGTATGAGGGCATTATTAATTGCTAATTTTGCACAATATGTAAATTATCTAAAAGTTGACAGACGTTTATTTGTATTAGTTTTACAACATCATAACTGTTGAGAGAAAAACATTTGTAAAATTACTTATCATTAAGGGATGCCGTAGCATGCTCCCCCCTCCATGTCACCCTCTGTCTATGGTATTAAATAGAAAATTTCCCTTAAAGCAATAATTGCGCGGACGAATATTTGTAATAATTGAAAACGGGTTTATGTCTACCCAGTTCAGAAAGATACTGGCATTGCTTGGGAATTGTTCATTATACTCATTAAACAAGGGGGAAAAGTATTGATTTATACAATTGTATACATTATTATAATGTCTACAACTCCCCCTTCACACTTCCCCAGAGGTTGGGGGTGGATAATGGCTAGTGCAAGGGGTCGCTTTGTACTTTATATTGTCTGCTTTCAAAATCTTTAAAGCCAGCAGTTGGGTTTACTCTAGCGAAACGCCATGCGATACCACTATTGATCAGATCTAGCGATAGTTAGTTATAAGCCCAGACGTAATTAAATCCATATAAAGCGAAAAAATATTTTGAGATTAGTTGGTGAATTGATAATTGTTTTCTTTTATCATATAACGTAGAGAAAGTTATGGAATAAGACCAAATCACAAACGGCTCTAACGATTTTGGTGAAATTGATCCAATTAGTAGATTCGGGTGTTATTGTCTAAACAAGAAAAAAAAACCGTCCATGACATATAAAAACCGTCATTTCAAAACAGATCCGCCAATTTTGATAAAATTTGTGTGCTTACATACCTAGTGCTAAATCCACTCCTTGCCTACAACACCCATAGCAAAACTTTTGTCGGTGAGAGTTATTTGTTTTTCAGGGTAGCCTATTAAACAAAAATATACAGCAATTTTCTTAATCAGCACCACCAATTTCGGCAAAAATGTGCTAAAATGATAAACTAAACTATAAATAGGCCTACAGGGCGATTCTTGTATCGTGGGCACTATTGGTACGATCTGATAGCTTGTAACTGATGAAAAACTTTAAACCGTATTAATTTTTCAGATAAGTTTAAATCTGTTTCCAAACTGAAAAATGGCCGCCATTTTCCAATATGGCTGCTAACTTTTTAATTTCATATAGGGACACCTATTATGAGTTTTTACGATACTTTAATTTTAAGACTATTTTATTCTTGGTTATTGTTTATTAAACCTACTCGATTTACGAGCAATAGGCGCTGCAAATTTCGAACTTTTGAATTTTCAGGAGACGATTTTACATACTTCCCGTTTTGAACCAAGATAAAAATGTAAGTAGGCATCGTCTAGAATGTATAAATACTAAAATGTAAAACCAATGTAATATTATATTTTGGGCTATTTAATTCCTTATTTAGCTTATTCTACACTACTACCTTATTTCGCTTACACTAGATTGTAGCAAGGTTTTATTTGTTGTGCAAATTATTTATTTTATTTGTATTTACATTTTTATCTTTATTCAACAATGGGAAGTAAGAAAAATCGCCTCTTGAAAATGTTTCAAACGTCAAAAGTTCGAAACTTTAAACCCCTATTGCTCCTAAACGAGAAGGTTTATCAAACAATAACCAAGAATAAAAAAGTCTAAAAATTATGTACAGAATTTAAAACATAAGGTTGGCAGCCTTATTGGAAAATGTCGGATATTTTTCAAAGTTCACACAACAGATTTTTAAGTTAGGCTATATGAAAAAATAACAACACCTCATTTAAAGTTTTTTCTTCGGATTAATAGTTCACGATGTAGCCTACCAATAGTGCCCATGATAAAAGAATCACCCTGTATATTAACTGCCACATTTAAGTTAAAAATTATTATTATTAACAAGCGTGTTTTAAATTGTTAATCCTGCTATATTTTTACATTAATTTAAAATTATTATTAGCCTTTTAATATTTGTTCCATAGATCTGTGATCGTATTTTTTTAATAAGAATTTCAATAGTCACTTTATGTTTTTCAATCAGCTGGTTTTGCCAATAAGTTCTAGAAGCTAACACATACATAAGTTTCAGTAAAATATTATTGTTGTGAAAACATTTCTATTGTAATCTTTGTACAAAAGAGAAGTGTCATATAATATAATTAAGAGGGCTGTCTGTGAAGATGTAATCCACTCTTCCTCGGGTTAGCACAGTTTCAAGTAGTCGATCCTTATCTAGGCTGTACTTCGCTAGTGGGTGGTGGTCGTTGTTGTTGCTCTACTTCTGCTACTCCTTGATGATTGTGAAAGGTATTTTTAGACCCCCTTGTAATAGTTTCACTGGCATTAATTTATTAGTTTGTATTGTTACCAGAATTGAAGAGTAATCTTTTTGATATGGACTCAGCTCCTATATAGTGGCAATAGAAATCTATCCGACCACAAAGACAGACTGTAGTCGTGTTGTAGAATACATAGAAGGATGACGAATGATTTGATTTAAGTTTGTGGAATGTTTTAGCACCGTTTATTAAATTTTATGTTATATAATAACTGGTGTGGCATGGATCTACAACTTAGTCTTGGGTTGAATTTTGAAATATATTATTGCTAAAGAGTAGTTTTTGTAATATTTTAGTATAAGTGCATTGTGGCATCTCATTAGATTACTTTTAACCCTCAGGGCTCACTTATAGTGAGTACAGGAGGCATTTCCGAGGTACCAAGCTGGATCTACACCTTAGTTTGGATCCCTCCCTTTCATCTTTCCTATCAGTTCTCTCTTCCAACCCTTGTTCTCTTTCGAGTAAGAATGACGCTACATCGAGAATTAGGAGTCTTTATTTCATCTTCTTTTCTTCTTTTTTTACAAGGCGATGAAGGTTTTTGCCTTTAAACAACATTGGAAAAAATGAATTGTTTAAAAAAATTTAGTACAACTCAAAATGTGAGAAAACCGCTCATAAGATCAAAACACAAAATTTTGATTTTCTTAAATTCGGCAAAATATTGATAAAATTTTGCTTAAATGTAGCTCCAAGAATCAAGTCCAACCTTATTATCCATTCTTCCAAGAAAATAACTGCCGAATAGTTATCAGCAAGTTTTTGACGGCCAGTTATTTTGATTTGTGTTTTTTCACTTATACCTAGACTAAAGAAAATTGTGATGAGTCAAAACTAGAAATTTCGAGTTTTTAATAAAGATATTAGTTTTGAGGTTTCCTGAACTGTGAGCTGTGATTTGATTTGATTTGATTGAACTGAGCTGTGATTTATATTTTGAATTAGAAGCCATTACATATGACTAAAGTTTGGTCAATATTGCCGATTTTGAGATATTCGACGTTCTAATAGGACCTATACGGGTTTCGTTTACGACGTAAAAAAAAATTGTTGAGAAGAATACGTAGGCCTATATACAATTTGTATATGGTGGGGGAAAGTTAATTCATTATACATTTACAGATTTTCAGAGCGAGAGGGATTTAACACATTGAACAGCTGTCACAAGACCGCCAACAAAGAGGAAGCGAATCCGGGAAACGTCATCTTAGAAGAAATCGAGAGATACCGCCTCAACTAGTTAGTGATTCCAGTCCGTCTTCCATCAGCTGTTAATATTCCACAGCCATCTATAAAGACGGCGTTGCACATAATATGTCGCTGCATTTGAATAAATTACGATGTTTGCATACACAAGCACTGGCCATTTCCTAGAATACAATGCCGCCGTGCCCTAAATTTGGCCAACACACCGACAAACTGTAAACTGGCGAAGAGAACGTCAGAAGGGAAAAGAAACACACGGACGAAATAAAAGCCAGATGTTCGCCAAGGACAGATTTCTTACGACTGTTTTTACTTCCTCGCTTTTTATAAATAGCTACAAAAATTGATCCATTCAAGTTGTTGAAACTTTAATAATTAAATAAAGGAAAACACGTAAATTTTAATAACAAGCTGATGTGGAACAAGACTGAGACATGTGTGATATGTAAACAAACTTTCTGTGCAGACTGCAAATACCTTTGTGCGCATTCGTGGCAGATTACAAGTATCAAAACCCTTACCTGAGCTAACCTCGTTTCATGACTAATAATTTTGAAAGTTTGTAATAGGGTACATATAATAACTTAAGATGATGACTTAATCATTGAAACGTCGTTTTGTTTCAAATAATAAGTTTGTTATAGAAATGCGTGTCTCTTCTTTCATTTAAACGAAACAAAATGTTTTATTTCATTACGAGTTGATATTTTAGTTAATACATCAATTTTGAGTCCCTCTAGCTCCAAATTATACATTGCAATAATGTTCGTCCACATGTAATATAAAATCAACCAAACATTTATCTGCATTAACCTAAGAATATAGGTTTGGTAGTTATAGGTCAAAAGGTGAAATTAACTATGGACAAGATCTTCCAATGTCAAACATCTAAAAATATATACGGTAACAAATTTTAGTAAAAAGTGTAGATCAAAAGCATTGTGCTAATATCGATTTCGAGTAATAAATTTTTTGTTTAATGAATCCGGCTGCGGTTTTTAATCAACAGTCCTGAACGTGCATTTTTACCGATACGTGACGGATCGTGCATTTTTACCGATACGTGACGGAACGTACATTTTTACCGATACGTGCAGAAACGTGCATATTTACCGTTACGTGCCGGTACGTGCATTTTTACCGATACGTGTCGGAACGTGCATTTTTAACGATACGTGCCGGAACGTGCATTTTTACCGATACGTGCCAGAATGTGCATTTTTACCAATACGTGCCGGAACGTGCATTTTTGCCGATACGTACCGGAACGTGCATTTTTACCAATACGTACTGGTACGTCCATTTTTACCGATACGTGCCGGAACGTGCAATTTTACCAATACGTGCCGTAACGTGCAATTTTACCGATATGTGTCGGAACGTGCATTTTTACCGATAGTCTACGTGTCGGAACGTGCATTTTTTACCGATACGTGCCGGAACGTGTATTTTTTAAGGCTGGAAAAAACAAACAAAAACAAAACTAAAAGCTATTTTAAGAAAATATTAATTTTTGTTTTAGTCGGAGGGGGGAATGCCTACATAGCAAATATCTTCAAATTCACCCCAGCCGTTTGGTTTGTAGAACATTAACAGACAGACGTCAATAAAAAATTTTAAGGTCAAAAAGCAGATATTTGCATGAAAAACTTAACTTCATTTTCCCCATCACAAAACTTTAAGTAAAAGTTTGATACAATATTTGTATCTGTAAATACTTTCACATTGATTTATTTTGAACTGTTAGATCGATTTGTTCAAAATTGCTATTTTTTGGGACGCTTTTAACATCCAACTATGTTCGCAAAATACGTATAATTATTCCAATTAAGTCAAAATTTAGTAAATTCACCCAACTACAAATTAAACGTCAACAACTTTCTCTTACTTTCAGTTTTATATTATTTGGCCAGACCGTAAAAATTATCAATAGACGCTAGCCTACTTAAAAAGTATAATATCTCAAAATCGGCTATTTTGAAAATTAGTTTCATAAAATTTTCATCGTGAAAGGTTGTCTATAAAATTCTATATAAAATAAAATTGCTGCTCTTGAGTAAATATGAAACTACCAAAATGAGCCTTCACCGCAAACGGCAAATACATAATGTAACTTAAATTTGATCAAAATAGCTTAGGTCGATTTGAGATATTCGATTCTTTTGGACAATATCACTTTTTGATAGATACTCTACCTACTAACTAAAAGTTTTAAGGAGATGTTTATTTTTATTTTGTCTTAAAATATGTATACCACAAAAGTATCCAAAAATATTGTTTTTGAAACATTTATATTCTCAACCAACTGACTCGAATAAGTACAAAATTTCAAGGAGGGCTTACTTTGTCGAAGTCTAAACCACCTTCTCCAATTCATTCTTTCTACCTTTTAAATATTTTTCTCAAAGAAAATTACCAGGAACTTGTTTCCTCTAAAAAAGTGGTAATTGGGAAATCACTCTGTCTTAAGGTTATTTATCCAGCCTTTCAATGACTGACTGGTTTCCTTAGTGCTTGATACTCTTTGAGGAAAACACATTTAAAAAGACCGATGAAATCTGAAAAAGTGAGGGGGGTTAAATAACATAACCATTCACAATTTTGTCTACAATCTGTTGAAAATATAGAAATTTCACAAAATGGTACTTTTGTAGTACCGGTACATATAGTTAAACAAAATTTTTAATAAATTTGGAGGACTAAGTTTTGTTTTGTTTAATATTTGTTTTTGTGTATGTAAATATGAAAAAAAAAGTTAATTAATCTTTTCTCTGTTTATTTTAATTGTAATCAGAATTTTGGATAAATCGATTAACACGTATAGCATCGTTAACTCCCTCAAACAAACAACTTCCCTTGAACAAAGAAAAGATCACTAGAAAACCTTCAGATCAAGAATATTTCTGAAAACATTCGCACATCTCGTCACCTTCAACACAAGGAACTTTGCTACTAAGTTATTTGCTTTTTTACAATAAATATTTGCGTATTTTCCCCGAGTTGTTTACATACCACAGCAGCATATTTACAAAACATATAAAAGTTAATCTATTTGTCCTTAGCAACATGCCTTCGTAATTAAAACTTAAGTTACAAGTCACCTGATCACGTATTGAGCTGTGTTTGGTCAGAATAGTTTGTTTTAGAAATCACGAAAAAGCTATGAATTAAAATAAGTAAAGATTATAAATTACCAGGCATGCTGTGGGCGTAGTGGTCGTGCATCTTCATCGCCCTCATTCCATTCCTCCTGTCTGTCCTGCCCTCGACCTCTTTCCATTTACTTGTCCTCGCTGTAGTCAGTCTACTTCATCAATTACCTGTCGACAGAAGAACGTCTCTTACTTTGAATATGTGATCGTCTTAACTTTAGATTACAGATATTTAAACATCATATTTTGTTTATATGTAGTAACATGAGTAAACGAAACAAGGTTATGTTTGGCTTTTCTTCCGTATATTTGTATTCTTCGCAGTTACAGCCGAACGCGTGACCAATTTTTATGAAATTTAGTAATAAGGGGCTTTGCAACTAGGATGAATGTTGTATGTACAAAATTTAAAATTTTATTTTCCGTTTTAAAATGGCGGCCACTACATGGACGCTGTCTCCGTCTAGGAAAAAAGCAAGCCATCTCTAATATTGCATAATAGTACGAACAGGATAATAATAGATTAAGGAACAGTTGAACAAATAAAATCTATAAAGGACAAATTAAATGAGAATTTATTTCTAAAAACTTTCTCATAGAAAGTTTTACCTAATCAAAAAATATATACTTAATCGCTTATTTGATGTTTTATTTACACGAATTATATATATAAAAAATAAATTATTTTTTCTTGAGATTTCTTCTATAAAACTTGATATAAATTTCTTGTAAACAAAGTGCCCTTAAAGCCTCTTACCCCTTTAATTTTTTCTACAGTTTGCGTCATAATTATTTCGGATTAAATAAAGTTTGTTTATAATTATATATATATTACATTTTGTGACGTACAAAATAACTCAATATTTTTGTGAATGTCAAAAATTCTTTTATAAACATCATCTACTAGGTACTACTGCAAAGATATTGGCGGACCACAGTTTGAACATTCAGTATAATTGTACAACTTGATTCATCATTGATAATGTGTTTTATTTAAAAACCATTTTGAAGTTGATTAATGATGTAATAATGTGGTTACACATAACTTTGCGAAAAATATTATGTTGGAACGGAGTCCAAGTCTTCACTGAAATAAATCAACTGTGAGACAGACTGATATTGATAATATGTACATCAGTTGTCAAAACAAACAATTTGCGTCGAATATTCAGTGCCGATGAGGAGTTACAGTGTAATAGGAAGCTAGAAGGTTATGCCAAAACCGGCTTTCATTGTATAATATGTGTCTCTTAGAATTTGCTCTACAAGTCGTGATTTTAGTCCGATTTTTAAATTTGGTATGTAGTTTCGGTTTTACATATCATTGCACAAGTTGATTTCCCAGAAAAAAAAGGTCAGTAAATTTCAATGGTGGCCCATTTCTAATTTCAAAAACTTGTTTAACAAAGGTAATGTTTTCTTATAACATCCCACAGTAGCTAATTTTGTGCAGATTTGTAATCTGCATCTAATGAAGCTCAAATTTGTTTTCTCCGATAAGAAATACGAGAGTTATAACCACAAAAATCGTTAAAAACATAACCTCAAATTATATAAAATCAGCAGTAGCCTCGAGTTGATAGAGTTTTACTTAAATTATAGTCAAATTTAGTAGGCTAAGTAAATTCGGTTTAACAAATTATTGAAGATGATTTTAGAAAATGTTCGGAAAATTTCCAAATTGGTGCAGTCTATGTAAAACAGTTTGTTCCAGGGCCGGTTTTAGACATTTTTCTATTGTAAGCGAACAACATTCCGGCGCCCCCTCCCTAAAAAACTTATTTGGTAGTTAGGATTATCTCTGGTAACGTTTAAAAATACGAGTAAATATAAATGCTTAAGAATGTCCGAAACGTGCGAAATATGAATAAACATAGAGGCTTAATTATCAGCATGTATTAGACATACTCGCCCTTATTTATTGAATGTAACATTTAAAAAATTAAAAGACCATTTACATAATATATATAAAAATACAAAGTTAATTAAGTGTGAATAAATAAATAAATACAACAGTCAGTTTTAAAGATATTAAACAATTTATTTACTCGTAAAATAACGAAAACTTAAAACGTTTACACTTAACACTGGAAAGAGATTTTCCTTGCTTTCATTTTGGCAAATTCGTTGAGAATGTAGTCAGTGTCCATTTGGTTTAACAAATCATTCTCAATGGCCATTGTTGCCAGTCCACTCAAACGTTCCTTAAAGAAACAAAAACATTAGGGAATGTGTCCATATAATCATTTTTTGTTATATACGACAAGGCCGAACTTGGAGAACTTCCGGGTGGCAACATTGGCGCAAAAATGTGTAGCTCTTCGTAGTTCAACTCCGTTTACGTCACATTCTTCTCCATCACTCAGAACATTGTGAAGTTGTATGCAGGCGTCTTTCAAAGTCTTCTTGTCCCATGTCTGAAGATTCCTAATGTCATACAGAAAACTAAAACTCTTGCTGTGGTTTTCCAATAGTTCAAACCTCTCTTTAAGTGAGTTGATTGCCGTATCAAGCACCACAAAGAAAAATTTCACTTTGAATGATGCCAGTCCAGCTTGAATCGGTTCATCCTCACTCTCGAACAGTAGATGACTGAGCGACGCAAGAGGGTGGGGCGTCTGCCGGACGAGACCAAGTAGATAACGGAGGGGTGCCTGGCGGACGAATCCATTTGTTATTATTTGTGGTTATTGTTATTTGGGAATAACAATAAATAAAGTAGTAGGAGTATGCGCAAGTTTCCCACCTTACGATATACGATTTACCCTAACTCCTCACTCCTACAATTTGGCAATGTAAATCAACTTCAACCTCTAGTCTCCTTCTTAAATACTGAACATTGGAGAGCGCTTAGGCGCCCCCTTTTGCTTGGCGCCCTACGCGACCGCATACTTTGCTTACCCCTTAAACCGGCCCTGGTTTGTTCAGTAGTTAGTTTGTAACTAGATCTTATAAGAACTTATAAAGACTCATTTCGTGCAACTTTGTGACCTGCAAAAGTAAAAGTTTTAACTAAAAACATAACATGAAAATTAGATAAAAATCACTTTATAGTCTGATTTTCTAAAAAAAGTCCCTGGGGGGGGTCCAATTCTAGATAAAATAGTTTCTACTTATAGGGGTACTACTTAGAAAAGAATCGCGCGCCGATTGTGTCTCGCTCAGGTAGAACTGTGGTGGGAGAGGGAGAGCCCGACATACCCAGCCGCTGCTTCATTGCGTAGGGCTTAATATTATCTTTTCCAAACCTACTACACCGCTAAAAAATTGTGAATGTGTATCGTTTATGTTCCTGACAATTACAATTAGTAGATTTAAATATTTTACAAAGAAAAATACTTAAAAAGGCATTAAATTATAGGTTTTAAATTCCACCGCTCCAATCCCACCTCTTGTGTGCGCAAGCCACTCTCGAGTTGACGGTTCTGCGCAGGTTTCTTTCTGTCTGGTAGGCCAATAGAATGTTTCTAATATAATATAATAAAAAATATAGCCTACATAATAAAAAAAGATAAATATTTTGTGATTTTACAGATGGTAAGTACATTAACCATTTACAAGTTCTGTTAATTGCTGCTTTTCTAACGTTTAGAGAAACATTTCAAATTTTACCAAGAAATTAGATCATCGCGCGGCCCCTACGTCAGGGATTTTTTTCTTTAATCAGAATATAGTATCCATAATTTTAGTTTAATTTCAGACAAGCTTGGTATATAAATGAGAGTTAACTAATCGTTGAATATGATATGAACATTCTGTATTAATCACATATTATCAACAATACGCGGAATTGAATATAGTACCTAAATGTTTATATTTTCCAAGTGAATTTTAAAAAAGTACACAAATACTTCCTGTTAAAAAAAATCAATCATTATCACAATACTGAGAAGAATATTAGAATGTTTCTATTTGTTAAAAGTGCCTTTAAACAAACAAATTTATTCCAAGAAGTACTGGTTGAACTCATATTTACACAGAGATAAAGCACTTGCAAATCCCAATCAAAAGGCGCCAATAGTCCTGTTTGCCTATAATTATCAAAAGGTTCCCCACTTGAGCCGGTCGTCCATGAATCATAAAGAAGAATTCCAAATGTTTATCAACAAATTGGCAGGTCGCTATGATTAAATTATTTTGTAAGCTTATCTAACCGACGCAAAAAAAACAAGGTTATCTTGCCAGACCCAAGGTTAAACAGAGACAATCTTCACTTGATGGTTGGTTATACTGTAATAACGTGTATACCATTATGCAACATTGTTGTACATTATATGATTCCATTTGTTCCCACCACTATTAGACAGCGCTTACTTCATTGTACCGAACTCAATTTATTTGTAATTTATACGACATTGTCAGGCTTCAATTGTAAATACTCGCTACGATTTTTCTTTTGGATTTACTGTGTTCCTTTACTTCACAGTATCTTTTTCTTTTATTTTGTGAATAAGTCAAATTTTCTTAATCTAGGTATATAATAGACTAATAATGGAAATAATGAGACGATTATTCAATTCCACAAAACAACTTTAATTGCGACATAGTTTCGCCGTTGCTTGAAAATGCCTAAAGGCGAAACATATTATAACAAATCTTACTATAACTTATTTTACGCACTTTATTCGTGCCAATGTTAGCAAAATAATTAACTTTGAAACATGTAGGTTTTAACTCTTTCTTTAATTGTAAAATTAAATTTAAAAAATCATTTACAATAAAAAACAATTATCGTTCAAATTTGATGCACTTAATAATTATACAAAATTAACATCTAAATCTACTACTTATTGTAAGTACATAGTTAAATACAAGTTACTTATTCTACAATGTCTTAATCTAAAATAAAGAAATAAGAGTGCATCAGAATTTTTATTTTTTCTTTTAATTATTTTGATAAAATGCTCCGGCTGAAATTTATTATTTATTAATTTAATTTACTTTCTCTTTACGGGTTCGTTAGGTTCTTTGGTGACTATAATTTACTTGAAATATAAAATAAAATCTGGTGGTAGTTTGTTTAACTGAAATTGTCCATTAATTTGTACTTATCGACTCTGAAGTTCTATTACAGCTCCAATGTTCCTGGTTCCTTGACCGTGGTTCCCGCGTAGACTGCCAGTAGATGGATTGATTTGCCTTAATCTTTTCGACGAATCTTCTTTTCGTTATACACTTTTATTTTCACACACTTTTGTGACGACGATTACTTTTTAATTTATTCGATGATTATTCCTGTTCAAACACTTATATAACGACGTCATTACTCACACACTTTTATGACGACGACTCTTTTTAACTTATAAACGACGATTATCTTTTAACTATACTTCGAAGATTATTATTAAACACTTGTACAAAACGACGTAGGTTACTATTTAATTTCGACGGTTGATTTCGGCTAATCTTTCAACACATTTTTTTTTTATGCTACTAAGAGAAACACTTTCTCCGGAACAACCTTCTTCAATAAGTTCCACACCAAAAAGACCCCTTGCGCTTCTCTTCAACCCTTATTTATAATTTTTATTCCGATCCTCTGCCTTCATTGGCTTATTTTAAATCTTTTACGTTACTTCAGAATTGATGCAATTCCTTTCAATGGTATTTTTCAAATAATTTCGGTTGAAGGCATTGAACTTTTGAATTCTTTATTTGACTCCTTGGGGTCCGTGACTGACTATAGAATCGTTTTTCTAGCTGTCAACCCTTTCAACTCTTCACAATTAATTTATGGCCTGCCGAGCACTGACCTTTTGGGAGCCCTCTATTTCGTTACAATATGTCGCAATAAAAGCTGTTTTGTGGAATTGAATAATCGTCTCATTATTTCCATTATCATGGAATTCCATCATGTACCGACTGTTGTAACATTAAATTATATAAGAAGAAGAAGTAGAAGAAGAAGAAGAAGAAGAAGAAGAAGAAGAAGAAGAAGAAGAAGAAGAAGAAGAAGAAGAAGAAGAAGAGGAAGAGGAAGAGGAAGAAGAAGAAGAAGAAGAAGAAGAAGAAGAAGAAGAGAGCGCTTTATTAAGACAAACAGAAAACTTCTCTCTAATAGTTTCTTAAAAGAAAAAACTAAATTGATTTGATTAAAACAAAAACACTTCTCTCGTGGTTACACGTCTCCCCGAGGAGTTGTAATCTTTTTTTTTTTTTAATAAATATAGAATGTTTAGTAAATAGTTGAATTTTTTACTTAAATTTAATCTATATTGCCATGCTGATTTGCAATATTTACAAAGAGAAGTCCAGTCATTATCATTCAACATAAAAATCTTTTCTAGATATTCTTTAAATGAATTTCTTTTAAACTAGGACACACGACAATAATAGTACTAGTATATTTTATCACTAAGACCAAAAGTGAAGCTTTTTAATTCAAATTCAAGTTTAACTTGCGCTTGTAAATCGGAAAATGAGCGAGGATCGAAAAGCTTCTTTTGGTCCTAGTGATGAACTATATTTTTCGTTATACTGCAAATCATATAAGAAAACAATTTCACAAAAACTAAAATGTTATAACCTATTTACCTTAAAATCGATGGTAACAGCTGTTTTAACGGTTATTTACAATCGAGAGTATCGGTTGTTTTTATAGATGCTTTACAATCGTTAATTAATTCGTATAAACGAAGTAACAGCTGACGACCTCGACCTCAGCTGATGTTTTTAGGTCCTAGGACTAAAAAGAACAACTTTAGCATCTCAATGGATGTAATGAAAACAGCTGTTTTTGAAGCAGTATGAAGAAAAATGCATTACACTTTCGTTTTTCTTTTTTTGCACAATGAACACAACACCGAAGAAGACTTACACGATTTGTTTACCTAAATAAGTTCAGCTCTTACTTTGTTTGTGTCTTTTCTCCCCCCCCCCATCTTAACTGTCCCTCCCCACACCTTAACTTTTGTATCAACATAAATACAGCTAAACTAGTTTGGGACTGTTAACTAGGTTACCTGAAGTTTCTTGTATCATAGTTTGGAATTTTGCACCTCCCTTTAAAGGAGTATTGGGGGTCCTAAAAATTTTCAAATAGGAACCCCCATCTTGTGACATGTCAAATTAAAGGACATAAAAAGACAAAATTAATGGTCCTTACGAAATATTTGTTGAATGACCATAACTAAAATAGCGGGACTAAACGTATTTACAATTTTAAAATTATAAAATCAATAAATATGTAAAATGAGTTTTTAAAATGTTCGCTAGACTAAACTGAAAGAAGCATTCGACGTTGAACTGAATTTTACCTGTCCCCCAAAAGTTTGGTACTTTTAGGCACTCTCAAAATACAAAAAAGGACAACATCATGTGACATGTGAAATTAAATTGCTTTTCAAGGTAAAACTAATGGAACCAACAAATTTCAGTTTTAACTTTATTAAAAGGTTATTTCAAAGAGTGGATGACATTTTCAAAAAATTGTTTTAATTTTTTACAGTTAATATGATAGATTTCGTTTGAATACTTAATTAAATAATCACAACAAACCAATTGTGAATACTAAATGTAACTATCATACTAACTGTAAAAATACAATACAATTTCTTGAAATGTCTCATCCACTTTTTGAAATAACATTTTTAATAAAGTTATTAAATGTAAGGACATGGGAAATATTTTAATTTCCAATAATAAACAATATTTGTAGAATTTGTTGGCTTATTAAAAATCTCATAACTTTTTCAGAATTTTCATACTCCTTGTATCTCTACACTTGTGCCGCAAAACAGAAAATTACTCTTGCAATTGAATTAAATATTTCTGATTCAACTTTATTTTAATAAAGAATCAATTTAATTAATTGAATTAATAGCAGCTTTGGCAAGAGAGGACTTCTGTTTAAGTGGTCGCTAATAGTGACACTCCTACACACAGTATTTACAATAATTTAGTAAATAGTTGTATAGTCAAATACAAAAATGACTATGTGACTACATGTTTTCAGTAATTTTACTATCAATATATTGTCCTGTTGTTATGTGTTGTGTACAGTTTTAAAACTGACAAAATCGGTGCAATTCGAAAGTATATGAATAAATAAATTAAACAATTTGTACTCCACAATAAATTTTAATTGAGGCCTAGGTTTCGCCAGTTACGACATTGTTGAAGGCAGCTTACAGACTCTAATTGTTATAACTGATAATGTTAGGTATTTATAACTGATTATCTTGTAATTTAGTGAAGCAAATTATGGGTTCATCATATAGCACAGAGCAAACCATATATAGAGCATATAACTTTTTTATTTCTCCTTGTTACTAATGGTTTTCTTCAACTGTAGTGGCTCTAGTATTATTATTAATATTACTTCTTGGTGTGTGTATATTGTTGTACACCATTTCAGACATTAGGTTTACAAGAACTATTTACTGAATGTATTAAAACATCCAAGTCTAATACTCACAGAGCCACTTGTGTTACTGTGGGTGGGATTGACACATTTCATAATCTCGGGTGTGGGTGTTTCCATGAGGTAAAACGAAATACCTGGAACTACTATATTAAAATTCACAAACTGTAAACAAATTCACCTTTACGTGCCTTTTGTATAGAATAATCATCACCAACTGCCTTGTTAGTCAATACAAAAGCAGCTGAGATTTGGGTTAAAAGAAGAGAATTCCGACACGACAAACAAAATCGAGTCTCTTCCAAGAATCAGACATATACTATGCAATAAAATTACAACACTTTTATCTTACATTAAAATAGTATTTAATAGTTTATTCAAATAGTATTGTTTTTTTTGTATTTATTATGAACCGATATAAAGTGTTTTGGGATAAAAAGTAATCAATTCTTTTGTAGAATTTTTTTTTTAATATTTAATAACCTTCAGCAAAACCTAACCAAACTTAACCTAACCTAACTGTTTTGATTATCGTTTAGAAACTTTTCATATCCTCACTGTGATGAATTCAAATGTATGGAAAACGAATTTTTAAAACGTCAGCAAGAAAAATGTATATTTTTTACTTTTTTATATTTAGTACGTTTAAAAGAAGTTAGTATCCTCTCACTAGAGCAAGCACTGTTGCTATTCTCCTTGTTATTCTAAATATCATGCGTAAAGTTAGAACGGTTATAGTACAGCAAGGGATACGATAAAGGTTAGTTTTCCTAGAAACTGAAACGAAAATTTAGAAAACTACATTTATCTATTCTATATACATTCAGTTTCTGTTCTTTTTGCTTTATTAGAAAAATGAAAAGAAATGAACTATACAAATATACTGATATAAACTACGAGTATATTATAGTTATTGTAATTGTTGTAGATTAATGAAGAAATGAAGTTGTCACGAATCAATCCTTAGGTGTGTCTTTACTAGATTTAATTTTATTCCACGAAACTGTTACAAACAAAAGAGGTAGACAACTAAATTTGAATTGACCTGTAAAAGACGAATGTCTTCATTTTTTCAAAAACGAAAAATTGATAGAAATTCAAAATATCGGAACGAAAATATTCAGATTTCAGTGTTAAAATGACGAGTTCACTTAAGTTTACCCCGGAGAAAAGCAGATATATAATTTTTTTATTCGGTTTTACACCCTCCTCCCTCTACACACACACACACACACACACACACACACACACACACACACACACACACACACACACACACACACACACACACACACACACACACAAACACACACACACACACACACACACACACACACATAGTAAATGAAGTTATGTTGAGGTCCCATGAGTCCAAACAAGTAGTTTATAGAATGATGTCTGTCTTGTCATCTGTCTGTCTGTACAGTTCTACAGCTCAAACGCGTCGACCGATTTTAATATGCAAAATATTATAAAATATTTAAATCTTTTTAGATGGTTATATTTTAGTCTAATTTATATATTATACATATATCATACAATATATTTTACATCTAATCTTAATTGTTTAGATGGTTATATTTTAGACATATCTCGGGACTCTTATTTACTTTTCAAATCTCTCAAAATTTAAGGTAGTTGGAATAAGAAAAAAACACAAAAATTACGTCTCTTAAATTTTGCATGTAAGGAGCCAAACAAAACGTATTGGTCGCATTTTCTCCAAAAAATGTTGGTTTGTTAGTTATCGTTATAAAAGATGTAATGTCTCAATATCTGCTATACCAATGTTATTAAAATTTTAGCGAAATGTGAAGATTATTGACCCGAATCCTTGTACAAAATCGCAAATAAAAAAATGTTACAGTTCAGGAATAAGGATCCTTTATAAGGGCCATCATTAGAAGCTCGATTTACTTTTATGCCACAACCGAAGTAACTTTAGAACCTATTTACATATACAGTATATATATATATATATATATATATATATATATATATATATACAACCTCCATAACTACTGAAATTACATTTTTAGATGTTTTATAGGTTTTCATTTGGTTTTTGGGAACTGGTGAGTGAGAAATCTTTTACACAGTTATTTTGTCACGTGACACCATCAGTTTAATTTCATTTCCGGGAAAACCCATCATAGGTTTGCAGTTTAAAAATGATCTCATAATTAGAGAAGCATTGCTCCTATGAATTCTTCACCGATTAAATTGAAAATATTCTGTTATATAAGTCCACAATCACGATATTTCAAAATCAAAAGCTCACTTTAGAAACTATAAATTAAAACAATCATAAAGTACTCTATACAAACGTGTTTTTTCTTCTTCTATAATGAACACAAGATGAAATAAGAAACAATCAGGATATGTTACAACTCCTACACAACTACCAGTGCCAAGTTCGGTGAACAATATTGGACATTTTGTAGCAGATGTAGGTTAAGTTTTATGTCCTCAATTTTTATCTGTTCTTGTTATGATAACCAAAAAAAATAGGAAGAGTGTTTTATGAAATACATTTTATTTATAGAATAAATTGTTTAGTTTCACTTTCGAAAAAACTATCAATTCTGTTTTTGTCTTTCAGTCTGTCTGCTTATGTTAAAGGACGTTTAAATTGTTTTGATTATGTAAAATGGTAAATGGTAACGTTAGAATTATTATCTCATCAATTATACTTTAAAATACGGTAGTATAGAGAAAATTATGAGACGGGTCATTTATTAACTAGTATGCCTGTGCCTCAAAAGTGGATTTTTGAAAGCTAGTCTATTATTTGTGCCCAAAGGAATAAACCAATTCTTACCCAATTTGATATGTAGGAATATTTAGGTCATATCAGGATGTTGTCTTTCATTATATCTAAAACACAAAATTTTGGGTTAGCTGTAAAAAAAAAAAAATCATGTTCAAGGGTCTTCTAGAATCCAAAAAAAACTTGTAGGTTGTCTATTCTCAAAAAAAAAAAATGTAAGTTCGGAAATTATTGGTTAAAAGGGAGACATGAACTCTGGACGCCATCCGATGTTTATTAAATTTTCGTGAAATACAAAGGAAACACACATTTTAGATTGTCAATACATATTAATCATAACCTTAAATAATATATTAGAAGGTTATTTTGCCTTTTTAATTTTTAGTTGACACAAATCCTCTACTGATCCAGTAGAATTATATCACTGCTCAGGTAGTGATGCATAGTATCGTAACAAGACGTTATGCCAGTTCGTGTCCTTTGAAACATTAGGCTACCTTTCTGTTTTTTACAAATATAATAACGATGTAGTGCCATCTCATCCCAGTGCTATCTCATCCAACATCCAATTTCCTAGAAAAAAGTGTCATCTCGTCCAGTGCAGTTTTACAGTTGATTAACCTAACTTAACCTAACCTAACCTAACGGCCGCTTTGAATATTTTCAGATTTTATTTGTAATTTATGTCAAATAATTCTGTTAATATACAAGCGGCTTCATATTCTACAAACCTTGAGGTGGAACATTAGAACAGACTGTTGTTGAACTGGAGCCTAGGTAAGGAGCACCCGCAAGAAGATTAGTTTTCTCCCTGTATTATATACAAGGCGAGTTTTAACATGATTGTAGGCTACATGATTTATAGCATTGTGATATAAAACGCAAAGAGCATTTAGGGGGGTTTAAATAGTATGAAGCTAGAAAATATGGAAGACTCGAAATTATAAAATTATAAAGGTAGGCTACTACAAACGTTCCAATAGTTTTTGTAGACCTGTCAAGTAAACAATAGCATAGGTTTTTGGACGAGATGGCACTAGTTGGCGGGTAAAGAATTAACCCCCTGCCCTACGTCCGTGGAATCTGGATGAGATAGCACTTGGATGAGATAGCACCTGGACGAGATGGCACGACACCATAATAACACAAATATAAAATTATTCTTCTCTATTATTTAATAATATCTTCTATCACATGCTATTTTAGAAAATTTCTCGCCTATTCGGACGATAAAGAACAAGATCCCTATATTCCATATTTAAAACCTGTCATGATGGATATAAATTTCATCGTTTTAGGATTAACTCTCTCATTCATATGAATATTTCTTCACTTCAAAGCAGATTTTTTCATCATACTTTTATCCAAATTTGTGTAAATTAATATTATTTTTTAAATAACTAAATTCATATTCTTATCTTTTAACTTTCTAATATATTATTATTTCAAATTAAAAAAAAAAATCCTACAATTTTGAACTGTTCTCAAACTAAAATAAAATTATTTAAAAAAAATCTAAATAATCACTGCATTCATATTTCTTTAACCTTTAAAATGACAAGTCCAACATAATTTTCAGTTTATTATTATTCTGCACACGCATTTTACATTGTTCTTACAGATATTTAATTCAAGATGGCGGTTGTATCTAGAATACTTTAACGATAACATTTTTTTTTCCAAAGAAATTATGATGACTTCAAAAGTTTGCACTTTAACATTAAAGAAAATTTCTATATTTTACCAAGTACATCATCAATTACAGTAGCCTCAGACTAGGATTGTGTCTGGTGTAAGGGGCGTGTCCTCCCTTCTACTTGCTTCTCTAGCCTGACTCGACTGTACAACCCATTACAAAAAAACTAGGTACACAAATTACTGCTTAGCTACATTTAATTCCTAAAGTTACAACTTTGTGACAGATTTTTGTAAACGTTTTATTCTTATTTACACCTATAAAAGAAACGAAAGTAGGGTACGCGTTTACACAGAAGCATTTCACCGCTGAAAGTAAACGCAATAAACGAAGTGTGGGACCCTCTTTTCCTCTCTACCCCAGACACATTCCTACCTTGAGGATACTTCTTGGTCCTTCGTTAGGGATAATCCTCTCAGTCTATTGGCTAGGTTTTCACTTTGTACAAAAGTTTTCCTCCAATAAGGAAATAATCTCACGTCAGCTTTCCGTGAGACTATTTTTATTTTCTATTAAGTCACTCATGAGTAACGCCAGACGAATTAAACATCAATACTTTCTGGATTTACAAACAGATAATTCATATGACTTAAGAATATCTTTCTATGAATTATGCATGTAATTTTATCACTCATTATCCTTGACTTAAATAATTACAATTCCAAGGTTAAGCTTATCATTACGAATAGAACAATAAAGAATGCATAGAAATAACATAAAGGTAAATTTAGTTGAGTTGTATTAGCCACAGTAAAGTGTGTTAAGAACCGTCATACGACCTTGGATTTTAAACACTAAAGTTATAGAAAACTCAACACTTTATTTCCAACAAGACGACACTTTTAATATAAACACAAATCTTCTTTTTGATGGATAACTTAGTCATTTAAATGTTGTCTTGTTGGAAATAAAGTGTCTTTTGTGGAAAGATTTGCGTTTTTTTTTAATTAGGTTAGGTTAGGTTGTGTTAGATTAGGTTAGGTTCGGTTGTGTTAAGTTAGGTTAGGTTGGGTTGGGTTAGGTTAGGTTGGGTTGGGTTAGGTTAGGTTGGGTTGGGTTAGGTTGGGTTAGGTTAGGTTAGGTTGGATTGGGTTAGGTTAGGTTGGGTTGGGTTAGGCGAATGTTACTCAAACTGAAAACTACCCATATATTCACATTGATAGTTTCGCTTTACAAATTAAAATAAATGTTCAAACAATTGCATAAACTTTCTCATTACCCAAACTCAAAAACCAACCTATATTATTCGTCACCAAAAATAACAGTTTGGTAGTTGTCAAACAAAAAGTGGAAATGAATGATGGAATCGATCTCAGAAAAGATTTTTCTACATTTAACTCGCTTCCCTTTAGCCATTAACGTGTTCATCGGGCTTCATTCTAGGTTAATCTAGGTTCATTGCTAATTAAAAGAAATATTTTTTTACTTGCGATTAATTTGATAATTTAATCGTCACATTTTAATAATATTTGAATAAATCAGTAGAGCTGATTTTGAGAATTTGCGTTTAATTGCCGATTTTATTGTTTTTTATATTGATAATTCACGAACCGGAATTTCTTTAAGTGATGGCGACCAACACGTTTTGTTTGGGAACTTTAAAGCTTCACTTCAGCAAAGTTTTATCAAAATCGTTACAACCAATTTTGAGAAAATCGTAATTTTGAGTTTTTAGAATCCATAGGTAAAACCAAACACCCTTTTAATTTCGTACCCTTGTCTGCCTGTTATGTTTGTAAGTCGCAAGCCGTCTACACAAGCAAAACGATAAAATCCTATGTATTTATATTTTTTTGTCTTGTCCCACATATAGCGGTAACAAAAAATGACTTTTGAGTAAGTAATTAAGGGGCAAAAACTATCGAATAGAAACTTTTTTTTAGTTTTATGTGTGGGCTATCAAATAAAACTAGAAATCATTCTGGATTACGAATATGTATGTATATTTCATGAAAAAATTAATATGTTGGCGCTAGGACAAATTTAAAGTGTTAGACATTATGTCCTCTCGCCCCTAAATACGGCGAGACCTACAAATCTAAAAGTAAGTTATTATGATTTAAAATTAAATTGGAGTGGGAAATTATATATTGTAGTTTTTTGTATGACGAATACAACTTAATTAACCACATAAAGAGAATTGCGTAACTTATCAGTTTTTGTGAGATGTGAGACAAACAATTTAATAATCATTAAAGATGGATTGATTTCTCTTTATTAGGGTCCGTAGTTAAAACCAAGGACCCTAATAATTACACGCGCGTGTCTGTCTGTACAATTTAAACTGCAGCTTAAAAGAGTTCTAGTTTATAAAAATTCGAGATTGTAGGGAAATATTTTGGGAGCTGATTATATCGTTAAAAATAAGAAAAAAGTGTGTGTAAACATAGATCCGGGAACGCTTCATTTTCAGTCTGTCCGCCATTTTGTATTTTTACAAAAAGCATTATTTCTTTGTAAGTAGATAAGGTATTGAGTGACCATTTGGTATACACATTATTTTGTAAAGTTTCAGTATAACTCAAAACAAAGACTTTATTTTGTTCATTTTCAAAATGGCGGACTTTAAAAATATTTAATGTCGAATATCTCGGAAACCATTAACATTACAAAATATTTATAAGAAACGAAAGATTTTCCTCTTTTAAAGGAAAAAAATACTTAACAAGTTAAACTTCTATAAGAAATATATATTTTTGGTAATTGTCTACAACACCCAAAATGAGCCTAAACCAAAATATTATGAACCTAAACAAAATAAATACAGAAATTTCCTTAGCAGTTTCAAAATGGCATTGGTGTTTTAAAACTAATTTTTTCTCGAAAATCGGTTATCCTTTGACCTACAGACAATAATTAATATAAGCATTTTGTTTTTGTTAAAATAAAACTTTTTATTTCTTGTAAATATTTTGGTTTTCGAAATATTCGACGTTTAAACGTCTTCTATGTTGAAAATGTACAAAATGAAGTCTTGGTTTTGTGGAAGGTTGATGGAAGGTTGCATACATAATGCATATATCAAATTTTCACTTAGACTAATATCTAACTACTTACAAAGATATAATTTTTGTTGATGTAAAAATACAAAAGAGGCAACCGACTGTAAACAAAGTTTTTCTGAGAGCTATGTTTATATAAACTTCTTTTATTATTTTTAACTCTAGAATAAGTTTCCGAAATATTGCCATTCAATTTTGAATCGTCCCTGGTGGCTCTCTGGTACACTCTACTGCTCCCCCATAGCTACTATGTACACTCTTATTCCAGTCTATTGTTATAAAGCACTGAGCGTACTTGTTGAGTCTCCAAGTTTTGTGGCTCCATAACTCATCACTATACAATTAGTTACTCCTAGTATAGAGGGTTGGACATTTAGTTCCATGGTATAGTGTACTTCAATTTATTCCATCCCTCTTTACCTGATACCTAACCATTAAACGTTTCCTATCATCCAAAGTGTTTGCATCAAGGTCACGTTGTTAGCAGAAGTTATTTTTATTGTACTTTATCCACGGGGGGGGGAGGGGATTTTACTGCAGTTTAAGTTAACAATAGTAATGTAAATTCTATTTCAATAACTTAGATTGGTTATGGTAATAAACTGTCTATGATTGCTTCTCCTCTGCAAGTTGGACAATAAACTGTTTTGTTTAGTTAGATTCAATCATTTTTCTTTGCCATAGACACATAGTATAATAGAAAGTTATGCAATGGGTCCAAAACTTGATGTAGAGTTTTATGCGGATATGTCCGTTTTCAGGTTTTCTGAGTCCAAAAAGTGGTTTTTGGTATTGTGCCCAAACACATGGACAGATTTTTAATTAATTTGGTGGATATATTTTGGCCAATTCTCGGAACACGTGTTATTCATTTTTTCGATAAATCAAAAATTTAACTGTCATAACAAAAGACACCAAATTACGACTTTTCTCAAAATCTCTTCTAAGGATTCAGTCAAAACGAATTGGTCGCCATCTCTCCAAAAATTCCACTTCGTAAGTCATCGGTAGAAAAACAAAAATGAGCATGGGGTTCTGTAAATAGCGGAAACTTTTAGGATGTTTAATTACTTTTGTTTATAGACATCACTTTATTACGCGATTTAAATTCTAAATTTTTCTTGATTGTGATCATTGTTGATCTTTTAGACTGTAAATTTAATTTCAAATTTAATAATGGTTGCAATGTATCCACCATAAATTCGCGAAGTAAAATTGAAGCTGTATTTGATAAATAGATAAATTACAATTAAAACATTCATTTCATACTTTATTTTATAATAAATCAATTGTCTCTTTTCTGAAATTCAATTTATGAAGCTTTCATAATAATAATTTAAAATATTCAATACATTGTTTACAGCCTACTCATTCAGACCTCACGAACCTAACCTGTTTCCTACCTGATGTGTATGTTATTTTGCATAAGTATATTTCACTTTTTTAGTGTGTAGTATAAATACAAGGTAATACAATAATTTCATTTTTGAATACTACGACAGCCCATGATTCAACAAATCCAACCAGCAAGTATACATTATTGACGCATTAGAAAGAATAATTTTATTTGTACGTTTCTACAGCCTATATTATCAAACAATTAGCCATCAAATTAAATCTCAGTCAAATTGCTTTACCAGAAAGGTTATGATATATCGAAACTTTGAAAAGCGTCTCGTCACAATCCCTCATCGCTTTCCAAGATGGACATTGATTGAACTGTGCCTCGCCTCATCTTCTACAAGAGTTTCGTATAAACTCTCTGTCTCATAGGTTGCCTATTTTATATGATTGTTCGTATGGTTTTTATTAAATTTTATTCCCCTCCCCCCGAACAGATTTTAAGTGGATAATCATATTGGCACAAATTGTTAGGCCTGTACATTTCCGTCATCAATTTCCAAATACAACTGTATCAATATTATTATTGAATTCTTGGGGCTATTTTTGAGAATCAGTTATTTTGTAACCAGATTATATAACAGAATTTAGGACAATTATTTTTTTTTAAATGCTTTAATATTATGGATTATCCAATATAATAATTCAAAATTCAACGACTTATTTAAAAATTTTAAAGCACCCTACCAATCACCACAAACTCTCTAACTGTAGATTGTTTGTAGTATATTTTGGAAGACCATAGTTGTAAAGAACAAAGTATCATAGAAAAGGGAAAAATAACAGCTGATTTGTTAGATAAAAACAAGTCGATTTATTTCAATTTTTTTAAGTATCAACTCTTCGAGGAGCTCGTTTTCTCAAAATAAGAATAAAATTGTATTTTATTACAAAATTAAATTTAGTACACTTCCGTTAATTTTGATCTGAAAATGACAAATAAACCTTACCCCATAGTTAAAAACATTAAAAAAGGTTTCGTTAATGATTGTTAAATTTCACCATATTGTTGTGAAGTTTTATTTTTTTAAAAAATTGTGATAATTTATGTACACTGTTTACATGAGGTAATTTAAAGTGGAACAAATTTTTATTAATCATTTGTATCGTTTCTTAAATAGCCTAAATAAAAAAAATCCAGTTAATATTCAATATATCAGACGTAGACAAAAGTTAATTGTATGTTAGTAGGGGAAGGGGGTTCGTATTTATTAGACATATGGAAGACCTATATTTAATATACAGTAGCTTATGTAAAAACTTTTGCTGGTGAATTCGTATTACAATAGTTAATTTCTGAGCTTTAAATTATTGGTTTACAAACTAAAAAATAACCATTTTATGAGATCCAAACCAAATTACGGCGGTCTGACCAAACGTTTCGCCTTGACCGCTCAGCAACTCTAGCAAATATGTTTCGTGTTGTGACTTTTAAATGTTTTGACGACTTTATGTAAGGATATTCCCACACACGATCTGAAGATGGGTACTTAGATATCCTACCTGAAACCTCGGTAATCACATAGTGATACTTTGGGTTGGACATAAGACAAATCAGGTAGCCTACTGTAACTATAAGTAATTGTTAAAAAAAAACTATGTTAATAAGATTTTTTTTCAAATTGTCAGTTTAACTAAATTTACTAGTAATGAAATAGTAAAAACAAAACAAAATGTGTATAAAATAAAATGACAAGAAATTCAACCAATAGAACTAATTTATTTACATCAGAAACAAGATAATTATCAAAATGGTCCGATGATTATTATTATTTTTTTTTTACTTTGAAAATCGACTCGAATCTTTACCCGTATAAAAAAAGTTATTTCACATGTATTGTGGTACAGTTTTTTCCCTCGAAAATCAATTCTGAACTCTACTGAAAAAACAACACCTTTTAAAAAGTAGTAAAACAAATTTACGTTTCAGATAAATAGGACTTTAATGGCAAAGAGTGATTGTCTTGTCCTATGTGTTGCTAATACACAAGGAAAGTACTGGAGGAATAGAACAGATCTGACCCAAACAAAGTGATTCACTAAATTCCTGGCCCGAAGCATTCTAGGAACAAACACTAGAACACAGAATAAACAATATCTGACTCTTATCATAAACAATTGTACTGTTATACAAACAAGTTTGTTGGACTCTGTATTAGGCTTTCTCCCAGTGTTAGAGGTTATATTTTTCAAAACAAATGTTTAATGTACAGACTTGGTTGCGTAACTAAGCAAGCGTCATTAACAGCGTCATTAAACGATCTAGTTGGTAATTATATAGTTTATATTTCCCACGCACATGCACGCCAGGCTCCTTTGTAATTTACAGTGGGAAAAGTAATTTACGAATTACTGATGTAGATGTATTTTCCAGTTGAAAATAGTAAAATCAAGAAAAACAATAAATAGTCATTGAAAATTCCGATTGAAGTAAGGGTTCCCAACTTTTAGCAAAATATTTTTATATTTTGTGGTTGTTGTTTTTCAAAATATGAATACCTTCTAAAGACTGAAATAAACAATGAAGAACTTTCACACACACCAATACACAAATGGCAGTCCATTCAAAATGTTGTGATAAACTGCCACAAGAACAAATTAAAAATTACAATTTTCTTCAAATTGTCTCTCCCGATTTTGATACTTTTTTTAAAAATGGGAGCTTCAATGCCTCAAATAATACACAATGGTCGCCATTTCCCAAAAGAAATATTGGTTCCGGAGATATCAGTTAAAAGAGAAAATGAACCACGACTTAATTGTTTGAATTTCTCAAAACCAACTGAAGCAATTTCGATAAAATATTGGTGAAATGAGAAGATTCAAAACAATCCAATGTGCCAAACCGTAAAGGCTCGTAAAATAAAATTACAATTCTTTAGTAATCTGAAAAAGCAATTCAACTGGGATATTTTTCTTCATTTTTTCGAATTATTCACGAACCGAAATTTCCACTTCATCGCGGTTTGACACAAAGGTTTGTGTTTTAAATATTCACATAACACTAACAAATTTGATTGAATAGTTAAACCAATTTTGATATATTTTTACGACGGAGCTCATAGTTCAGTTCCCCTTTTATCCGATATTTCCTAAACCGGGAGTTTTAAAGAGGCGGTGACCAATGCACTTTGTTCTTAGTTTTAAAGTTATTTGATAGTGATAGATTGTTCAATCGGACATTTGCCAATGTGTGTATAAAAACTAATACAGACATTTCGAGAATATAAATCAAATCTCGTTATCAAGTATAAAAATTAGAGCATAAAGTAAAAAACACCAAACTAGGCCATGTTGGATATAGCTTTAGTTTCCAACCTGGACCTAGACTACAAGGCTATGTTGGTGTTTTTCTCTTTTATGCTTTAAGTTTTACACATAATAAAGAGAATTGATTTATAATCTCGAAACATCGTGAATAAGTTTTTATATACATGTTGCCAAATGTCCGACAATACATTTTGTTTAGGTCCTTAGAAGTTACGTTTTATATAAAAACATATAAATAAAATATCGAATTTTGGTTTGATGGCAGATACCCCCAAATTTCCAATTATCGAAGAGTTACAACAACAAAATCTCCGAGATATGACCAAAATAAACTCGAATACCAAATTAGTTTACTCGTTTTGAACTGTACAACACTCCATAGACGATGTATGACTGAATAAGCCAATAAAAATGAGTTTTTTGGCTCGGGAATCTTAAAATGGATATTTCCCAGAAAAACTTATCTGTGATTTTTTAATCTATCATAAAACTTCCTCTGTTAAACTTTAGAATATATTTGCAAGTTTTGAAAAAGGCCTAAACGTGGTTTCGAAATCGTTTCTTGTTTATCGCTCCCAAAGGTTTCAATCACTTACCTCTTATCATAAAACAAAGTAAGTTTTAACGGTTACATAACCTTAAAATTTGATAATAATCAGCAATTACAGCTTTAACTGCCGGAATTTTAGTCAAATTTTGAAAACAGACTATGTTTTACAATAACCTGTATAAGATTTTTACTCAAATAGTTTCAAAAGGACGTTAGTTTCACTTACTTCTTATCTAGGGACTACCGCTTATATGTCATATTTTTTAGCGATTTGGTAAATTGAATACCCTATATTAATACCAAAATCACAGTTGTAATTAATTTTAATCCACTCTTAAAATTCAAAATGTACATATTAATGTGACTAAGTACTGTATATTAATTGTGAAGTCTCTCCCAGAGTTTGTTTTATTCGTATGAACTATAAATAGACTACAGGATAATAAACAAACGTGAACATAATTGTCACAAAAATACGCCTAAGTATCAGACGCGTTTCAACGACAAGGTCGTCCTTTTCAGTGATACATGAGCTACACTAATCAAACTATAACTATACCTAAATATAACTATACTAAGTTATAGTGTGATTAGTGTAGCTCATGTATCACTGAAGAGGACGACCTTGTCGTTAAAACGCGTCTGATAATTAGGTGTATTTTTTGTGAGAATTGTGTTCACGTTGGTTTATTATCCTGTATAATTTTTCTCACAAGTCAAGCTCAACATTTAATATAAATAGACTACATTGCACATTTCTTTGCAGTTTTCACTAGGTACTTTATGATGGTATAATAATGGACATTATGAAACAAAATAATACCATGATGTTCTTTATGTAGGTAGTTATAATAATTATATGTTAACTTAAAACCAAGATTCTATTTATTTTTAAACCACTCTTAAAATACAAAATATCAACCACATTTTCACTTTCTCAAATTTGAGATCCACTTTGACCAAAATAATCGTTTTTAAAATAATGTCTAAAAATGTTCAGAAACCATTTTATATAAGTTTATCGCCTATTTTTATAACTACCAATATGCAATCCATATTTACTTTATAACATAGGCCTATACGAGAGAAAAAGTCATGTGGCGGCTCAAAATATATCGTGTATTTTGCGAATGTATCCATTTTGAAGTTTCCTGAATCCAAAAGAATTTTTGGAATGATGGTGTCTCTCGTCTGGGCAGCTTTCTACAGACGTCCAGCTTTCTACTGGAAGTCCAACTTGGTATGTGGGAGTACTTTACCCATATCTAATAATTTTTTAAATTATTTTTTAGATAACTCACAATTTGAGTTTAACACACAAGTACCAATTTTCTCAAGGAATTTTCGGGTCAAATGAATTTTTATAATTTTATACAATTGCAGCCGCTAAGAGCATTGTAACGATTTCGACTCCATGAAATAAAGTGTGCAGGTTTTGAGTTTTGGTTAAAATCCAAAAATCAATCGATGAGACTGTTAAAAAGACATAATTACTCAAAAACGGTTCTACAGATTTTGTTCAAAATTTATTAAAAAGTGAAGATTAATAACCCAAATGCGCAAGATGGCAAGTACAGGAATAACTGGGAAAAATTTTAATTACCGTAACCGTAAACATCTTGTGAAAAGCTCTGTTTTAATCAAATACTATTTACCCTGTAGACGCTAAACAAGTTGGAAGCCCTTATTTATTGAAATATAGGCCCTATAGTCTATATATTTAAAGAGGATGACACCGTTAATTTCACTTTTTGATGACGTTAACTCACATTTTTGGTGACGATTGGTTAAGGTGGGGGGGGGGATTGGATGAGTGAGAAAGTTTGTACAATATTTTTGCACCATTTATTAAATTAACAACAATATTATATAAACTAATATTAAAAGACTAATTTACAATTCAAATCATTTTCATGACAAAAGTAAAGATCTAGGGACCTATATGATTCCGTAGCTCATTTTTAGTGGTTTGTATTGATAAATATCAAGGTTAAGGAAATAATCAAAGACGCACTCAAAACAGCAAAACAAATTTGCGTCCTTTAACGTTCGCGTATCAATTACGTGCCGAACATATTCACTTAGAGTACTTGTTTGTGTAACACTCTTTATTTATAATATCTAATCAGTGACAGATAACGATAGTGTTCGCAAGTCACAGATACGCGATAGTAATCTGCATTCCTTTTGGCACCAACTTACTTTAGCAGTAGCGTCAAAGGTATAATCTAATTATTGATATCCTTATCTCAAAGAACAAAGATAAACGACTTGTCTAACTTATGAGAAAGAGTTACTTAATTCATTAAAGTCCAATGGTACTATCAAGATTGGGAGGCCACCGCTTGGATGTTACACGGGAAAAAAAAGTTTATCTAAGGGCTTTAAATACTTAAAACATTCAAGATTATGTTTGTTAGGTTATTCAGTACACCAAATTAATCTCGGACATTATAAATTGTGTAACTCTGTCCGTCAAATAACTTTAAACCAATCAGACAGTGACTTAGCCTCGTAAGCTCTCGGGGGATTCACTGTAGTGAGTTCGGTTTGGCAATCGCGAGGGACTCTAGGTTTCTATCTATACTACCTTTTCTAGGGATAGATCTCTCTCTTGCATCTTTCCTCTTGACCAACTCTTGTTATTTTCTGACCTTGATGCTATTAAAGTATTAGAGGGCCTGGGATCTTCGAGAAGTTTGTCGCCTTTAAACAAGAAGGAAGAAAGAAATAGTTCTTGTAAACACAATATATATATATATATATATATATATATATATATATATATATATATATATATATAATGTAAACGCAACATAAGGAACTATTGTACAAAATAAAACTGTTATCTAAAACCTTCTCAGGGGAAGTTTATACCTGACTAACAAATAAAAAAACGTCCCGTCGTTAATTCTTTTATACAACTTAAAACTGTTTTAAGTTTCAAAGGATAACAAAACTAAATTATTATATATTAACACTTACACAGTTTGTTTCCTGATAACTTATTTCCTATAAAACTTGATCTAACTTGAATATAGACTAACTTATAGGCTATACAGAGTTTTTAACTTTTTCACTATAGGGATCTCTAAAATTATAGGATTTACAGTAAAGTTCAAATGTTTTCATTTGTTTCAAAAAGCACCTTACCTACGTTTTCCTCTTTAATGAAATGGTGTATTTTTTTAAATTTAACTTTAAAATTTCTTATGGAAACCTCATTTTTTATGTTGAATTTGTTTTAAACGCGATTTTAGGACTTTTTTATTCATGGTAAGCTCGAAATTTCACCAAAGTTGCGTTTAAAATACATGGGGAACTAAAACCAATTTCTTAATACTCTATTTTAATTTCTGTTAGCCTATACATGTATTGTTTTATGAACACTTTTGAATTTAGGGTTTTATACCAATGAAACATAACAGGATATAGGTATTTATGATTTCTAACCTAACCTAACCTTTCACTTAATATCAGGATGGAATTAATGTACAAGCAAGACAAGTTTATAATAGTGAAGTAGTTGTGCAGTTTTTGAACACTACTTTTCCTGAAAAATGTTTAGATACTTATGACCTATATCTTAGTCAGCAAGGTTTTTAGACCTAAAGCTTCTTGATTTTATTTATTCTACAGTACCTAAATAATAACTCTGTAAAAACCGTTGTGCTTCGGTCGAGGATATAAAAGATAGAGGATAGTTGAAAAATATATGAAAAATTATTTTCAAATTCATTATAACACTATTAAGAAGCACCATTAAGTACGACTAGATTTCATTGTGTCCGAGCAATTTTAAAGATTTAATAATTCACTTAATTGTTAAGATAACAAATATTAAAATAATAGTCTATCAATTTATTGTTATAAAACCCTAAATTCAATAAT